>VXAU01004283.1:237246-253864 GCA_013399695.1 Formicarius rufipectus | reverse complement strand
TTTTTTTTTAGTTCTAAAAATCCCATGAATCTCTTGAGGGCAGGTTCTCTTATCACCAGTGTCAGCCAAATTACTAAATGAGCAACTCTGAATACTCTAAACTGGGTGTGAGCTCCCAATTTATTCTTGTTTTCCAAGATGATAAGTGCAAGCAAGAAAACAAAACAAAACAAAAAAACAGCAAAACAAAACAAAAAACAAACCTGATTCTGCAGATGCTAAGCTGACTTAGGCAGATTTTGGAGCTTGTTTCTCATTCCCATTAGCTCTATAACAAAACTGAAGAGGGAAGGGGGGATACAAACACAGTTTAGGATGGTATAGATCAAAATTATAGAGAAGAGGAGCTGAACTGTGTTTTGTTGAGTAACAGTGAGAAGTAAAGTTGGGGGGATGCCTGTGTGTCAGGGCTGGTGCAAAATCCAGCCTCTCTTGTTTGTGGTGTTGGTCTCCATATCTTCTCTTGCCTTTGGAACTTCCCAAAACAACTTTGAAAGCCTCTGCATGAGCAACTTTGCTTTTCTTGTTCTGGGAGGAGTGGCTGAAACTGGGTAGGAAGTGGTTGAACATACACATTTACAGGTGAGATTTGTACACTGAAGCAGAATAAAGACCAAGTGTTACCTGATGCAGATGAAGCAGGACTAGCAAAGTCCAGTAGTACTTCCACAAAGTTGTGTGTGAATGCACAGTTTTAGAAAAAGGAAACAGAGAGCGCTGCCTTTTTTTAGATTTGTTTCTGGTGGTAAAATTTCTCCTGATATGAATGGGAAAGTTCATCATTCTGCCCACAAAAGACCTTTTTAACACTTCTGAATGATCTGTTTATTTTTAATAAATTCTGCTATTCTGTTTCCTCTCCATGCAGACTGCTTATATTACATGTATACAATTTGCTCTCTGTTTTCTTCATGCAGAAGCCAAATTTTCCAATTTTTGTTGAATGGAACATGACTGGTTTTAGTCAGACTCTCGGTTCTTTGGTAGTTTAAATCAGTGTTGTTTTATTGTAGTAAGTGGAAACATAGCAATTCATGCAGGCTGATAAGGTAGTTCCATTATTTTGACTTGATTTCATTTGAAGACAGCAAGTCATAAGAGATGTTTTCCAAGTTCTGCAGTACTGGGTAATGCCAAACCATTGGTCTCATACTCTTAAATAAATAGGAAAAAATGTTTTCTTCACAGTTTGTTTTGACTTTTGAGTTATGGCAAAACAAACAAGCTGGGTTTGAGTCCACATATTAAAAAAAAAAGTGTAATAAAACCCACAGAAACCTAAGCTTGCAAATTTCTCATAATTTTGAGACTTGAGATCTCATATAGTCCTCGCTGTTTTGCAGCATTAGAAATTAATCTGACTGCTCATTGGTTGTGATCAAACCCACCCTTCTACTTGGACCCCATCTGGCATTACAAAGAAGAGCTGAATAAACACTGTTTTATGAGAGCAGATCTCTCCAGTCAGTGTTGACAGGTTTCAGGATGAACTTGAGCAGAATGTCCTGCCTCTACCACATCCTTCCAACTGTGGAGTTGCCTAATTACCTTTAAATCTAGTTTTAAAAAGAAAGATGTTTTGTTGCTGAGTGTTTTTGTTGTTTTTTGTTTTGGTTTTTGTTTGTTTTTTTTTTTTAACCAGTTCAAAGTATCTACTTATAGGAGGAAATTCTAGCCAATTCCTAGTGTCCTGATGTGAATAAAACTGTTACAATAATACAGTTTCAGTGCGTATCTTTTTACTTACTTAGGTTTGTATAGTGAGAGGGAAACATTTCTTGGTAGAGAATAAAACTGTGTCTTCTACGCATCCTCAGTGCAGTGGGTGCTGCGGGAAAACAGCTCAGAGGTAGGAAACATGTCCCCTGTAAGCAGTGACAGTCACAAATGGCTTTACACACTCTACCAAGGTATCTTCCTAAAAGTTGCTTGCACAAGTGTCAGAACAGGGAGAAGTTGTTTCTCTCCATGTATTTATTCATATCTATTTATTCATGTTTATTTATTCATAGTCATCCTATTGTGTTTGAGTGTCTTAGCATATCAAAGATTTTATCTCTATTTAGCAAAGAAGTATTATTAATGAGAATCACAGAATCATTTAGGTTGGAAAACGCATCCAAAATTATCGAGTCCAACCTTTGGCCAATCACCACCTTGTCAGCTGAACCACAGCACTAAAGGCCACGTCCACTCATTTCCTGAGCACCTCCAGGGATGGTGAGTCCACTTCATCAACTGAAAGCATCCAGGTTTGTTTGAAAGAAATGTTTGGCATTTCTCTGTTGGGATGTGGGGCTCTTTCTTGAGCAAGTCAGTCCAGTGTTGCAACAGCAACCTCTTCCAGTCTGACTGTGCCAGTGCTCAGGAGATGGCAAGTCCCCATGGACCCAATGCCTGTGTTCACTCTCTTCCCTCTGTGCATGCTCTTAGCACTGTTCATAAGCAGCCCCAGTAGGTCTGTATGGATTTTATGGGCTGCACATGCCATGTATTGGGCTGAAAGCATTTGGCACTTTGCATTTTGGATGTGTAATCCCTGACTGTGTATTTTCTTCTGTGTTCTTCGCTAAAAGGGAGATGAGCTAGCCTGGAAGACATCCTGTAATTATCCACTTGAGGGATACCAAGGCCAAAACAAGAAAGAGAAAATACAGGAGGTGCCAGACTCCCCTGTGAGAGGTTGCAGATGGTGCAGCTTCATGTTTCTGGTGTGCCTTCCACAAATGTGCCATGATCTGCTGCAGCCAAAGCCAAGGGCAGGTTTACAGCAGTTCTTTTGGGTGGGTGTTGGTGCTACTTCACAAGCACAGCCTATAAAAAATTCAAAATAAAACCCACCACAAGGCATGTGATACATAGAGGTGTGATCTGAACATAGTCTTTGTGGCTTCCAACTTCCTCACACTGGTTAGGCTGTTTCAAAATTAAACACTGCTGGTTTGGTTGTTTTTCTGGGTTGGTCCTGTTATTGTTCTTTTAACCAGGACACTTCTATGGTTCTCTCTTTTGTGTGAAGTTTCAAACTCGTGTTATCTTCTAACCTCTTCAACAAGCTGCAGAGCACAAGAAAAAAGTAATCTTTCTGCTTTTGACAGATTTATTCCACAGTGCTTTTACCTCTTGTTTTCAGATTTCTATTATTTACACCATCCTAGTCTGTATTTCTGTTACTTTCTCCTCAACACAGTGTGGTACACTGAAGCTTCCTCACCTTTATTTCTTAATTTAATTCTGTTCACAGTTTTATTTGCTGTCTTTAATTTTAGGCAGGTCCTGCTGCTGTGATAGCCTGTCATCCTCTCCATGGATGTTGTTAGGGGGTCCTGATTCCTCCAGCCTTTGACGATGTTTCACTGTACCTTATTCTTCAATGAGCAACTCAACAACCCAGTCAAATCTTCATGTTCTTTCAGACTTCTGCCTTTGTCTCACCTTCTACTTGTGTTTGGCTCCCACACTTCAAACCTGCCAAATGAGCAAGATGCATCTGGATCTGTAGATGATTTTTGAGCCATATCCTTTATTTCAGTTTATTTCGTAAACTGATTTTTGGTGTTTTATGAATGATTCTTGTATCATTCTTGAAAAATAAGGGTAGGAGAAAGAATCAATTTTGGATTTTTTTGGGGGGGGTGTGTTTTTGTAGTTTGGTTTGGTTTATTGTTTGTTTTTTTTGGTGTTTACTGTTGTTATAGAGTTACAGCTCAACTGAGAAGTCAGCAGAACTAACAACTATACATGCTGCAGTACACATCAACTGCAGAGTCAAATCAAACACTCTTTGTGAACTAAATCTTGCTAAACACAGAGGTATAAGTGTAAAAGAAATATACAAAATGTCATTAGTCACAAAGATGCAGATACAGTGCTTACCTCTACACTACATCTGTTAGAAATGGGGAGGCCTTAGCATGAGAAGCATCATTGCCTGTTCAAGGGTTACTCTGATAAGAAGCTGCTGGTGACCAATGTCAGAAATAGGATGCATAGCTGGAGAAATCTTTACCTTGACCCAGCATGGCTGCTGTGATCTTATGCTGCAGAACTGCTGGCAAAATCCTCTAAAACTTTCTGGAAATACTGACTAAGAGAATGGGTTTTCAAGGATTTCTCCATAATTTTCTTAAAAACTAGAAATAAAGTATTCATCCATGATAGAATTAGTGGATGGGTAAGAACTATATCCCAGTACATCCTCATTCTTATCCATGGCTGATTGTTTCCCTCAACTCTACCATAGCCTACACAGCATTATCTATATCTGCATGAGTCTGGCTTAATCTTACTTATTTCTTTCCTTCCCCCTGAAATCAAATGCCTCTTGGCTTCCTCCTGCTCTTTTCTCATGTTCATCCTTTTTTTCTGCTACTATCAAGTTCACCACACCTGAAACATTTGGGGTTTACCACTGCATACAAAATAGCCTGATGCTTTCCATCTGTTCCCTTTTTTGCTTGTCTGACAAAGTAGCAAGAAAGCAACTCGTTAAAAGTAGTCTGCACCCCAGAACTTGTGCTCTAGGGTGTGCCTGATTCCCCTTGGATCTAAGATTTCTGCAGAGTTTCACCATGAGTGGAGGAGATTCAGTGGTGGGCTGGAGAGTAGCCGTGTTCCTGGAAGATCAAGTAAAGAAGTGTTTTCTTATTTTCAGTGAGATTTTGGAGAAATTTTGCTCCACTAATTTTATTGTGATGGGGAGCAATTTTAGCCCACCTGCTGGATTTCCAGCAGTGCCAGTTTCCTAAACCAGTCTAAATTGCGATTATTACAGAGTTGTCTTGTTCTGTCAGTTACCAGCTTGGTGAGCAGAGGAGAATACTGTCCAGGCCTTGAAATCACTGTAATAAATGCCTGTGGAAGTCTATTCATCAAACAGGACTGCTACAAGAAAGGGTGCTGGCAGGCATTCAGGAGGTACCAGAATAAATCATGGTATAAAATAAAATCAGGATGTGCAGGGCTGATATTAAACACAGCAAGCAGTTTGAGTTTGGTGACTTCACCAGAGACTTTGTGGTGGAAGAAAAAAAATGGGGAAGGGATGAGGGAGGGCAGTTTTGGCCTTTGTGTTCTAGACTTAAACTAGGCACAGAATCATCAAATTGTCAAGGCTGTAAAACACCTCTCAGATCGTTGAGTCCAACCAGTTACTCTGGAACCCACAAGGGCTGAAATCTTGCCTTGGGGAAGCTGACATGTCTGGTGATCACAAGAAGAGCAGCATGTCTCCCACATTCTGTCTCAAGGTTAAACATTTTGGTGTGTGTTTATGCATATGTGCACATGAATATATATATGTGTGTGTATAAATGTGTGTATATTTCTATATGAATGAAAAAAAACCTGATTTCTTTTTTCTTCTTGAGGAAGGAATGTGTATCCTTTTCCTTGAGGAAAGTACAATACCAAGTAATAGACAGTGAGGCTTTCACACCATGTTAGAATATTAGGGCAAAAGACACTGTATATGTGTTTGTGCTGGTTTAGAGTTAAACCGGCAGGAGAAATGAATCCAACTCAGAATGGCATTGCAAGTCAAAAGAACAATTTAATAAAAGATGACAAAATACACTGAGACAGAAGGAAAATTCATTTGTACCACAAAAACACCAGATGTACAGCCCAGCACAGTGGGGCACGAGCAGGATGGAGCTCACCAACCCCTGTGCTGAGCACCACGTGGCCCTCCTGAGTTCAAAGTAAAAAGAAAACAAGAAACCTGCTGGTGACAATGATGGTTGCAGGCTGGTGGCAGACTCAGTCTGGTCAAGGCTCTGCTCCTCCTCTGGATCTGACCAGAGATTCCAGTCCCAAAACCCCAGCTTAACTCTGCTTGGGCTCAGGTGGGAACGCCCAGTCCCTCCCCCAGGGTGGGGAGTTTCACAATGGGTGATTTACTCTGTGAGGTGAACAATGGCCTATTTTTGTCATCCCTGATGGCCCCTGAGCAGACATGATCCTTCAGGTGGGTGTGGAGGCAGGAGAACTTCCTTATCTCACAGAAGTTCCTAAACACCCAGCTTGTGGCCTGAGGGGTTGGGGGCCCCCTAAGCAGCTGCTGCCAATGGGCCATGGGGAGCAATTCATGGGAAAAATGACACAGAGGGTTTAGAAAACACACCCACACAGTTACAAGCTGATCCTGGCTACTAAAACCAGGACAGTGTTTTAGAAAGGGTTCTCTTATTTTAACCAATGGGGAAGACATGGCAGCCAGCAGAACAGGTCTGAGGCATTTAGGATGGTCTTAATAGCCAAGAACACCTTAAGTGCCAAAACCCTAACAATGTGGTTTTCATTTTGTTTTATTTTGTTTGTGGTTTTTTGGGGTTTTTTTGGTTTGGTTTTTTTTTGTGTGTTTTTTTTTGTTGTTGTGGGGGTTCTTTTGTTTGTTTTTGGTTTTGTTCTGTTTTTTATTTTTTGAGGGGGGTTTGTTTGTTTGTTTGGGGTTTTTTGTTTTGTCATTGTTTTGGTTTTGTTTTTGTTTTCCCAAAAAGAGTTGGTTTCATTATAGCAAATACAAGATTTTAAGTACATGTCCCTAGACAAAGCTCCTCAGTGCTCTGGGGCATCCAGATGGTAACAGTTCGTGTCTCCACATGATGGCAGTGGCTGTCAGGGCACTGCAGGGTCCAGCCCTGGCAGGAACAAATGACTGTCATTAACCAGAAGCAGGGAGTCCGTGTGACAGATGAATGATGTGGTTTAAAAATACGAGCTCTCCTGGTAACTCATGACTCTGAACAGAAGAGCAGTGACAAAAAAGTGACAAAAGTACATTCAGCTATTTTCAGTGTTAGCAGTGCAGTAACTTCTGCCCAAGATTCTGATGTGTTTCAGAAATTGTTTCCCAGTGGAAGTGCTGCCTTTGAAACAGAACCTCAGAGATAACTCAGGTATGTGTTCTGTTTCCTATACCTTGAGACCAAGGTCAGCAGCTTGGAAAAAGTCCTCTTGCAGTCTGCTGGGAATGTAATAAAATTCTATTGAATGTTTATCTTAAATTGATAGGAAATGCTCAGAAAGTTTTGGACATAAAACACCATGAAAATACTGAAAGTATTTGGGCAGACATTTTTATTCGGGCTGAGAGTCTCATAAATTAAACTGGCTTTTTAGTCAGTTTTGCTTTATAACAAAAAAAAATTACTTAAAAAAAAAAAAGCCTGATAAAAATCAAAAGGATTATTCCCCCAAGATGACATATATTTCCATCTGCAGGAAATATTACAATCTCTTCCTTCTGTGAGGGAATCTTCCTGCAGATGTTTCTTTAATTCAAATATTCAGCTCTTTTCAAGGCCTCAGAAATATTTTTGCTTCTTTTTTTTCTTTTTGGATGTTTTTATTCTTGGGGCAATTTTTTATTTTTATTTTTTTTAGCATGTAGTTTCAAAGAAGTGAAAATTCACTGGATCAACAGCAGTAGACAAGTATTTTGAAATTGAAGGAATTTATTAAAACAAGCTATTTTTTGTAATCCTCTGTATTTCATATTTATCCCACTCCTTGGAGATCCTTAGATAGTTTAAATGCATATGAAATCAAGGAAGTATAATTAATCTCAACAACTGAATATTCAGCCCATTGTTTCAGGCTTCTGTAGAAAATACAGAATAATGCCTGTTTATTGGAATGTCTGAAATGGAAGCTGTGGAAAATAAAATTCATGCCCATAAGTTCCAGTAGCCACATTTACCAGTATCTCTTCTCTCCTCCAGCTCTGACTCCAAGCTGCGATGACAATGTCACCTCACTGCATTGATAGTGCTACTCCTATAAGTTAAACAATTTGCAAAATTTCCCTCTCTTAAACTACAGAGACCTCTTTTCTTTGGTTTTCAGCTAGATAGAAAAGAATATAGAAGTTTTCAGTATTGTTTAAGAAATATGTATAGAAAAAGGCAAGTCTGTTCAGAATCTCAGTGTTGTGGCTCTTTGCAAAGATGTTCAGAAGGATGATGTGCCTTTAACTCACTCATTTCACTTGAGCAGATGTAGCTGATGATGTTAGTTCAGAGCTCAGCCATCAGCCCGGGCTAATTATTTCTCTGATAATCAGAAAGTAAATGTCAGTTTATTTTCTGTTCCTATTAGCCCCAGGCCTATTCCTGTTCAGGAATGCACACTTGGATACAAAACTCCCACTTCCTCCAGTGTGGACCAGGACTCTTGGGAAATGACACAGAAACAGGCGTTTCAGACCCACATCTGTGGCATTTCACTCCCATCCTGTCCCTGCTGTGGAAATACAAGTCTGTGGTTAACAAACAGCCACAATGCAGGCACTGAACAAGAGGAAGCACCTGGGTCCAAGCACAGCCTGCAAGGAAACGTGTGCCTCGTGTCCCTTCCAGGCAAACACCGAGAGGCTGCCTGACCTCAGAGGTGTTCTGAGGGAGCCCTGTTTATTCCCAGCAGCATCCTTAGGGATCACACAATGGGGAATGGATCTCCCCAGGAGGAGCACCCTTGCTCACCAGTTCAGCATGTTCACAGTGCAGAGGTTTTTTAATAAAAAAATATGTCTCATATTGAATTTTATGTTGTCTTACTTTCAACATATTTAAAAATACTACAATTTGAATTTCAGCCAATGTCATGAGTGAAAAAAAATGGGAAAATCAGACTAGTGAGTTTGTCAAGCAGAGGCACCTAGGATAGACTGTGGGAACTAGGGACGACAGCCTTCTCCTAATGCTACAGTTCTGCTTACATTCCTTTATTAAGTTAAAACCATGTTTATTTCCAGTCTTGTTGTGTTTTCACAGAGCTGCAAGGACTTTCTGAGGAAGCAGCAAGTGATGAAAAATCAGTGTAGCATCCGACAAGACTCACCGCACAGCTTTTTCTCATTGCTTTTTTAACATTTCCTCCCACAGATATGAGTTAGGATTTAACTGATTAATTTTACTATCCGGGCAAATATCTTACCTATCTTTTGGTGCAGGGCCCACCCATAACCAAAAAGGCCTAATGGGTCTCAGAGTTTCCTCTGTGGTCCATAGAGGTGGACAGCCATATAAAGGGACACCAAGAACCTTATTTAAGTGCTCTAAGTAATTTTCTGGAGTATTTGTGCTCATGTGGTGATCAGATGCATACTGCCAGATCTTTCCTTTCACTTTTCAGTCAATTCCCTGCTTCAAACAGAAGTTTTCCATTTGTCCCTGTGTGCGTGTCAGGGGTCTCTATTCTAAAAATGTAATTAACATTTCACTTACTTTTGTCCTCAAGTTTACTCACTTCTTATGTGACAAGTTGTTCTCTCCTCACAAATATCTTCATGCTCTGCCTCTCCTATCAGTTTTATTTTAAAAGTGTATTTCAGACTTTTGTGTTCTTACTGTCTCTCTTCCATATACGGACTGTAGAAGAAAGTGCTAGTGTGCTCAGTTATTCCTGGGGCTAACATCCAGTTTGTTCCTCCACCAAACATTGTGACAGCAAAAAGTCCACTGTACTTACACTATTCTTTAATCAGGGCATAAGCTGAAAACAGAAAATAAGTTCAGATTTTTTTCTTAGTGCTTCCAGATCTGTCAGCTGGGGTTAAGCAACTTAAGAACTTGGGTAGGGTCCATCCATGGAGAAGTTAAAGCTTTACCACCAGCCATACCTCAGGGATCCAAACACAGAGCAACCTATTGATCTTCCCTCTGTTGTCCTACTTTCTGCTGGTTTCCTTCAAGGAGAAGATTACTTCCCTTGGAGATAACTGTAAGCTTCTTTGCCAATCCTCCACAACTCACTTGTGCTTCTTCCATAGCACTGGGACTTTAACAAGTTTATTAGAAGGCCGTTTTGTGTTGTGGTCTCCCTTAATTGCCTACATGGTTCCTCCTTCCTTGAGCCTTAATTCCCAAGAAACTATAACATTTAAAGATGGAGCATTTTCAAAATCACATTGGGATGAGTCCAAAAGTAATCTTCTCTTACACTGTTGCTTTGGGTCATAAGGGCAGTGGGAGAACAGAGAACCTGTCCTCAGGTGTCCGGTGGATATCGTAGCAGGGAAAACACTGCCTTTTCACCACAGCATTACAATTTCACCTGAAGTCAGTCAGTCAGTCAGTCAGTCAGTCAGTCAGTCAGTCAGTCAGTCAGTCAGTCAGTCAGTCAGTCAGTCAGCCACAGATTCAGTGATTTGTGGTAAGTTGCACACAATTCTTGTTTAAACATTTCTGTGAAGCTTGTATGTGTACTGTGAGGGGCATCTGATGTTCAGAGCATTTCCAAACAAACCTGTATCAGAAGAGGACAGATCCACAATGCGGTGCCTGTGTTTCTGAGTGGGTAAAGGTCTGAAATGTCAGCAGGTTATGGTACTTCTCTGAAAACCAGCTGAGCCCCAGGACTGCCAAGTTAGAATAACATGCACAGAGAGGCTCCAAAAACAAGGTTGTGTGTTTCCCTCTTCTGTGTGAGTCAGAACCCCACTTGAGAGCCTCCAGCTACTCAAAAACTCACCTGCTTTTCTTTCTCAGCAAGTTAGGACAAGGCTGCCAATCCAGCAATTTAATTATGGCTATTTGATGTTTTGGTTAAAACCCAGTTCCTATTGACATGTGACCACATGAGGACTTGAGCTTCCACTCAGAAAAATTAAAATCTTAGCCATCAAAATGCAGAACATAATGGCAAGTGGGACCTAAATGCACAAAACAAACTCACCAAACGGAGGAGGAGGAGAAGGAGAAACAGAAACAGTCTTTATTGAATGTCAGACAAACATCTACCAGAGTAGCTTTGCTGTAATTACTTTTACCTTGGAAAAAATCTCATGTTGGCTTCAAATAATGGACTGAAAAGCCATAAATTTCAAGTTTTGTTTGTAACAACGGGAGTAGGCTGTGAATGGGACAATGAGATTTGCACCCCTGGGTTTTTAGTCAATTAATATGACACTTTTTTTTTAGAATTTTCAGAGAAATGCCTTTCACTGCAAAATTCCTTGTCTCCAGGATCAAAATTCTCTGCAGAAAACAAAATTTTTCTGCAATAAAAGTCAATTGAGAGACATTCACTTTTCACCTATTTTATAGTTACTCATTATATATCAAAAAGAGAGTGTCCCTTCTTACTGAAAAGGCCTTCTATCTGTGACATTTTGGAAAGATGTTATGCAGAAAAATGAAATAGTGTAAGTCTGTGAAGAAACCTGCACAGCAGGTTCTTCTGAACTGACCCTGGAGAGAATCAAAGAGAATGTAATAATATGACCCTTTAATTGTAATGAAGAATTAGGTGAAAGCAAGAGATATTAAATTTCAGGCAAAATATTGATGTGGGCATTTATAATTCACTGAAATGAAAGACATTAAGGCAAGCATCACAGCAGGATAAACAATAGAAATAGCTGATTTTGCAGCTGTTTCTGATACCTACAGATGCTCCAGCTGTGGCAAGCCAAGGCTGTATTTCACCACCTCTTACTGTGCTTTGAGTGTAGGAGAAGAGGCTGCGATAGACAAATAGGCACTTCTAGGTTGTGATTCTTAGTGCTCACCACTTCAAAATGAAGTATTTCAAATAATTCCTGTTAGTGGAAAAGAAACAAGCTGAATTGGTTAAATAAAGTATCTGACTAGCACTGACAGCAGTATTGGCTTCTGAGAGATCCATGCTATCAGCTACACAGCATATAGCCCAGTGAACTTTTTATTTTAAATAAAAAGACCCTAGGTTTCTGAAGATTTTGCACAATATCTCATTTGTTTGCTGGCAATAAAGTAGTGAATTAGAGTTAATGAATCAATATGAGCCTTTTTCACCATCATCAGATGCCCCACCAAACCAGAGCAGTTACTTGGGAGAGACTGTCATACCATTGCAAAGCCTGAGCTACAAAAATGAGGAGTCTCAGCTCTGTTAGGCCAGCTCCCTTCACAAGCTTCACAATTGTTTCAATACTATTTTAAATATTCATTTTTCATGCAATTCATGCAAAATGTGGGTTTATAATCTATAAAGCCTTAAGAGCCACAAATGTCTAACACCATCAGAAAGCTTTATTCATAAATGCTTCTGCCCATGAAGGCAGTGATGCTCTCTTTTGGTGGCATTCTCAGTGTTCAGTTCTGCAACCTGCAATGAGAAATCATCCCAGTACCTTTCCTGTGCCTGCCTTTAACAAGGATGAAGGTCAGGATACTGGAAGGTGGTTTGCAAACTGCTGTATCATGCAGAGGTTGAGATTAATCAGAGCAAATAAGAGTACTGAAAGCACATTTAAAATATTGTAGATATTTTTGCAGCTTTATGATGGGTTATGAGATCTCACAGAATAGAGCTTATTGTTTTTCTTCTTTTTCTTCTCTATTTTTAATTTTTGACATATGAGATATATCAAATGAATCACAGAATAACTCAGGTTGGAAGAGACCTCAAAAGCCCTTTTGTGGGAAAATCGGCATCAATGAGATTATCCAGCACCTGGCCCAATCTCATCCTGAAAACCTCCAGCAATGGGGGCTCTGCCACATCCCCGGCGAGGTTGTTCCAGTGATTGGTTTTTCTCACTGTAAAAA
The DNA here is from genome assembly GCA_013399695.1 of Formicarius rufipectus. Classification (NCBI taxonomy): domain Eukaryota; kingdom Metazoa; phylum Chordata; class Aves; order Passeriformes; family Formicariidae; genus Formicarius; species Formicarius rufipectus. The sequence goes on along the minus strand of VXAU01004283.1, from coordinate 241,331 downwards.
ATTTCTGCCTTATTTCAAGATGAAATGGTTTCCATCTCTTATTGAAATAATTTAAGGATAGAGAACATGAGGAAGACCTATAGATATTTCTTTCATTTTTTTTTAATTGATAGAGTAACCTTCTAGACCTTTTTATATCCTAGTAAATTTTAAAACACCACAATCCCTCTTCTCACTCTGCAAGTATGTGATAGATAGGGTACTTCCCAAAACTCCAGCACTTGAGTTTCCCCCTTGTTTGGCTTTGTGATCTTAGAGTCAGAACATAAGAAATGTGACTGCTAGTGATGACAGGGGCTGTACAAACTGTGTAGAGAAGTGTGGGCTTGGATGGATGAGAGTCTTGCAGTTTGTTATAATAATTCTGCTCCTTTACCAGATATGCTTCCAGTATATGGCATGATTGCAGCCCAAATACCTTCATATATATTTGTGTTTTCAAGTATGCACATGTCTTCTTAGCTGTTGTTTCCTGATGGCTTGTTCTCCAGTATTTTGATATGCAGAAGACACTCTCTTCCTTTCAGTGTCTGGGCCCCTCTCTTTTTCTCATGTGCACTTATCTGAAACCACAATTGTGCAATTCCCTCTCCTCCAAGTTTTCTCTGTCTTCAGCCTTCTGTCATACAGGTTCTCCCTATCTCCTCCCGCAGCTGGTTTCCTCCTCTCTCCATGCCTGCAGCCTCTCTGAAATCAGCCTGTCCATCTGCAACCAGCTCCCTTTGAACCCGGACCTGCTGCAATCCTGATGCTGATCCGGTACCCACAGCTCTGGCACGCCCATGGACTCTCCCATCTGTTTTAATCTCTTCCTTTTCTAAGAAGAGGTGACTGCATAGTCATTTTCCTCCCCAGTTTTGCATGGAGGCTTAGGATAAACTTTCAAGCTGCAGCCTAAGCCAATTTAATAATCAGCTGCTGCTGAAAGAGGTAGTCCTGCTCCTCTGTCTTCCCTCTGTGCCCATCTCTGGAGATGCTAACTGATCTGATGATAACTTCTTTGTTTTGTTCCATTTTTGTTCCTCAGATGGATTTTCCCATCCCTGGTTTTTGCTGCAGTTGCACAAGGGCTGTGCCTGGTGCAGAGGGAGTGGTGACAGTCTTTGGGGCTGGGAGGTGGGGTGGGGGTGAGTTTGCCACATTCTGTCACCCATGAGCTTTGCTGCAGTACGGAAAGCCTCTCTCAAAGCAAGGAGGAAGGAGATAAATTGATGGCTGAAGACTTTTTCCAGGAGGAAAAAGTCATCTGTTCCTTGCAGCTGCAGTGGAAATACCAAGATATGGATGACCTGGAGAAGATTACAGGAGGGAGAAGAAAGGGAGGGGAACTTCTTCTCACTGCTGGTTGTCCAAAAGCAGTCTACAGTAACTTAGATTCTGTTTACAGTTTTGGTGGCTTTGCTTCAAAGCAAAGCAAACAGGGAGAAAAAATTGTGGAATTTGAGTTTAGCGCTGATTTTTGAAGTATCAGCCTAAACGAACTTAAGTCTGCACAACCAATTGCTTTTCAAAATAGAAATGTAGGTGGTTTTATTGATCTATTAGCACTTATAACATGACTCCAGTTACCAGATATACATTTTTAGTGTATTTCTATTAGTAAATGAAAACGTTGGCATTCAGAAATACAGTTGTACATACTGAACCTTTCCTACTTTAAAAATATCTTTTCCAATGTACCCCTGAAGACTCAGCATACTTTTCCCTTGCTTGTCACAGTTCAAGAGCATACTCCCTTTAGTACAGAATCCTTCAGATTAATTTTAATTAATGTGTTAGGGGCCTTCCAAAAAATTACATTTGTTACTACCTTTTAAAATAGAATTAAGTCAGTTGCCCCAGTCATGGAAAATGTGAGTTTATCTTGAATGTAAATTAACTGCAGTAGTAAACAACTCCATCTGTGTGTGTTTCTTTATGTGGGCTCACATGGTTGTAGCTTTAATTAAGGAGACTAATTTTACTTTTGCAGGATTAGAAATTCCATGATGACAGTAGGAGGTAGCATTAAGGTATCCTAGTTATTATTCTATTTGGAAAAGAGAATTGCATGACTAATCTTTTGTCCCATTAATCTTTATGCTCACACCTGAAATATTTGCAGCCTTTGTGCAAGTAGTATTCTTTATATTAAGTAACTGCATTTATGAACATTTTCTTAATTTACCTGTTATTATATTCTGTTGTTTTCTGCTGCAAACACTAAACATTTGTGTATGATATTGGATCAATGGCAACAGTTAACTGTGGAAAGAAAAAGCCTAATTTTGGCTGTGTCAGTGTGAGCTGTTGCGTTGCTGATTGTGTAAACCATTCATCATGAAATTTCCGTGAATTTTAATGTAAAAGCACTGTCCCCTTTGGCATTTCTGGGTTAGCCAGCAGGACGACTTTCATTCCTTTAATGACCTTATTTAACCAAAACAGGGGATAAGAATCACTTGGGCGTTACCACCTTCCTCCTCTGGAATTCTGTAGCACATTGTATAGAAACTTTAACTGTACTGGTTTATTTAAGAGATCTACTTCTTCCTTTCATGACACACGCTCAAAGAATGACATCATTGTGGAAAGGGGCAGCTTTTGTGAAGGAAGAAGGAGTCTTGAAGGGGAAAAACATACTCATCATTCCAAATTGCTCTAAAGGTCCGCAGTTTTATGGCTGGAACACTCAACCTTTCTGCCGAGACAATCGTATCTCATTTCTCAGCAGCAGCTCTCAGTTCTGCAAAGTTGCTGAAAATCTGAGCAAAATCAAACAGCAAGAAAGCCAGCAGCCTGCTCATTGAGCTTTCACATGTCTCTTCATACTCATTATTCCAAAGCTCTCTGTGTTATTCTGAGATGACTTTTAAGGCAAGCTAACTAGTGTGGGAATGTGAATTTCTTACTAAAATCTGTTCAGTGATGTTATTCTGGGGTTATTTTAATGAGACTTAGACATAAAATATGCCTTGGCTGACATTACTGAACTCTATCATACCAAATCACAATTCCTATATAATACAGTGATGTCTTTTGGAAGGCATCCTAATTCAATCTCTTAGTAATAAAATTTCACATGTCTTGTTTAATTAACAGTAAGCCTATGGATTAAAGAGAGAACTGTCTGTACACTTCTACTCTGTTTTGTCCATGCAAAGTGTAAGTTTAAATCAGTGTTTTGCTGGAGCTGCCACTCACAAGATACGCAGAGTAGACACCACCCAAATTTTACACAGCTATGTTGTGTTAGGTGTCGCATATAGTCTGCATTAAGATAAAATTGGGAGGTAGAGAAAAATTAATGCCACGTCTGGTTTAAGAGGATGGCATATGGCACGTTGTAGGCATCACACTGCACTCTGCTGTGGCTGGTCCCCACTCCTGCCCGCCTTCAGTGTCAGGGAGAGGCGAGTGACTCAGTCTGCACTTCCAAGGAGTTCAAAGCAGAGTGGGATTTATCATCTTTGGTGGCAAAACCATAGTGGAGAAACTTGGGAGGAGTCTGAACTAGGATCTATGATGCACAGTTGCATAGAAATAAAACATATAAATAGGAATCTGAAAGCTTAATTTAAGGCTACATATACCATACTGATGCTTTACATATCCCCAGAGAATAAAACCTTCTTTCTCCAGAGGTATAAAACAGCCATCCCTGCCCCAACATTTACTGTTTTCAGCCAGGTTTTAGAAGTCTCTGTAGGATCATAAAAACATATGTCAACCTTCAGAGTATGAATGATATTTACAGTAAGCTCAAAACAAAACCTCTCACAGCTCTCTCTGGCCAAGCCAGAGAGATTGAATTCCAGGCTCTCCAGTTTATGAACTGGCTGGGGCAAAAATGACAGCAGTAGATGCATACATGAGATAGCTGCTTGTGTTAGAACAGGAGAAGCTACATCGTCTCCAAAGTAAATCTCCATTATAATATGACTTTTCCCTCAGACTTCTGAACATGTTACCCTCCCCAATTTTTCATCCTTCCCACTTTCCCCTGGCAATGGTAGATATTTACTGTCCAGCCTGAGGCACCCCTTGGAAATGCTCCATTTTTTAAATTGTGTTCATTTTTACTTTGTCTCACCAAAAGAAAAAAA
>VXAU01004283.1:211247-237235 GCA_013399695.1 Formicarius rufipectus | reverse complement strand
GGGAGGGGGGGGTTTCATTTGGCAAACTGAACATATGTGGGAGAGCTGAAGCAACTGCCATGGAAAATGCTGGCTGATATTTGGATCACAGAGATGAAATTCCAGTGCAGAAGTGTGCTGAACAGACAAGGCAGGGAAACAGACTGTGCCATGTCAAAAGTCCCCTTCTGAGGTTCCCATAGGGGATGTGTGTGATCCAGATAGTTCTACAAAAAAGAAGTAGTAGTCATACTGCTTGGCTACTGCCCTCAGACAGTGTCTAAACGACATTTGAATGGCCTGTGTTAAGGAAGATACTCATGAACTTTAACACCTGCCAAAGAAAACTTCCCCGTGCATTCACAAAACAAGAAAAACAAAGGAATTACCCTGAAAACACAGTGCATTTGACTCAGAGGGGACACAGAATCTCAGGACATGGGTTTATTTTGCAAAATGTGTTTCGTGGTGGAGGTGAGGGAGTGCCAGTGGCAGCACTGCATGGCCTGGGAGGAAGAGCAGGGACGGGAATGTCCGTGTTCCCTGAGAGATGCTTGATCTGAACCCGTGCCTGTGGCCAGGATGTTCACAGCACCTGACAGGACCAGCTCATACTTCCAACCAAACACATGTCTCTGGCAAGGATGCCTCCAGGTGTCAGGGGCAATTAAAGCCATCTGCAGGGGAAAAGGAAGATGCAGCAACTGAAGGAAGACCAGGCAATTGAAATGGTGACTTGTGGGCTAAAAGCATCTGTCCTTTTCATCTCTGCCAGTCTGACACTGAAAGTCTGGTCTTGGCTTTGGCTGTGAGGTTTGGGGGAGCCCAGCAAAGACATCTGCAAAAGCAACCTCTGCAGGAAAGAGCAGGGTTTGCATGGTCTTTCCCCCCCTGTGTGAGTATGGGGGCAAAGGACTGCAAGTGAGATGCTGCTGCGTGTTCTGTGGGTGAGAAGCAGCAATACAGGATCCCCACCTCCAGCACACAAATGGAAGTAACAGATCTGTGACCAGACAGAAATAGAAGCACACTAAAAAATTGGCAGGAGTGTCTTCTGAGTTGTGGTGAATGTCCCAGAATTGCAGTTATGGCTTTTAACCAAAATTGGTTTTATTTTTCTGAAAGCCTTCCTTTATTTGCTCTGTTTGAAATAGATTTTAGAACTGAAGCATATCTAAATATTAAACATAATTCTCTCCAAGTCTCCGTTTTCAAAAAGTTGTTAAGAGTGAAACACAACTTCATAGCTAAGCACGTCAAAGCTATGGAAAATATTTTAATGATATTGGCTAGGAAAAAAGCTTTATTTGAAGAGCACTAAAGGAACTTTTCTGCTAAATGGCTGAAGATGCAAATTCACTCCATTTACAGTGCTGTAGGAAATTACCTGAAATACCAATGTTTCCTGATATTTATTGCAGAATCTTACATTATTTTCATTCAAAGGCATATTTTCAAACCAAATAAAAATCTTGGGGTTTATTGTCTCTGGGGACAGAAGCCCTCTGAGGGTATGCACTCACTGCAAGAACTACAAGAACTGACCCTGTAGCATCTGTTAAATGCAAAAGTCACACCCCAAAACTTCAGATGCCTAAAGCAACATTAAGGGTATTATAGGAACACAGCTGTGACTGAGATACAAAACACTCCCCAACCAACAACTGCTTGAACTCACTAGACTATTTTCCTGTCTTCCCTCTCTGGCCAGAGGCACCTCAGGGCTTTTCCACTTATTTCCTGGCTCCTGCTTTAACCTCACTGGGACCAGATCCTAGGGAAGGCACTGCCTGTGCCTCCTCTGAGGCCCAGCTCACATCCTGTGGCAGCAGCATTCAGCTTTTACATGTTAACAAGACAGTTCCCAGAATTATTTCTGATTTTTTTTTTTAAATCCAATGTTTACTTAGTATTAAATGTATATAAACTGTTAGAAACAAATTTCCCCTTCCAGGGGAGTTCCCTCATGCTTGATTTAAAGATTTCCACTCTTATGACTGTTCTTCCTCTGAAAAATGAATCATTCTTTTCTTGCAGACTCTCAGTTTCTTATAACTGAGTGGATGACAACTTTATCACAATGAGAATTGTTTAAAAGGAAGTATTTCCTTTAAAATGATGAAGAGTTTCTTCCTGACAAACAGGTACTCCCAGGAAGAACACCAGCTTTCCTGGATCACAGAGCAGTGGCGCTGCAATCATGTGCTCAGTCTGTAGGACTTTGTGTGATTTGAGGGGACTTAAAGGCAAAATATAGAACTTCTCTTGGATGTAATGCCAGAAATCTCCTGGGAATGCAGCAGGGCATCTTTTGTCAAGTCTTGTCATGAATGTTCCAGGCAAGGAGGGGGGTCACTAAACCTTGTCAATTATTCTTGCAGCAGTTGTTTGATGTAGCAGTGGGGGGGCTAGGACAGCCTTTCTCTAGGTGTGAAGCTCACCTAGAGAAACAGATCCTGAGGGACTCACAGGGTGCATAAGGACAATAAAAACAAGAGAAATATTTTCTGAATTATTTTCCTGCAGAGGCAGAGGCATAGCGTGATGTGAGCTAAATGAATTCATATGGCAGAAAGTGTCTTGTGGTTTTACTCAGGTGTGTGTTTGTGTAACTCCTCTGCAAAGACACAAGTGCTGGAAAATGAAATAAAATGCCACATTCACTCAGAAAATGTGCCAAGGTCCCTGGATAGCCCTTGGTAGCTGTTTACTCTGTAAAGAACAGGGTTCTGAGGGAGCCCTGTGTGGTTTTTCCATGTGACAGCAGCAAGAGGAGGTGCTTTCCTCCTTGTTTTTATAGTTGTACAAAGCAGGAAAAGCCAGAGTGGTTTCAGGACAGACCACCCACAGGGGCCGTGGGTGTCCTCAGAATGGCCATCTCTGCATTGTGGCAATCTGGGTGGCAGCTCTGCATCCTCTCTGCAAGCATATTTTGTCCTATCACATGCACAAAGCCATGGTCCCACGCTCCACAAGGCTGACCCTGACAACCACAGGGCAGTTGACAGAGTTAATGTTTAAAAATAAAAGATGCTTCCACGGGAAAATCCTCATGGGGCAGAGAAAGGAAGATAATGAGAGCTCTTGTGAATTCTTCAAATCTATTGTCCCTACAAGAGGCCTGAAATAAATATGAGAGGAGAATAATATCCTGTATTCCAGTTGCTTTTTTTTGTTTGTTTGTTGGTTTGGGTGTTTGGGGTTTTTTGTGTGTGTTTTTGGTTTTGGTTTTGTTTTGTTTTGGGGGAGGGTTGTTTTTGTTTTGTTTTGTTTTGTTTTGTTTTTCTTTTGTTGCTGTTTTGGGTGTTTTGTTTTGTTTCGTTGGTTTTTTTGTTTGTTTGGTTGGTTGGTTTTTTTGTTTGTTGTTTTTTGGGGATTTTTTTTTTGTTCCATGAAAATATGGACAATCTGAAACCTCAAGTTCACTGTAAGACAACAAAACAAGTTAAAAACTTAAAGTGGTTTGAGGTCTTTCTATGTGCATGTATGTATCTGCTTGTTTTTAAGTATAAAGTCTCAGAAAAACAACAACCCCTAAAAAAAAAAAGCCCATACATTTTTTTAGTCAGCCTATCTGACTGACATTCTAAAACTGACTTCATTTTTCTTATGGGAAAGGAAAACAGGGACCTTTTGCTGTAGTTAGATATTTTCTTCTCAAAATAAAAGCAGCTACATCAGGGGCAGCTGTAGGACATGGAAACAAGTATGACTCCCAGGGAAAAAATACCTAGATAGAAGCCCCAAAGTCAAGCACCAAAGGTTACTGACTGTACCTTTCCCGTTGCACAGTCAGTTTGTTTTCTAAAGAAAGTGCACCACTGGCATTCATATAATCCACTACATTTTAAGACTGTGTAAGGGATTAAGGTACTTGGCTGAAGATCACAAATTGTAATCAGTATTCATACTGACTAAAAAAGTTAAGTGAAGTTAAAAAGACAGATTACTGACAACCATCAATAGAGTGGAAGAGAAGGCACTACCAGATTTTAGGTCTGATTTTGCAAAGGAATGGGAATACCCTGCAGGGTTTTTTTGCTTGAGTGGTTTGTTTTTTTTCTGGTGCACTTTTTGAATGTCAATATTCTGATGAGGAAGATTTCAGACAGGCTGCGAGGTGACTGCTGGACTTAGCCAGGCAAAATCCACTGCAGAGATGCTGAGGCAGAACTGAAATTATAGCCTCCTTTAAAAAAAAAATAAAAAACAAACAACACTTTATTATATGAAAATTATTTCCTACACACAAATAGGATTTTCAATCATGTTTATGGAGAGGGGTTTTTATATCAAATTCTAAGCCTTAAAATGCAGCTTTTGATCCTGTGTGTTCACTGTTCCTTTGTCAGTCCCTGATCCTTTATGTTTAGAAAGACAATAAAAGTGCAGACAAATGGAAACTAATGATATTTGTAACTGCTACAGTAGGAAATGGGTCAAGCTCCTTCTCGCCTAGATGAAGGTATTTGCTTCACAGAAGTTGTCTAGTTTTCTTAATTTTTAAAATAGAACTATAATAAAGCCATAATCTTTATATTGCGTATGTCTGGCTTTCTATTATGTCCTATATAGCAGCAATACTTACATTAGGCTTAAAAGTAACAATAACTAAATTCATATACACTGACTATATTGTTGTGTATTCCCTGTTGATTTTATGGAATGTGTATTATAGTTCACCTTTTAGTGATGAAAAGCCAGAAAAGGTAGCATAAAATCCATTTCTTGCAATTTTGATCTCCAGATATTGTTTTTTTGATAAGGATTTGTGACTGGTAAGATAACAAGCTTTCAAGTTGCTGATTCATCAGCCTGTAAGGATGTTGGCCATGTTGTTTGCTTTAAAAGCCTTAGTGTTTTTGATTATTTTATTATGACTATATATTTAAGATATTTACTGTGGAAAAGGGTTGCAATACTGATGCCTGTACATCTACACATCCTGTTTTTGAAAGAGGAGGGTACATAGAGAAAGAAAGCCAGCATGTTGAGTGCATATTTCATATATAGAGGAAGAAAACCAGCATGATGGATGCATATTTCATATATATATATTGCACTGATTCCTCAGTGGTGCAAATATAATGACGTTTCACAGGTTTGTATGTTCACACCTTTACAAGAGACATCTCATAAAGCTTGCAATTACTTTAGCAAATGCAGTGAGTAATTCAAGCTTTCAGGATAACTTTGTCTCTTTTTATGTATAGATCATCCTCACACAGCTTATGCAGTTGAATTCAAAATATTATGTGTGCACATTTACACATTAAAGGGGAGTTTGAAATTTAAGCATTCCATGTTGCATTAAGTAAAACTGAGGTGAATGGTATCAAGGAGGGCCTACAAGAAAAACCTCAACAAATTCCTTTCTAGGACTGTTCTATTGTTGAAATTAACCCCATCTTTAACTTCCTTTAACAATGACAACAAATGAATGGAACAGCAAGATGCTCTTTCTGCACACAAACATCTGTCTCTAAAAGCTGTTCAGAGAAGAAGAGAATATGTGCCTGCAGGAGAAGGGCAATGTCAGCTTGATACTGAATTTATTGAATTTATAAGAAGAAAACTATGAAATAAAGGTGAAAAAGGGTATTGTTAGTATATCCATTTAGACTGTGCAACAAACAACAGTACAGTATACAGTATGGAGGAATGTAATATACAGTTGGGCATGTGTAATTTAATTTGTTAGCCTGGTGCTTTCTGTAATCAAGTTTTGTTTATTTAAGGTAGGCTTGAAATGTCAATCACAGCAACTGAGATGTGAGTGAATGGAAATATCTTTGCTCAAATAGTTTGCGTACAGATGTTTGAGCCTGAAGAAACTTGCCATGTGTTTTTGTAGCTAAGGAAGTGAGTAATCAGTGAAACTAGTATGGGTGGTATAGGAAAATCATGCACATGGTCTTGGCACAGCTACGTGCTTGCCGCATTCCATGAGATATTTCGTAATGGAAAGCCAATTGCTCCACTAATATAGGATACCTGCACTATCAGGCATAGGTTGTGAAGCACCCAGTGAAGTCACAGGTTCATAAGGATCAGGCCAGTAAATCCTGAGTGAACAAGAAGAGCAAGAGACAGTCCCTGGATGCTGGCTTAAAAGAGAGAGAAGAATATCCTGCTTGATGTGCATGAATGACTCGATGTGTATAAATGACTTGATGTGCTTTTTGCTTAATTTCAATTTTTATCAGTCAAATTTTAAAAGGCCGAAAATGTAAGTGGGCAAGACACTGATTAAGTCAGCAGAACTGTATAATTAGCAGGAAATTTAGCCATGTGTCTAGTTAGCAAGACTGCAGGCCCCTGTTCCTCAAATGGTTTCCTTCTGGTCAGATTCCTGCTCCGAATTTACTGGTTTCAGGGGCTTTTCTATTTGTTATGTGATTTACACAAAGCATTGTGCAGTGAATACTCTGCCAAGAAACATCAATAAATATGCACTCCACTCTATTTGGTGTTTCGCTGTTAATGTTTTTAGTTAAAGTATTTGCTTTGAATCCATGCACACGTGTATTGTATATGTCACAGTTCTGTCTCAGGAGTTTCCGGAGTCACCAGTTCCTCACCAGTGTTAATCTTTGTGTACCTCTGAATGTATTGGAACAATTTATGGCAACTGATGGTCAGATCCAGAGCTTCTGTGTCACAGAGTGTTTGTGCAACATGGATGGAATGATCCACAAGTACAAAAATAGGTATTATCCTCCTCAGATGTTTAGTCTCATCCCAAAAGGAAAATAATGAACTTGCATTTGCTTATCACTGAGTCATTTATTATATGTATCTTTTTAAAACCAAGTTCCTTCAAAAATGGAAAGATACTGTGCACAGAATCCCTTGTCTGTTCTAAGTTTTGCCATTTAAACCAGCATATCAAAAGCTGATCTTTCCTGGCAGTCTCAGATTTTCCATGTGCTGCATTTTTCTCCCATGGTTGCTAACTGTATTCAGATAATGCCCAGAAAAAATGCCAGGAAAACCTTTTCTAAAGCACTCTGGTCTGTGCAAGTAAGCAGAGCTATTGTCTTGTGTGACTGCAGTTTTAGGAAAGACCATTAGCTATGTATGAATATGTGCATAGCTGAGGGAATATGCTTAAATAACATTAAAGACCGTGATATAATTTGTGTGCTGAAAAGCTTTCTGGAGACAGAACACCAGAGGTATTTTAGGATAGGACACCACTTCTTTTGACCTTCACTGTAGCATAACTGCCACAGTGGGACACTGTCTCACTTTATATGTTTCTTCTTTTTAAGGTTTGTGTGGTTGATTGGTTGGTTGGTTTGGTTTGGGGTTTTTTGTTTGTTTGTGGTTTTCTGATTTTTGTTTGTTTCTTTTTTGTTTCTTTTTTGTTTGGTTTTTGTTTGTTTGTTTGTTTGTTTTGGTTTTTTGTTTGTTTGTTTGTTTGTTTGTTTTTTTAAATATCATTATTATTTATAACCAGAATTCATTATTTTCTTCACCAAGTATCACCTCCACAAACAAAGGTCTGTCAGCATTATGAAACTGGTTATTCCTAAAGATTTAGCTCTATTTGTCTTCTACATTTGTCAGCTGGTAGCTGAGCCACTCCTTTCAGAGAGTGGAAGATTTTTGATCCTTCTATTCCTTCCAACTTAAATTAATCAGGCTATAATAGCTATGCAGTTACAATATTTTTGTTGCTTTAATGCTTTGTTTTGTTTAAGTTACTGCTTTTAGAGTAATCCTGGCAATATTCTAGTATGACTGTGTGTTCTCAATCCACTTAAACCTATTCACTGTTGTTCCTGAGGCATCCTAATAATTCTTCAGTGGCCCCAGTCCAGAGACAGACTGGTTATAATCCTATCAAAGTTTGACTAGTGTATGCTGTTTGCTGCATTGTGTTCTGTTTCTTATATTTTCCTTCCTCCTGCTCTTAACACACCGTTCTGCTGAGACAGCTCCATCCTTCAACCACTTTGGAAGCATTTCTTTTCCTGGGGACAATTTCAAGTTTCAGTGGTGCCAGTGGCCAAGCCCAAGCTGTGACACCCAGGAAAACCCACAGAGCAAGGGGGAGGCAGCAGTGGTGGGCAGACACCCAGACAGACAGAGGAGCACACATGCCAGGCAGGCAGTAGCACAGCATATGCTCTGCTGTCTACAAGCAGCCAAGTTCAACCCCAAATCCTGGCAACCCTCTTGCTGTGGCAGAGCTAGTGACATAAAAACTATTTCCTTGCAAACCATGTTTGTAAGCCTGATTGTGCTTTTTAAGTAAGAAGAGGAAACATTTGACCTTGTACTAAATTGCTATGTGACTTACTCCAGGCTGCCTTCCTAAATCTTCCCTCATTTCAAACACAAATTATTTATGCCTTTCCTCACAGGCACCAAATGGTTGCTGCCTTCCATCAAGGACATACATGGATTTTGTTTGCCTGTAGCAGATCTTGATCCATCCCAGCATGAAAACACTTTTGGCCTTGGTGTATAGAGCCTCAACTACATTTGTTTTTCAGACCCCTCTCCCCCAGCCTAGAGTAGCACCCACTGCAGTCCATCCTTCCTACACCAAAGCATGCAATTTGCCAGGTCTGTGTTGATTAAACCCCTCATTCTCCCCCTTGTAGGAAAGGAATGTTCTGCCCCAGTTCAAATTATATGGGAGACAGGGAGAGGTTACTGCCAGCTCAGGGGCCAGGGATGGATACCTGTGTTTGGGTTCTTCATGGACAGCAGAATTGGACAGGATGTCTAACAGGTGTCTCACACATGGCACAGAGCAAGGAGACCTGTGTCAAGTTCTGTTCCATCTAGTTTTTCTCCATCAGGAGAAAGCTGCATTGAAGTAAATAAACAAAAGAGTTGTTTGCAGTGAACATTGCTTCCCCCTTGCCCTGCAGGTAGCGAGGTGCACCTAAGTGGTTTCCACTCTGGCCTCAGTACACGGATGATGAAATGAGTAAGCTGTGGGAGGACTATCTGTTTCAGCTTCCCTGAGTGATGGATGAAGGCACTCACTGCCACTTTGATGCCCTCCAGGAACATGACACCAAAATCTAGCATAACCTGGAATAGAAAACAATGTTTGCTGTTGTGATTTTAATGCTTATTTTCTTGTGAATCCTCATTTTTGCTGCTTTTGAATTCTCCTTGACCCACACTGGAGCACACCAATCTCAGCCTGGGCTGAGGATGGTCTGGAGACAGGGCAGTTTGACTGTGCTCTTTCTTAGAGACTGAGAATTATCCAGGCTTATTTAGCACTTTGATAAAGAAATATCCCAGAATTACTCTTTATTTTGTTTCTTGTTTAAATTTTTGCAAAAATTGTAGGAGTTGCAATATACAAATTTGCACACAATTAATTTTATTTTAATCAAATAACAAAGAAAATTAAATTCTTGAAAGTAGATGAGTGAGTCTCCTCACTGTGAAAAACATAAGCTTTGCAGTATCAGAATTTTCCCCTAAGAATTGGAACAACATGTAGTGTGTGTGATTTCTTATAAAAACCTAAGAGACATCAGAGCACAGCATCTCTTGCACAGCCTTTTTAGCATTAACCAGAGTCTGTATAAATTAGCTCTTCACCTTCCATGAGGCACTTACTCTGTATCTCGTGCTCCAAAGACAAGTGAGGAAGTGTCCTATTCCATAAGATAAAATTGAAAGAGATAGAAAACTGGGAGAAAAAAAAAAACACCTCCTTGTTTTCTCAGGTATTAAGCTGCTTAATGTTTACAAATCTTTGTTGTGAATAAGATATGTAATAATTTCGGCCCTTTTCTGACAAAACTGATTTCCACTAAGATAGATTTCTGCTTGGTTCCTACACCACCACATGCAAATGAATTTCAGTCTTGTGTGTATTTCAAACCCCATGTTTCCAGCATTTGCTCAGTCTGTTTACTTGGTGGATAGGTCACACTAATGAGGTAACTGAAACCTTTTGGTGCCAAGAATCAACAAATAATCACAACCCTCTTTATTTATAAATGTCTTTGAATGGGTTTGTACAATGAAGACCCATTCCTAGAAATCAGTGTAAACAAAACCCTCTCTGACTGATCAGGGAAAGAAAGATTTACAAGACTGCATAAAATTTAGTGGAACTACTCAGGGATTAAGTGGGTGTCTGCAAGCATTGTGTGTCAGCATTGAAATCCTATAGTGGTAACAACACCTGATGTACTGCCAGGAGGGAAAAGGCCACGCTCTTGAAGAGATGAGTCTCCAAAAAGGTCCTGGTGCTGCCATGCTCCTCCAGCATCACGGATTGGGGAGAGAGGGGGTGTGCTGCATCTTTTCAGACAAAGCTTTAGATTTAGCTATTTCCACTCTAATAATGGCATATTGGGAAGTTTCCCTTTGTGCTTTGGGTTGCAGTCTGTAAATGGAGCCACAAAGCCAGCCCTGTAGCTGGTACAGCTGGGGCTGTGCTGACTCATCCGAGCTGAGGCTCTGGCTCCAGACGTGGCACTTAAGAGTTATTTATTTCCCTTTGCTGCTTGTGCTGTCCATCGGTTAAAGGTTGCAGCTATTTGTGGCAGAGGCAGGGAAAGGAGGGGTAGCTCTGCAGGCTGGCTGCCACAGTTCACAGGAGGGCAACCAGACCCCCAAACACAGCTCTCTGGTGAGCCCACGGGATGAGCATGGGCTGTGATCTCACTGCTGAAATAGGAGCAGGGGTGATAACCTTCACCAGGGGTAACCTGGGCAGAGGGGGACAGGAACACAACCCTCCAGAAACCATGAGGTACTGGCATTTGCTACACACCTATTAGTGCCAGGGCACCTAGATCATAGCAAATTCACAGTTTCAGGTAGTTTCACAGAGGTAATGAAGTGGTGTACAAGAAATGTCTCTCTTGGTGCACCAATGCTGCCCAAAGCCACATGTTGCCACTATTTATGAAGGAGCAGTAGCAGCACTTTTCCCACTTGGGAAATTTCTTTCCGGAGTCAGGTTCTGTTTGTTTGATGACCCTAAAGATTTCATTTGAAAAGAGAGACCTAAGGAGGGAGGTCATGGCTGTGACCAAGGGAACATGGAACAGTGTGCAAGTGACGCAATGAGATTCTTGTGTGAGGATTGGAAGTTGCTAACTGAGGACTGTTTTGGATACTTGGCTGGCCAGCATCTCTGGCATGTTTGGAAGCATTCCAAGGAGGTATTTTTGTAAACCACTGGGATAAGGCAGTCAATTAAGGGTAATTTAATACTGCTGGGCAGTCACTTCAAGTCAGCATATCTGTGGATATTGCTAAACTGACCATAGCAAAAATAGGAAATTCACACCAATTCCCCCAGCACATTAGAGGATTTTTCCTTTGCACTCCCAGTGTTAAAGAGATGTTTTCTGAAGGCACAATGACAGCTCAGTTCTGTGATACCTCGCTATTTCTTTTCTCCTCTTGAGAAACCAGACCAGACTTAGGAGGACAATATTGCTATTCCAGTCCTCAATGAAGGCCCTGGCACATCATTGTGCCTCACAAGAATATGTATTTGCTGTGGAAAGACTGAAATATTAATGAGATGGAGAGGGTGGGTCTGTGTGCTAATGCAGCTGTGCTCAGGCAGCTCTGCATCACTCTGGGATATAGGCTTTTGTTTATTCTATCAGTTTCTGTAGAAGATTCTGTGCAGTCTTTAGAAATGCTTTTTAGAATTAATATTTCTTGATGCAATTTAAGCAAATATACTCTTACACGCTGTAGAATGGGGAGGAATATGTATAATTTTTAAATTATAATTTTTAATTATATATTTTTATTGCCACATTAATATTATTTTCTTCAATCTCAGTACTAGGAATTTAAGTCAGAGGGTTACTGCAGAGAGATAAGGCCAAATAAGGACAGGATAAAACCTTTTACTGGTAGACACCAGGGAGTAAGTCTGTTTTACTCCAGTGAGGATTTCAAGACTTTTATACCTGTAACCTTTAAATGAAAGTGCTGAACTTACAGCAAGGAGCTGAGATGGGAATTCTGTTCTCAGTGATGTCTGGGAGGGATGTGTGTGCATGTGTGTGTGTGAGAGAGAACAGTCTAGATGCTGCTTCTCCACTGCAGTCAGTGTGCTTCCAAATTTGAGTTCTATCCAGAGTACATGAAGACAGATAGATAGAGAGAATAGAGAGGGAGATATAAGAGAGAGAGAGAGATGATAGATAGATAGACAGACAGACAGACAGATAGATAGATAGATAGATAGATAGATAGATAGATAGATAGATAGATAGATAGAGAAAGAGAGAGATATGAAGAGGTAATAGTTTATTCCCTCTCTGCATGGAGGTGTCTTCTGGGTGGTAAATCCACTCTCTCTGCAGGCCAACTACTTTTATGCCCACTTTTATACTCTTCACACAGTGACAGATCAGCATCTCCTCTAAAGGAAACAATATAAAACTGCATTAATTGGCTAAATATTACCTTATCTTTGTTTAAAGACACAGTATCCACTGATTTCACCATGCATGATCTGTGGGGAAGGGGCTGATGTGAGTAAGGAGCTTCTAAAGCTGATGGACAAATATATTGCTATACTAGTGACCAGAGGTTAGCACAAAGGTTCAAGCCAAGTTCTTGTTTGGTGCATTTATGGTGCCATCCTCATCTGCTGCTCACTTATTTGATAGGTTTAAGGCATTGTCTTGTTCCATATTCTGACTGGTGTCTTGATCCCTGTTTCCAGCTCTCTTCCAAAGGTAGGATCCACCAGTACAGCTGCATGGGAAAAATAATCCGTCAACTGACTGATGCAGTTGGCAGCTGGGCAAACTTCTTCCCCCTCTACAGAAGTGAGGTTTATAGGCATGAATGGACTCTAAATGAAAGCTTCCTAAAAGGCAGGTTTGTGTGAATAAAAGGAAACATGAATAGAAAACTTTTCTTATTTGTATCTTTTTGTTCTGCCTGCTTTAAGCAAACCTTTAATGCTGGATTCTGACGAAGTGTTCTGTGAAGCATAATTTAACCAGCTTTTTCCACACACACCCCCAGAGGAAAACCTGGAAGTACCTGGGGTGTGGCTACATGGTCTGTGAGTCTGTTGGAATAATATAGAAGGATTTTCCAGGTCTGAAGCTCTACACAGAGATATTGGATCTAAACATATGAGTTGTGATCTCATGGAATAATTTCAAGTCTAGCTAAGGAAATGAAAGCTCTCTTGTAATCTGTAGACTATTTCTTAGGAATTTATATCCAGTTTGGCTTAAAGATCAGCAAATTTACCTCTGCCAATGACAGCTGAGAAGCAACCCACAGACCCCCATGAACTGCAGGGAAGATGAAAACCTGTGATCTACAGCCTGACTGGGACAGTGGCCATGACCTGAATTTTCTCCAGCACAAAATCTCTTTTTTTCCATGGAGATTTATTTAAATATGCTTAGCCTGTAATACACAGAATATGTCCATTCATGCTAATGTCATCTGCATGAAAATAAAGCTATTGAATTCCCACCTCATTTTCAGTGTTTCTGGAATTCTGCTGCAAAGTTTTGGACATTTTTGTAGTGGATAAATTTGGTGTATTTTATGTAGCATTTACATGTGAGGCTGCCACAGCTCCTGTTCTTTTGACAGCATCACCATCAAAACAGCTGACGCCACAGCAATGTCTGGGTTTTCCCCTCTTGGCACAATAACAAACAATCCTCATCATGTCCTTTGATGTCTGCATTGTTATTATTCATAGTTTAGATGGAGTAGCAAGGAGTGAAGGCACTTTTTCAAGGCAGCAAAGACAAAAATATTATCAGTGCTAAAGCAGGACCTATGAAATGTAGGCTTCTATCACATGTGGAAGTGATCCTGTGCTAGTAGGGCAGTAGAAAATGCATGCCTCGCTTCTGACACAGCTGCAAAACACAGGTTGTCCTTCTCACTTCTTGCTGCCTTGCATGAGCTCTGTTTTTCACTGTGGAGGGACCAGTGGTGCAGCAGCTGCACCAAACCTGCTATTTCAACCTGCAAGATCTCCAAGGGAACTGTGGGATTATGTGCAGTGCTGCTTTCCCAGACATGTAATGGCCAGTGCCTGAACTGGGCTGTGCCTCCATTTATGGATCTCATTTTGGGTGAGATTCTCTACTTTTATCTGCATTGGTTTAACATCTTACCTTGACTCTTAGAAATGGTGTTAGAGGTCTAAACACGCAGAAGAGATATGGGGAATTACATCTAAGCAGACAACTGCTTTACACACAGTGAAAGCATGGCCAAGAATAAATCAGATTTTTTAATATCTAATGAGTGGAAATATACGGAAACAGCTAGGTAAAAATTACAAGTGCTGGAGTCAGAACTCCAAGGGATTACATCTTAGAATCACAGCATCATAGAATGGTTTGAGTTGGAAGGGACCTCAAAGATCATTCAGTCCCAGCCCCTGCCACCAGCCCAGGTTGCTCCAAGCCCCATCCAACCTGGTCCTGGAAACTTCCAGGGATGGGGCAGCTACAGATTCTCTGCCCAACCTGTGCCAGGGCCTGCCCATCCTCACAGGGAAGAATATCTTCCTTATATGCAATCTAAATCTACTCTCTTTCAGCTTAAAGCCATTTCCTCTTGTCCTGCCACTACTTACCCTTGTCACAAGTGCCCCCTCCCCTGCTGCCCATCCTGGGATGAGCCCAGGGCACAGGTGGCTTTCCAGGCTGGCAGAGCCCATGTGTGGGTCATATGCATCCTCTCATCCATCAGCACCTCCAAATCCTCATCTTCAGGGCTGCTCTCCATCCATTCCACCCAGCCTGTCTCTGTGCTTGCACCTGTTGAACTTCATCGTCTCAAAGGTCCCACCTCTCAAGCCTGGCCAGGTCCCCCTGGATCCATCCCTTCCCTCCAGCGTGGCAACAGCTCCACACAGCTTGGGGTTGGCAAAATGCCTGAGGGTGCTCTAGATCCCACTCTCTGTGCCACATTTCTGCTCTAACACGCTTTTTGGGTAGGATTTACAACAGGCTGAGACATTGTTTTTTCTGGTTTACTTCTTCATCTGCTTATGCTTTGGGCAATTTGTTTGTTGGGTTTTTTTAGACACCTGAAAATTGCCTCTTTTCCTACAGAACCTTGATTTGAGGTTTTTGGAACATTTTTACTGGAGTTTTATAATAGATTTGAATAGATAAAAAAATTATCTCACTTGTTCAAAGTTTAACCACTTCTTTAAAAAAATAAAATATTGCTGGGGTTTTTTTATATTCTATGTTTTATTGTGAACAGCAGACTGCAAAGTTTGATAACCAGAAAGGAGTGGCCATAAAACATGACTGTGGATGTAGTATTTGTGTACAATGAGATGCCTCCTCTGTTTACCGTCTGGATTTCTTCATGCCAGAAGTCTGCATTACTGCATTACTGCACTGCTGCTTTTCTTTCTTGAAATGAATCGGCATAAAAAACTGTTTTCCTCTTCCTACCCTGTAATTTCAGAGTTTTATGGCTTAGGTTGAGGGTTTTTTTCCCCTGTACTTTGTTCCTCTGTTTGGGATTCCAAGCTCAGAGTCCTGTTGCCAAAACTTTCCTCCTCCCAGAAAGGGTCATCGTCAGATGTAATCAACCAAGAAGTCAAGCTGCAGTGGCCCAGGTAACAAAATACACAAAGAACTGCAGTGATCAACCAGAGCTTTAAAACAGTTGAAGAATTGTGATTTTTATATCTGTATTACGTTTCCCCAAGTAGTTTGCAGGCTACCTGGTCCAGATTGTTATTTATAGCTCTTACTATAAATATGGACAAATTGTTTCCCTTAATGTGGAATAACTTCCATTACCCAGTGTGACTGGGTTAGGTACAAAAAATGCATCCTATTTCCCTGTTGACCCTTCATATCTCACTAGCATTTAATTCAACAGAGTGTAAGGTTACCATACGATGCAATGTTTTCAACTTTTCTGAGCCTCTCTCTAGGCCATATAAAAAGTGGGTGTTATTAAAGTGGAAGACCTCTTATGTATTAAAGGCTTAAGGTGAACACAGTGTCTAGTTTGTGGAATTTCATTGATAGACAGTACTGGCTGGTCCATGTGTTGCTGGTTACATAGCAGCAGACACACAAATAATAAACAAAACAAAAATTTGCTAAATGTATTCTGGGGATTAACAAAGGAGTGGGGAAACTTCTTGCCTGAAACAAAAGGGCAATGCAGAAATACCATGTAAAGCAGTATATCAAGACCAAGAAGTCTCCAATGTGTTTAGAAGATAATTATTCACAACTGCTGTTCGTGCATTTTAAGAAACTGGTTATCATCTCCAGTATACAAGTACTCCCTTCACTTCAGCAGGCTGAAATTAGTTTGCATGATCTGAAATGCTTCTTGGTTTGTCCAAAGTAAGATTTATTAAAGTACTAAAATTTTCTGATTTCATGAGGGGTAAAAAGAATCCAATGTATTTACATAAGAGAAGGAATGATTCATCACATCCATCTAAATATGTGACAGTATTATCCAAAGCAATCACGGCTATGACATAACGTATAGGGCATCATGTCATAGGATTAAATAAAGCACTATTTCGTAAGCAGATAATGAATAGCATGAAATCCTCATGTAAACAAGAACAATAGCTTCTCTCTCAGTATGTCTGCTTGAAGTCACTCCTCTACCCCTCCTTGTGGAGTTTGTATCTGTAGCTGCATTACACAGACACACAGAGTATGTCTGCTGTGCTTGCAGTCCTTCTAGGAAAACACAGCTAAAATCTGGAGTAACAAGATTTCAGTAGCCTGGGCACAGCAGTAAAAAGCATGTTTTGTGTCAGCACTGAACAGACCCTGGGAGGTTCAGCAGCCCTTAGCTCTTTGTCAGCACTTGATACTGATAACCACAATACAAAGTTTACAGCTAAATGGTAAAAAGTATCACAGGCATCCCCTTCACTCTGTGATGTAGCACTCACTACAGTCTATGTAATAACCAGAGTAAAAAGTCCTTGTTCTTCCTCTCTGTGATAGTTGTATATCTGGATGGTTGTCACAATGTAACAAAAAAAAAAACAAAACAAAACCAAAAAAACACTGCAGAAAAGACCCATTAATTCTTTATAGAACAAAAACAGTGTCTGAGTTATGCTACACACAAAGGATACATCAACATTAGAGACAAAGAAAGAATTTATTTTTTGGATTTATTTTTTTCAATCTACATATTTACTAGCAGCATTAGCAGAAGCTGCTGATGAACACATTGGGTCACAGAACCACAAAGGTTAAAAAGGAGAAGGACATAGGTCAGCAGGTGTGATCTACCCAGTGCAGAACAGAGAAATAAGTGCCAGTGTCCTGGACCTGCAGGCTGCAGCCTCTCTTGTAGAGCCCAGGCTGTGTTTGGCTGCCCTCACACAAGGGCACACTGCTGGCTCAGGTTGTTTTATTCATAGCAGCACAACTCAGTAACTCCAAGTGCATTTTCTTGCAATCACGCTGGAAGCTCAGCAGCCTGAAGTCTGCTCTCGTGGAGGTTATTTTCGTGGAGGTGGGGGCTGTGTTTCTTTCACACAAGAAAACTAAATTGATGGATTTTTCTCTTTGGTGTTCTCATCTCTAAGTTTTCAAATTAAAAATCCAGAGACATAATTGTAGGTAGTTCAATTTTGTTTTCATGTTATCCTTGTGGAGAAGTACAGCCATTAAGTTTTGATGATTTAGTATTGGCAGTAAGAGAAATAAGGTATTTCCTTTTACTTGTAGCCCCTTTCAAATTCTCTTTGCAGTCCATATCTATTAAAAAACAAACAAACAAAACAAAAACAAAACCAAAACAAACAAGAACAACAACAACAAAAATCACCACAAAACCACAAGAAAAATAAACCAAACCCACAAATAAACAAAGAACACAAACAAACACCCTCCCCCCCAAAAAAAAAGAACATGAAGAAATACAGAAGAAGAAATCCCTGTTTCTGAAATTAGTTTCTATGATTGCATGCAATGGTCTGGAGTTTACTTCCTCTTCATAAAGACATTTGGTAAATCTTCCCAAATAACTTGAATATCTCACTCTTCTACTTATTCTAGTGTAGCTCATTGCCCCTTCCTATAGTCTGTCAGATATGTTCAGACCGTTTCATCATCAATAACATTAAAGTCATCAAATGACAAGATATTATGTGGCAACTCTTGGCAGAACAGACCTGTTCCACAGTAGAATAGGAGAGTCTCCCATGGAATGGTTTTATGAGCCTTCTCATTTCAGGAGCTAGACCTTGGGATTAATGGCAAACCATTGTTACTGATGAAGGGCTTCTCCCCCTGGAAGTAACCATGGAGATGTTTTTGACTCCCTGTCAAACATGTATTTCAAATAGTGGATATACTAGATTGTGTGCACCCAGGGAAAGTACCTCTCTGTTGTATGTGAATAAGTACAGTTAGCATCTATAGTTTGAATAGCATCTTTTCCAAAAAGGAAGATCTGTGTTGAGTGAGGCTAGGTCCACATACCTCAGTTTTAAAAGAATTAATCTCTTTTATTCCCCTCTACAGATCCCCCATATTGTGTGGGGTTTTTTGTTGTTGTTTTTTTGTTTGTTTGGGTTTTTTTTGTTGTTGTTGTCTTTGTTTTTGTTTTGGGGTTTTTTTTACCAGACAAAACAAGGTATATACATATTTTTGAAAATATTTCCTCATATTTTGCTTTCAAAAAGTCGGAACAGGAGAGGAAATGAGAGGAACCTATTTCTGAAGTCCTCCCCAAGTCTGAGAATAGGGTCTATGGGAGATGTCTCAGTTAGGACCCACTTTCTCCATCATTAGTCATGAAAATTAATAGTGGGGCTGTCAGTGTGCTTCCTGTCAGGGTTACTGCGCAAGTGCAAGCACTCACACAGTGTTCTTTTTGTTCACAGATCTGGTCCTTTGAATTGTGTACAATGAAACCAAAATGGACCCTGTGCCTGCTGATGGAATCGAGGGCAGGACAAACTCATGCCCTGCAACAACAACAGGCACTAAATAATTAAACTATGGGTTTGTATAACATGGGAGTTCTTTCTTGAACTTTAACTACCAGATCAAGCAAGTCCTTTTGCACATTGATAAATGTGAAGAAACACTTATTTGATTGCTTGCTTTACACATAAGTAAACTGCAAACTTGTGCATGGATCTAGCAGGGTGTGACACATAGTGCAGACTGCCAAGGTGAAGCACAACATATGAGAAGCAGCATGAATCAGGAAGGGAAATATTCTGGGAAGTAAATGAGAAACCTCATCTGACATGTGTGTGTATGAATGATAAAACAGGGACAAATGCTCTGCACAGATTGGACATGACAGTGGTGTGAAAGGGCAGGGAGTAATTCCAGGCATTGCATGTGATTCCCTAACCTGGAAAAAGTGAACCATTTTGCTCTCAGCTGACCTAAGTCTGCAGGAACACAGAGCTGCCTTTGATGTTCCATTGCAATGCTAAATTTATTAGAACATGGAGAAAAAGTATCCTTTTAAAAAGGAGCAATTTCTATTTTATTTTAAATTAATGGAGTAATTCAACCTGCAGTGGAATCCATTTCAGGGTATTCATTTGATTCTTTCAGTTTGCCAGTAAAAATTATGCAGAGGAAAAGGCTCATAATTTGTGGAAATTGCTCCTATTCTTGTCTAACACACCAAGAGCAATTCAGTTCAGATACTGCTCATTTTTCTTAACCCCATTGTAAAACATCACCCTTGTTTATCATATCTGGTGAACTGTGCTGAAGTGCAGTATAAAATTACCTTCAAGCTAAATTATTTCTACTGTAATAATTCAGTCTGGAAAGTGTGTGGGGCAGATGAAAAGCATTCTATAGAATCAGGAATAATAAGCCATTTCAGTTGGC
This sequence comes from Formicarius rufipectus, assembly GCA_013399695.1. Classification (NCBI taxonomy): domain Eukaryota; kingdom Metazoa; phylum Chordata; class Aves; order Passeriformes; family Formicariidae; genus Formicarius; species Formicarius rufipectus. Next base: position 217,421 of record VXAU01004283.1, on the reverse strand, counting down.
TCAGATGTGATAGTCATAGCTTGATTTAGTTTTTAGAAGACTTGCCATAAAACTAAAGCCAAATTAATCAAGGCCAATTTGAGAGAGAAGAATGTCTAGACGGGTGGCAGAAAAAAGATGTCCCTTTTTTCACTCTGTATTGATAACCTTTAATAATATTCCAAAAACAGGCACATGAGCACTGCAAGCGAGGGAATAAGTGCAATATTTTGTGAGTTTTATGAACATTGATTTGGTTTGCACATCTGGCGTTTTAAAAAATAAAGTAAAATAGTAGTTACTGAAGTGCTTCCCACCCCCACTAGGAGTATTGTTGAATTTGTGTATTACAAGTAATTTGCAGACATACTGCAGTCCTTGAAGTGTTTACTATAATTTTTCTGTGAGTATTACACTTCTGATAATCTCATTAATAATAATATTCAGGGAGCTACTTTGAGTTATTTTGTATTGTCAGTAATTTGCTTTTTCCTACTTTTTAGAAGTTACAAATGACACAGATTTTTTGACATTGGTGATAACTTAAAAATTACATTAAAACAGTCAATTTCCTGTGTATCTGATCTGTTTAGCTACTTGCTGCTGTCAATTAATTCATGTGTTTCCCTTCCACAGTATAATGATAATAATTCACATCTCAATGTGTATACTTGACTGCGCAAGATACACCATTATAATCAGATAATGTAAAATTGAAACAAGTGAACAAATAGACATCCAGTGGACTTATGGATGTAACTGATCTCTGTCTTCAGAATATTGTGTAAGAATTGAAAAATACAAGACAAGCCTATAAATTTTTTCAGGTTGCCCAACTTTCCATCTCATAGTGCTGGATTTCTAAACTGGGTGTTGTTTACAAGTTATTTGGATTTTGTGACTGTGTCTGTGATTGGGGCAGGCTTTGAAAAAGTAAATACACTCTCACAAAGCAGCTTCAACTACAGTCTGAGGTCTCCTAGTTAGATACTGGGGAGCTGCTAACCTCATCTGGTGCAAATGTCAAGGCTGTTCTGGTACCCTGATGTTTCACTGCCGACTCCTGTTCTCCTTTCCTTGAGAGCAGGGATTTTTTAAACAAATTGAGATTCATTCTTTGGAAATAGAAGTACTTTAAGACATATATGTGGATCTGTGCTGGGATACTCTTTGCTTTTCTAATCAATATTTGGTTAAGGACAACCTGAGCCTGCTGTCTAGTGCTTACCACTGTTTATGCTGAGCCCGAGATGGAAAATACCAGCAATTTAAGACTTTCCTTGTATCTTTCTCATAGTGGGACCAACTGGTGTCTCCTCTGGAGCACAGAAGTGCAACTAGACTGCCTCGATTTCTCCACAGCTCCCTACAGCCCCAAGGAACAATTTTATCTGTCAGTAGCTGAAACAGCCTGTGCAATACTGCATCAGCTGTGCCTCCCTGCCAGGCACACACCTTCCTCTGGAGGCTATGAGGAATGCGGATAGAGCCTGACTAGTCCTCCCTTGCCAAGGAAATGCCAGGGTGAAGTGGTGAATCAAGCATGCCAAGCCTGGATCTAGCCCAGGAGGCTCAAGCAGCTATTAATGCTGCTGCTCAGTGCTCATTGAAAGTGGAAGGATGAGCTTGGAGGCATGGCCTGGGGAGTGGGAGGGAAGACCTGCAGAAGCAGGTCAGGATGACACAGATGACAGGGGGGCAGAGCACCCAGGAGGGCAGAGAAGGCATATTATTCCTGCCTCTGACCTGTGGAGAGAAATGCTGAACACTGCCACAGAAAATAACTTCAGTGCTCTCGTTTCCAGCCATTTCCCTGAACAATTGTTTCCTCTAATCTGAGTTCATGCTGGGCTCCATATTGTCTTTCTAAGCTTAACTGAGGATGAGATAACACCAAATCCTTGAAGGGTAGCCTTGGTCTAAGGGAAAAAAGCATCAGGCATTTGCTGCCACAGATGGGTACAGGGTCCACCACATTGTATATGTGCTGTTACTTCTCATGTTCTCCTTGTCCTTCAGTCTCTCCCTTCAAAATGTAAAACAAGTATTGGTACATCTGGACTGCAAGTGTTAGCTATTTGATGCTCCCATTTAGATAGAATGTCTTTGCCAGACTTTGACGTTTATATGAGTAACTAAACTTCAGTCTTTCCTGAGCAGAATATTCCATATTCAAACCCAAATTGTTACATCAGCAGTGCAGTGATTTCAATAACCACACTGAATCTGGCTTTCTTTATCACTCAGTTAAAGGTTGCAATAATGAACTAGACAAAAAGAAAATGAAAATTGGACATACCAGTGTAAACTGGAGCAGTTACTTCCTACTGTAACTATGACCTAAATTCCTCTTGGCAGTAGGTTAAATGTGGAAGGGATGTAGGAAAAAGTCTTTGGCTCACGCAGATGGGTTTGATCATCCTTCCTGACAGTCCTACTTAGGAAAGGCATCTGAACACAGTGGCTGACTTAAGGTATGGTGATAATCATGTCAGTAACACTCCAGAAACTTGCATTTCTGCTAAACTACGAGATGCTGACCAGTCAGGCTGTCTGAAAAAGTGGCATGACAGTTTGCAAAATGACTTTCTGTGTGTTGAACAGGAGGCTGCTTGACTGGAAACCACACACTTGCTGAGTGCGAAAGTCAAGGAGCAGCACCCAACTGCCACAGGTAACTCCCAGGTTGGGTGGAGTGACCTGGGTCTCTCTGGAGAGGGATAAGCCTTTGCTCAGAGCTGCTTTTATGAAAAAGATTAATTCTCATGCATGGTAAACTGAACAGAGAAGAAGAAGAAGGGTCTATTTTCCCACTCAGGATCCACAGAACAGTACTAGCAATTCCTGCAATTATACTAGGAACAGGGGCACAAACAGTGTGACACCCTGGGATGAGTGGGCTCTCTCTAAGGAGTAATGACTGAATTGTCTTGCAAAGTCAAGAGGTAGAATCCAAAAGGGCCATGTCATTATGGTCAGAAAAAAATGCAACATCCAGAATGAAAGAAAAGGGAAAGAATCGATCTTACACCGGCTTACAGAAGAATGCAACAGTAGCAAACCTGACATGTAAACACATTAAAAAATGTGAGAGTGTGCAGTTAGAGAAAGACCTCAACACAAAGAAACCATGGGCAACCACGTGGTTACACTGAGAGATCACCTCCATCATTGCAAACCACTTACTTTTCATTAGCAGGGACCTGCCAGTGTCTGACCACCCTTTTAAGCTCCATCTGCCCTCTGTGAAATGGAAGCACAGCATCTGTAGAGGTGCTGGCTGTTTATGATTTGCTTGCCAGAAGTGCAGGGTGCTGAAGTGACAGAGATCCTCTACTGCCTCTCGTAAAATTGGCCATTTTCTAAAGAACAAAGGTTGCTTCCTATTTCTTTGAATGCATCCTTTCAGTGGAGGAGGGATTGCTTCCTATCTTTTTTGTTACAGAAGAGTCTAAGCTAACCAAGCACTCTTTAGAGCATATACCAACTTTAAAAATACAAATCAATGAACTGTAAGATGTTTCTCAAACCATAAGCAGTTATTTGAGTTGAGTGTTGCCTCTGTGGTAGCAGCTTTTGGCATATTCTGTCTGCAGTGGTAGTGGCTGAGAATGCACAGGGCGCACAAGGGTGTTCTGTTATTTGCTAAGGTGTTCAACCTCTTACATTAAAGGTTTATCTCCAGGAAAATGTTCAACTTGGAGTTGTCTATAAATGCCACCCAACAACTTTGCTAAGACTATCAGTATCAGCATTTTCTCTCCCGCATAACCTTTCATGTAAGTTGCACATCTTAGAATTATGGACTCATAGAATCATCAAGGATAAAGACCTCTAAGATCATTGAGCCCAAATGTTAACCCAGCACTGACATGTTCACTACTAAAATGTGTCCCTATGTGCCAAATCCATGGCAGAAAATAGTACCTTGTATTTGAGACTGATTAAGATCCACAGTCCCCCTCTTGGGAGAAAAAAAGCTGTGGGACTTTGAGGTCTGGCAGGGTTTGCATGAGGTTATAGAGCTGTGGACACTTAATGCGTGAAGGAACCTCCCAGACTGAATATGTAGATCCTGTGGGACAGTTCCTCTAGGTAGAAGAAGGTTTTGCCCACCAGGGGCAAAAAATAGTGCCTGGTTTTATGCATACATCTGTGTCCATTTACATGCAAAGAACATCTGCTCTGTGTGTGTGTATAAATGTGTATGTATATACACACGCCGAGGTCATGCAGTCAAGATTATTATAAACTCATACATAAGGTCTGCTGTGCTTCATATCAGCCAGAGCTGATATGCTGACTGCCTGACTGGGACCAGGATCTGGCTGTTCTTCTGCCTAATCATTGCAGGTTTGTTTGCCTCCTACTTATGTGCTCTTCACACTTAATTTACAAGTGGCTAAAAGCCAGTTCCTGTGAGAACTTAGTCCCTTTGCAGACGTTCTCAATTATTTATGCCTTTCTTCAACAGTGAGCCTATTGTTCCTCTGCCTTGTCTGCAATGAGTCCTTGTTTCCTCTGTGTGATGAGTATTCTCTGTTATACAAAGATGCTCCGTTTTTCGCAATAACTGGTCTCAATTTGCCAAAAGCTAGACAGTTTTTGTAGGTGATGATTTAAAGAGGTCTTATTTGGAGCACATAGCTGTGATGCAGTGGGCAGAGTAATAACCTTTATAGGAAAGGACGTGGGGGAAAAGAGTGACTGATTCCCCATTAAGCTGCAAATATTTGCTACCCAGATTATTCAGGGATATTCAGAGCAACTCCCAGCTGGTTTAGGGGTAGAAATGATTACACCGTTTTCTTCTTTCATCTGTCTGCTGTCTCTGTTTTTACTTATCCTCATAACATTATCCACAGACAACCAGGTTTTGGCCCGTTTTAATTGCTTTTAACTAATATTTTTCCTTCCTCTTGGCTTGTAAATTCTGAGTTTTGTTCAGCACAAGGCTATTCTGTCCATGCTTACTAGCAGGCAAGCTTGTTATTGATCGCATAGAGATTCTGCTGTGACTGTTTCACACAAGTGTCTGCTGAGGTTTTTGCTTGATCCTCTTCAAAATTGATTTCTACTCTCTTCTCTGCTCAACTTAAATGTAGAACATTCCTCTTAGCTAGTGTATTACAACTTCTCTCATTTCATTGTTCCCTTTAAATAGTTTTTCTCTTCTGACTCCTCTCATTCTAGATTGTCTCACTGCTTGTCTTCAGATAATTTTCTTCAAGTTGCTTTTTAGCTTTTATTGTAATTACTGTAAAATGTCCTCTTTGTGTTTAAAACATTTATGGAAATTTTCTACCATGTTAACATTGAGTTCTTATTTACCTAAACTATCCTTCCTTATCCTATCTTTTTCAGGCTGCAAACTGAGGGAGAAAGAATTTCAACAGGACATCCTTTTATTTCACCAAGAGTTGAAAAAAAAAAAAAAATAAAAATCACATACCTGTTCTACTGGGCAGTGTTGAAAATCACCCCGAGAGAGCTTTAGGCAGAGAATAGTGATACAGATGGCAGAAGAAACAAGAGGATGATATAAATGAGTACAAATAGTATTTTAGACCAAAATGTGTCTTTCCTTCACATGCCTATTTTTATGTGATTAATTATTATTAGTTGTCTAACCCTTTCTATCAGGGAACCTCGTGTTTGATGAGTTCTGCCAGGTATAACTTCTGCCATCAGACCTCTACATAAAATTCATAAGACCATCCTTTTCCTNAAATTTTCTACCATGTTAACATTGAGTTCTTATTTACCTAAACTATCCTTCCTTATCCTATCTTTTTCAGGCTGCAAACTGAGGGAGAAAGAATTTCAACAGGACATCCTTTTATTTCACCAAGAGTTGAAAAAAAAAAAAAAAAATAAAAATCACATACCTGTTCTACTGGGCAGTGTTGAAAATCACCCCGAGAGAGCTTTAGGCAGAGAATAGTGATACAGATGGCAGAAGAAACAAGAGGATGATATAAATGAGTACAAATAGTATTTTAGACCAAAATGTGTCTTTCCTTCACATGCCTATTTTTATGTGATTAATTATTATTAGTTGTCTAACCCTTTCTATCAGGGAACCTCGTGTTTGATGAGTTCTGCCAGGTATAACTTCTGCCATCAGACCTCTACATAAAATTCATAAGACCATCCTTTTCCTGCAGTGATTATTAAGTTAAGTAAGTTTTATGT
>VXAU01004283.1:172726-210767 GCA_013399695.1 Formicarius rufipectus | reverse complement strand
TATACATACAAGCCAGTCTAACGGGACACATAATTTTCTGGGCCTTTCTGTTTTTTACTTTCTAAAAGCAGTCATGTTTCATTGCAATACTATTTCTTCTGGGCTCTTTGCCTATTGAAATTAGAAATAATGTAAGGTGGTTTGTTTAACCTTCATGGAGGGTGGTCCACTCTCTGCCCATCTATAGGTCTATAACATGTGTCTGCTTTGCAATGGTGTGTTTATAATCTCCACAAGTGTCTTTGTTAGTGAAATGAAGGAGCAATGAATCTGTAGATCTGTATCTAAACAATAGCTGTTCATGTGCTGTTCAGCAATGAAAATGTGGCTGCTACCACTCACTTGGCACTGTTGGGATTTTCACTTGAATTCTCTTCTTGTATAAAACGTAACTCACTAGCAAAATTACTGTACAAATTGTTTTCAAAGGTTGAAAAGGCACTGATATCAATGTTATAACAATCACTAATATTAATCACTAACAAGCAATCACTGATACCAAACTGAATGGTAAGTGCCTGCCCGTAGCAAAGGAATTGTGAACTTGTCATCACAGGCTGAATGTTTTGCTGCTGCAAGAGGTTGTGGTTTAGTATTGAAAACCTGGTGGTGAAAAGCCTGCAATATGATGACATAGTTAGAAAAAAGAGGAAGGAGGTGTTGTTTTGTCCTTAGTAAGAGAAACAGCAATTTTCTCCTTTTTTACCACTAGATTCTAGTGGGTTTAATGCTGTAGTTTCTTTCTAGTCATTAAGGAAACTCACCTATGAAAGAGAACAATTAAACAACTGTGATTCTTTCCTTGTAATCTGGAGGAAAGTGCTGATCCTTTTAAACTAAGACTGTACATTTGCTCCAGATGCAGTGAAAAACAGCCTGCATACAAGGGACCCAGAGATCCCTGAATTTTGGGCAAATGAGGAAGGCAAGCTGACTAAAAGAATTTTGGATCCAGTTACTGACTGTTCATAAAATTATGGAAATTGCCCAGGTTTCATGCAGACTTATATAAGTCTCTGTTTTTAAAATGAGCTTCAGTCTGGTTGCCTCGAAGCAGGAGGGAGAAACCATTAATTAGGGAGAACAATATAGTGGAGTTTAACAATGTATAAGTCAATGACACATTGATTCATTGACATGCAAACAAAACCCTTGAAAAGTCGACCAAAAAGGGGTGGGAAAGGGTAGGAAATGAGACAATGTTGTATTCTTATGATTTTCTATGAAGACATGGAAAAATACCATGCCCAGCACATGTACTTACCAGAAATCTCTCCTTAGACACGAGAGAAAAGAAATTCTCTGTTGAGCTAAAACATTGTTTAATCAGGATTTCGTAACCAGAGTTGACCCTTGCCATTTGCAGAGTGAATAATTTTTGGCGGAACACATCTGACTACTGTAGAAACCTATGCTAAAAGAAACTATGCTTCTGTAATTTCGTTACCTGTCTCCCTCGACTATTAACATACTTTAAATTTCCAGCAAAATTCAAAACGGGGCCAAGAATCTTGAAAATAAGTTTCCACAGAAAGAGAAGGTAGAAGTGACAGAATGTGCTAATTAGGGCATCCCATTTTATATCACATTAACTTGACTTCTTTTCTGTGTGGCCAACCAGTACGTTGAGAAGACTCATCACAGTTATGAAAATCAGACATAGATCATTTAGATCAACCCTCATTTACTGCCTTTTGCTCCTGTGAAAGGGAACTGAAACAAACATACAAATAATTTAAAAAAAATGAGCAGAAAATTCTGGTGGGCAATAGAAGAGTTATAAGTTGGAATTCCTGAGGTGCAAGTAAAAAGCAGAAAAAAATAAAGGCCCATTTAGTTCTATTGACTGGAAGAGACTTCTATTGAAGCCAATCTTCTAAATGTAACTACAAATTACATATGGTTTTGCAGGTTTCAAAGTGCTAAGAGAACTTTGGAGTCACTTCTGACCTCTTTGATCTCAGTAAACTATGAACTACAGCCCATGTGTTCTCAGTGGGAACCTCCAAACTCCTCAGTGAAAATACAGGCAACAGTGCTGGGAAGGAGAATCTTAGAAAACTGAGTTTCCCTCATGACGGAAACCCTTTATTTTCTAGGTTGTTTGAGAAAATTTGCACTCTCTCCCTGAATCAGTTCTCATAGGGAATATCTGACTATTGCAGCACAAGTGCCAAGGAGAAATGCCCACTCTAATGCTACAGCACCTACTCATTGCTTTGCCTCTTTTGAAATACATTTTTGGTGGAAAAAAAGTACTTTTGAAGGCACTCAATTTCTCATTGCTAATATCATAAGTAGCAAGTAAAGTGAGTTAGAAAATTCTTCAGGGTTAATTCTAATCCCTCCTGTAGAGGTACAAACGAAGTGCAAGTCAATACATGGATTAATTAATTAGAGATTATAATTCATTTATGAGGAAAAAAAATAACTAAGAGTTTACAGCCCTGAACAACATGTGACAAATAAAATTTGGCAGGCAAAAATTTGGGAGTACAGCCATAATTCTTAACATAGAACACTATCTTACGCAGGAGTAATGATTTCTTTGTTGTTCTGGACTTAAAACTGCAGAGGTTCAGAGTGGATTCTGTGCCAGGTGAGCTGTGCTCACCTTTGAGGGTGGAGGCTCCTCTGAGGGAAACCGGGCACATCCTTCTCATAGTTTCTCCACCAGCACCCAGGCCCAATCAATCCCTTTGACTTCTCTTTCTGGCTTTGGAGTATTTAAAAGTACAGCTTTCAGAGAAGTCAATGAAATGATTCACTTCTGCCGTATTAATACTCTTCAAATGTTTTCGGATTTTCTTGTGTCACCTTAAATTTGGGGTGTTGAGGTACATTTTGCTTGTATCTTGACTTAGGTTGTTGAGCATTACTTAGATGTGTAAACAGAATCTGAAAATTTCCATTCTCTCCCAGCTCTCTAGGAAATCACAGAATGTGCTGACTTGGAAAGGACAGACAAATACTCTGTATTTAGTCACACCAAGTGAAATAATCCAGATCTTGCAGCATTGCTGTACCTTTGTGACAGTGCTCACTGCAGTGGTACAAACACTGCAAGGTTTGAAATAAACATGCTTACAAGCTATAATATAATAAGGACAACAGAAACTTCAGAGATGCTAAAGAGGCTTGATGGATGTTTCTAGGATCTGAATGCCATTTATAATTACAATATTGGGCTTAGAGTTGACCTTGTTGACCCACAGATGGTGCCAGCATGTCACAGATAACCATCTTGTGTCAGAGCTGGGATCATTATTAGCTGTTGTCAGGTGGCTTTCATCCCGTCTCCCTGATAAGGGAAAAGGCTTATTAGTGTACTGTTCTGATGGCATTCTCTTCATAGAAACTGATTAAAGGATTGTGAATAGTGGATATTGCTTTGGGCGTTCGGTATCTATTTTGGAACAGGTAGAGCCAGGATGGTAATCAGCTGAGTGACAGACCACTAAAATGTTTGTAGGAGGATGTTCCTGAAGCAAAATTTCACTTCCCTCCCATACAGTGGAAGTAAAGCCATACTGTACCTGGGAACTCTGATATAGAAGTGAACATACACCATTGTGGCTGAAACCCACGAGACAGGCTTGGCACAAGAGTGTGAGGAATAAAAGGTGCCAAAGGAAATCAGGGGTGATGGGTATTGAGAGCTCTGACATCTGCAGCTGCTGGTGGCCTGTCAAACTAAGACTAATCTTCTCACCAGAAAAGCCACAAAATCTGGAATCTGGCCTGTTGGACTGATGGAAAACTTCATCACTACATTCTTTTGCTGGATTCATAAAATCCTTTTTGAAAACAGAGGCTCTGTGCCTTATTACTTCAAAGATATGAATTTGTCAGTCCGTTTATTAAATGTCAGAAAGTGCTTTGTCAAGTAGTGTTTTAATATGCTGTCACTTCAGTTTCTTGACAGAAATTATGAAAGTGTGGGAGGGCAGCTTATTATCTTGCAATTCATCTTTCTTTGTCAATGTCAGTGTTGATCCACCATAGAATATTTATTTTGGAACCTGAGGTTTTTGCAAAGTATAATTGATTTCAAAATATTACAGCAATTCTCTAGGGTGTGATGACTTAGTTGATTTTCAACAAACTGTGCTTCTACCTATGACTGATAAAATGCAGAAGTCAGTTCAATTTTTCTAGGAGTTTGAAAGACTGGGATATCATATATAGAATTTCAAACCAAACTGTTCCAGAATTATGGGTATCTACATGCCTTTGCAGATAAAGATTTGCATTTACAGCCTGTGATCAAATCTTATTGTACATAAAGATATTTAGCTCCAAATTTGATCTCTATAGTCACTGCTCTGTTCTTTTAGGGTTACTGGTGTCACATTTAACATGGGTGTGTGATGTAGATCAGCTTTGCCCTTAGCAGTTTAGCCCTTCCCTACTGTGGTAGCCAGTAATATACTTTTATATTATTACTACTTTATATTATTTTTTATTTTTATAATTCCTCAAAAACAACTGAAATATTTTTTTAGGGTCGATTGTTTCCTTAAAAATCATCTCAAAAATGGATGAATAAGCAATGTAAAAGATAGGTAAAATTTTGGGCTCAGTTTCTTTTAAACAATAGCCACTCAATTTTTAAAAATGTGTTCAGGAAACAGATGTTTTAATTACTTACAAATAGTAAGAAACAGTTTTTCAAAACAGAAAATATATAAAAAATTACACTCCAATCCTCTACTAAGTTTACACGGGTCTATGCTATTAGTTTGAAGGAGATGGTACAGCAGGGTTGTGTGAGAAATTTTCTGCTTGGAAAAGTATCTGGAAACATGTATGTTGCTTTTTCATTCTGTTGTGAGAAGTCATACACTGCGGACCAGTGACTGAATGAAATGGAAACACACATGCCTCTGATCAGCCAAGGGGAGGCTTTACTCATTAAATATTCAGTTCTAAGTATGCTCTCCCTGAAAGAAAAATAATATAATGCTGAGGCTGAATGTGTTCACCAGCTCTGCCAGCTGTGAGTGAGTGTGGGTTGAGTCATGACAGTTCTTCTCATTGTTATGAGAGCTCAAAACATTTCCATTTTCCCTCATGAAAATTGATGTTCCCTCTGTATCTTCTGTGGGCAAACCATCACTCCTGGCATATTTTTCCCACTGGTTAAATTTTAAATAAACCATGACAATTCCTCAACTGGCATCAGCCTTACTTTCAGGGTGCCTGTTTGGAGCTGTCCCTGTCAAACCTTTTCTCCCAGTGTCTCTTCTTCCTGCAGGAGTTGCTCTACAGAGGTGTTATGCCTCCTGTTCCTGCTCATCTTTCTGGCCGAGTTCCACCACATAATTTGGTTTTTATTACCTAAGTAGAATAAAAATATCCGTTCAATTGGTGTTGTCTTGTCCTTAGCAATGCATGAACGATGGAGAGGAGCTGAGACATCTGCTGGGTTGAAAACCATAGCACAGACTGGTTCCCTCCTGCTTGCAACAGATGGGAGGTAGTTTCTATCCAGGCTCATGGAGCAAAGATTCACACAAATTGCCTAATGATAGCGAGCTTCCTTTAAAGTCATAACCTCTTGAAGTCATAATCCTTCTAAAACAGCAATATTTTAAAATAATAATCCTTTTAAAATCATAGTCAAGTCTTCTTTTAAAATCATAATTACAAGCCCAACATAATTGTCCACAATCCCACTGTGGACAATTTGCAAAGGGTGTAAAATTACACCATCTGGAGAGGAACAAAGCAGACTGTTCACCTACAAGAGCCACTTCCATTAAGAAAACAAGCAGCACACATGGAAATAATACTCATTTTTTTGTGTGTATGAGGTACAGAGGCTACCAGAGCTGTGAAAGGCAGTTTTCTTGCTAAAAGTTTAATTATTAAGAGCCTGAATCTTGCTTTGGTTGTGTAAGCATTGCTAGTTCTTCTTAGGGACTGTTTGGAGATAAGAAACTACTGTACGACTCTAAAAAATCAATGTTGATGAAAGCAAAAGGAGCTGCAGTTTCCAGTGTGGACGAGCTGTGTTTTACATATTCTAAAATATCCTTCTAATAAAATAGATATTTTCAATTAATTTTTCACTTGTGGGTGTGACAGTGCAAAACAACTTTAATTCCATTTTATGAAATAGCTTGCCTTTTTAAAAAAAAAAAAAACAAAAAAACCAAAAAAACAGGGTTAAGAGATTGTCCAGCTGAGTTAATTGTTAACTGAGGGATTTATCTAAATCATCAAACAAGGTATAAAGTATTCCTCATTTATTTCCTCATTTATTATTATCCTGGAACATAAAATGTTACTATTAAAATGCATATGAAGAAATTAAACCACTCTTTATAATTATCCCTTAAAAACTCAAAATTACATGTGTCAACTTTCATTTTTCTTTTACAGAAGACAAGATTAAATTAAAACATTAAACATTAAACATTAAAACATGTTTTATTAGAAGATCCCAGTTCATGGATTTGATAAATGAATTTTTAGCTGAGAAAGGGAATTACTTTCACAGTCATGGCAAATTCTAGAAACAAACCCAAAAATATCTTGCAAATCATACAGAAAATCATTTTTTGGTAACAACTAAAAACCAAAATGCAGATTTTCTGGATTAGTCATTTTAACTTCTATATTATTTTGCTGAGAGTGTTACAGGAGGCTGAGGATACTCAGGGACAGTGTCTTGGTGTCAAAGAGCCACGTACCAATCCCACCTCATTGGTGAATTGTGCTCCTTGCAAGTTAACCTTAATTCTGTGCAGAAAATTTAGAAATATTTTTACTAGTTTTTCTGCAGTGCTGTGCTCTCTGGTGTACATCAGCCAAATTTATTTCATTACATGCTTCTTCAGGGTTTTTTCAGTCTTTCTGGCTAATTTGGGAGTGTGCTGTTATCCTTCTTTTAGCACAGTTATGTCGTAACACTCCGATTATATCTGACTGTCAGACTTTCAGCTTGCCTTGCCTTTCTTGTGCATGTGGGGGGTTCCACCCTTGTTGATAAGAAGTGAGACATTTTTCAGAGGCCCATTTGCCACCCAAAGATGCTCCTTTCAGGTTTGTATTCCTGCATAAATTGATTCCAACCCTGAAATCTGGGTTAGTGGAGGTAGAGCCACACTGGGCTTCCAATCCTTCATTTAATAGAAGGAGGTGTTTTATTTTCATGATTTTCTTGAGCTGTTTGTACTTATGTAAAACAAAAAAATGGTAACTCAGTGGGAAAGTAACTTTTGGATCAAGAAACTTCACTTACATTACAGGTTTAGTGGGAAATGGGACTATAGCCATTTCACATGCAATTTTAATTCTAATACTTCTCTGTTTCTTTTGTTACTAATCCCTCAGAATTGGCATTCAGCAGAATTTTTTCTAAGTATTTATAAATTACTTACACAGCAATTACACAGCACATCTTGTTTAGAAACATAACTGATAAAGTGTATTCTTAGTAGTTCTAAAATTTAACTGCAGTTAATATGAACTTGTTCACTCAGAGATGGGGAAAAAACCCAACATGGTGACGAAGTTTAGAACGTCTTCATTCATTTCAATGTCTTCAGAGAAATTAAATGAATGAATTTAAATTAAATTTTCTCGGTCATCCCACCAGTGGACAACTCCAGTCATGCTTACACTGGTCACTGCCAAATGTCAATGCCAATGCCAAATATATATTTGAGTCCCTTTAGTAACAGGGTGGTTTTGGATGGATAAAATGTATTATTTGGATAAAAAATAATGAAATGAGGCTATGTGTTTGTGCATAAATATATACATTCACACACATAAATAGCATTTTAAAATATGTAGCTAAGATTAGGCATAAATCCTGCCCTCACTGAATGCAATGGAAACTTCTAGTGATTTCAAAGGAAGTAGAACCAAGACCATTTAAACTAATATATCTTTATACAATGGAATATGTGGGAATCTGTAGGGGTTTACCAACACAAAAAGGTTAACCAGTTTGCAATGGTAAACAAGTATGATTTTAATTATCTGTTTGTTGAGATTGTGGGTGGATATTTTGGTCTTGCATTCCGCCTTTTCTCTTCAGGCATTAGCCAAATTTCAAAGAGGCTATTGTTTAATTTTATTTGTGATTCAGTTGCTGACAAAAGAGACGCTGTATTTCTCTATTTCTGTGCTTATTTACACTCTCCATAGGCATATTTTCATCTTAGTTGTGGCATGTCAGCTCAGTTAAATTGGAATTTCAGGGTCTGCCTGGAGGTGGAAAGAATAATGGCCAATCATCATCCCATGTCCCTTCCACTTGCTCTGCTACAAAGCACATTTAGTACAGTGCTGTCATTGGCAGCTGCAAAGACAAAACCTTCCCTCCCTCTCCTCCCAAGCAATCCTCTGCCCAACATGGTTTTACTGTTTATTTCAATTTAAATCCTCTCCTGAACCTTCCAGTAAGCTACCTGAAGTCCAGGTTTTGTCCAGTTTCCTTGTATGTCCTTATTATAGTGACCAAATGCTGCTCTCTCTTGAAAAATCCTTTATTTCAGAACCTAAACAGAAGAGTAAATATTTGGGAAATCTATTTATACTTTTGTGACTGGTTCTCTTGGGAGCTTTGAGTGATGGGCTTTGTAGATACCCATATTTCAGGGAAAGGGATAGATGATTTTCTTTAAGCTTGGTCTAAGCTGTAGAGCAAGATACTCCAAGGCTCAGTAGTTCAGTCCCAGATGGATTTTAAGTACAATTCAAGCAAGTACATCTTTGTAGATTCTTTCAGCATTTTGAATGCATTATATTTAGTATAATGGACCATTGTATGATTTCACCTCCTTAACCTGAGGGCCCCTTGAAGGGAACAGAATTATTTTCACTGCATAAAGCTGCAACAAATCTGCCAAGTCTATTTGAGGAAAAGAACAGAGGTCTGTGTGATGGCTCTAAATAGACCTTGCTGTTTACAAGCAAGGAGAATCCTGCTCCTGTCTATCCACTGCCTCTCTGTGTGGAGTGAAGCCTGGCTAAGGGACACCCTTCACATGCCACATAGTTTTATAGAAGTCTTTGCAGTAATTGAAGCAATTTTCTTCGTACTTCCTTTTACAGGAGGTTTGCCACAAGATGTATGTCACTGAGAGAGAAAGCATTTGCACCCCCTGGGTAAAGGAATTAAAAGTCTGCAAGGTGTTGCAGAGATGTCACTGCTATCCCGTTTTTGAAAGGGAAAACTGGGGCTAAATATGGTCTGCTGTCTTCCTGCAGACTGCAAGGTATAGATAGATCCAATTCTGGGAATTTATGTTCCGACTGGCACTAAGGACATTTTGGTTACATTGGAGAGAGTTTGAGGATTAAGAGATGAAGGTTACGTTTTTAACTGGATGCATTTAACTTCTTCATTATTATCTATTGTCTTTCATTTTTGCCCCTGAAAATGCTATTTCATTTGAAATTTCGTAGATTCTTCATGTGTAAGGCAAACAGATTAATGACTTGAAAATTATCCACACCGAAGCATACGTATGCAATATCATAAGGATATGGGTTTTAAAAAGCAAAACCAAACCAAACACAAATTTAAAAGGGAGGGAGGCATATTCATATGCAAAAGAATAAAACTGTTAGCTTAAAATTACTTGTTACTAAACTAATGCTGAATACCTGAAAGGAAACTGTGACTTGTGCCATAGTATGGAAACGAAACACAAGGGAAAATCCATTGCTATCGTTTTTTTAGTATGGAATATTTGCAATTTGCCTGCTAACTATTTAACTGCACCAATTCTACCTGAGAAAGAGCTTGTGTCCTTTTGGCATTGCTTTAATTTGGCTATATATTTAATCAGTGTCCTGCAAGCAAGAAAATTCCCATGTCACTCCCCAGTTCCTTTGACTCGGAGCAGCACAAGTGTTCTCAAAGTGTTAAGGACCTATGGAGAAAGCTCAGAGCAGTGTGATAGTTTGAAAGGTACTCTGTGAAAAGTATGCCTCCAGCAAAAATTTCCCACTGATTTCAATTTTCATTCAAGGTTAGGATAGTTTAGGATTTAATCCTGCTTAAGGTAGGAATAAAGCAAAAAGCCTCTCGAGCCCTTACTCTTACCTGTGATTCTACTATTAAAATTTTGAGGTCTTCCATTCAAATTCATTTGAATGTCACCTGTATATTAAGATGCAAACAACCCAAATCTTAAATGAATATTTTACAGCTGCTCAGACTTTGAGGTGTTATTCATCCAGGTCTCAAAGGTAAATGGCATGATGCACTAAAGCAATTCAGGTATACATTGTGTAGATTCAGGGTTAATAGAGAACTGTATTGATTTATTTTAAGAAAATATGAAAGAAAAATATGTTCAGGTTTTCCTATTAGAACATAAGAAAAAGTCAATAGAGGTGTTTTTCCAGATAAAGTATCATTCTTGCAATAATTCTGTTGGGAGAAATAAGCAGAAGATGTAACATATCAGAGGAAAAATTCTGAGGATTGTGAAGTGTTCAACAACTTTGTTAATGTCTTCTTTAAATTAGCAACACTGCAGAGCCTCTACTAAAATAACACAAACAAAACCAAAAAGCAACATCCCAGGACCCTGCTGACTTTCCGAGTGTGGCGCTGTGTTTCTTCTCCCCTCTGAACTGATGAGGCATTTAATTTTCTGGCACCAAACCAAACAAACAAAAAACCCCCCAACTTAAGTGAAACCAGAGGCAATTTGCAGCAAAGCCTTTGTACGATTGCAGTTTTTAAAAATTCTCAGTCAGAGAGTGCTTCACAAGGTTAGAATAAATTAACACGACCCGTGTTTATGTAATGATTAGACTGTATATTGATAAGATTTGTGCTGGAAAGAGGAAGCAGGTTAAAGCAGGCAAATAAATTGTTAACAAACATCCATGTGATGTAGTAATGCGCATTCTAACAGGGTGTTTCTGCTAAAGCCTTATGGTCCTTGTACACCCAAAAGACCATGGGAAACAATGATTCCCACAGTGAATTATTCCCACAGTGATGCCAGTGCCATTCTATTGTCTTTGCATCTTCCCACAGACCATGAACAGACAAAAAAATCCTTAAAAGTTTCAAGATTTCCCCCCTCCACTAGAGCAGAAAAAGATTTTCCAAGGAAGACCTAAACATAAGGGGCAAAAAAATCTTGGGAATAATTCTGAAGTAACTCTCCAAAGGCATGGCCACTCTGAAGGCTCCTAATTTTCTGATTCACTGGAAGCTGAACATTTGTGCTCTGAAGAATAATTAGGCTATGGAAATAAATTGTGGAGTCCTCTATGCTCTCTGACCCTTTGATTCATTTGGGAGATCTCAAATCTTTGTCTGAGCCTGAAATTTTAGATCTGAGTTTTTAATTTTCTGAGTCCTTTCAGAGTGGTTACTGCTTTATGCATAGGCAAGACACGTTTAGCTCATGTACATGAATATGAAATATCACCTCAGCGTGCTATCACTCACCATCTTTTAATTTGGCACATGACCTTTCTAATAATTTAGAATTAGGAAATAGTATCCTAGATACCTGAAGCCACCAGGCTACTGAACAATGGGAAAAATTTGCTTGAGACTCTCTTTGGACAGAAAATGCTGCTTATCACATGGCAATGAGTGGCTATACCTGCCCTTGGCTCTAAATTGAGTCAGATGGATGTCGGCCTGGACAACTGGTTTGGAGCAGTGATGGAGCTGTGCTGTGGAAAGATTCATCCTAATCCACTGCTCTACACAATTGAGTTTTTCAGGGCTGAACAGAGACTGGTAGGATTGCTTCGGGCTTTGAAAGTGTATATTACATAAAGATGGAATATTTTCATTGTTTTCAAAAGAGTCTAACCTGAATTTTACTCTTGAATAGTCAATGGGCTGCCACATGTATGTATAAAGGGTAGTCTGACATTTTTATGCTGGAAGCTCATAAGCTAAATCAAAGTTTGCAATTATTTTACACTGGTACTGGTTAAAATTTTATAAAAAGTCATTGAAATGTCAGAAAACAATATGAATAAATGTTGATAGAGCAAGTTAATTATATATATGTATATGTATGTGCATATATATATACACACNGAAGAAAAAAAAAAAAAAAGAGAGAGCTCATGGGAGGATAAACTGGCATTTGCTGCATTTCAGGGTATCATGGACTATTCAGTAAGATAAGCAATGGAATTGGTATTCAAGTCCTAAAGGCAAGTCCCCTTACTTAAAGCCATGTGTCACTGGCATAATATCTTTGTCCTTAAGAGTCAGTCTGCCATTCTCCCACATGGATAATAGGCCAAGGCCAGTGATCATGCTCTGGTAGTTTGTGTGAGGAAGACAAAAATAACGAGGCTTATGTTCAGCATATGACATTTGAGACAAGTCACTTGTCTTGCTTCACACCTCACAGCCTGTAACTTATTTAAGAACCACCTTCTGGCATTTCTTCCCTGCTTTCTCATAATTTGGAAATGAGCATTCTCTTCTGAGGATGGTTATTGCCTTGATCCTCTGTGTCCCTGTCTGAAATAGTGTCCTGCCTTGTAAACAATCTGCAAAAATGAATTGTTCTCATGGCAAAAAGACAAATTGGGCGACTTTGTGACAACCAGACCACTGGATGTTATGGGAATTCCAGATCTTAATATGTTACTGAAGTTTTCAGTTTGCCTCTCGCTGCTGCAGAGCTGACAGGGCTTTGTTGATTCCTGGAGAACAGAACTGATCAACATAGTTAAAATTCTTACCTTTGATTTCCCTAAGAGTGTAATCTGTGATTTAATCTGCTTCAGACCTGTGGTGTGCCTTTTAGACCTTCTGTTTTGCTGTTTACAATCTATAGATTCTGTGTGTTTTGTAGACCATAATTTTCCCGTTTCTAGTTGTTATAATCCCTCCATTATCCTTCAGGTTGGTCCTTGAGTGAAATTTGCTCCTTACAGAGAGAGGAAAGAAATGTGAGAGCATAAAATACATTAGACTTTCATCCAGGTACCTCTTTGCCTTCTGCATTTAAACAACAAATACAGTCAAGTGTCATGCCCAGCATGCCTGCTATAGGTGCCTTACATAAACTGGAGTGGGTTGGTCTACAAATTTTGACTGTATTTTGGTTTTTTTGTGAAATGGATGGTTTTCAAGGGCTTATTTTGTTTTATTACCAGTAGTGATTCTAGGAATCAATTGTGCCACAACATTTCAGAACGGCCTTCAGACTCATTCCCCTTTGCTTTCTGTCTCTCCCAATCTTCTTATGTGGTTCCCTTGTGTGGTCTTCCAAAGGTGAAGTGATCTCTGTCTTTTACAACAGTCATCACTATTATGTAACCTTACTCAACTCTATATTGCTTATTAGAAGAAATATCTGCTCAGAGTGCAGTAATGATTTGACAGACTACAAAGGCAATAAATATCTTTATTAAGGGCAAAATATCACTGATTCCCATTACCTACTTAAAATGGAATGTAGGACACCAATGCAGTGGCATCTAGTTTTATCTTAGAAGCTGGAGAACATGTAGTACATCTCACCCTTCCCTCCATGACATCAGAATTATATGTGCAACCCTGAACAGGAGAAGGCTTATTTCAACAAAAAAGTTTGCACAGCTTTTCTGGGCCTTATTCAATTTTCTGTTGAATTTTAAATTTCTCTTCACTCACTGTTTTTATTATAATATTTGAGTTTGCAGTTTGGATAGTCAAATTTACTTTAAAGCCTAAAAATAATGAAAATAAATTGAGAAAAACTGTTGAAGGAAAAAAACCTTCAGAGTAATGCCCCAGAAATTTCAGAGATTACTGCGTAGAGTGAACATCGTGTTTATGTAATCCAGAGTAGTTGTTTGAAGGTGAGTGCAAATGAACACATATGAAAAAGAATGGAGAGAAATACAAACCCTTTCTCTAGTAGAGTTACTTGTGTAAAAGTGCTAACAGAAATACAACACAGTGATAGTTCACTGTCCTACTTTTCTGGAACCTGAGGATACAAGCCCCAATTACTTCCCAGGATTAAAGTAGGCTGTGCTTTCTTCCAGGTCAACAGCCTCTCATCAGGAAAGCAAGAGGAGCAGAAACTGGAAAAAAATAATTACAACATCTGACTGTGAGCTTTGATGTAATTTATTTTTTTCACCTTGTTTTTCTTCTATTCTTCTTCTTTTTCTTATATAACCTTCTCTGAGAATTACTAATGAATTCACTGCACTTTGATATTTTGAAGATTTTTAAAAAAAGAAATTTAGGTTGGATATGCCTTGGTTCACACTATTCAGTTACCTGAGGAACATTTTTATAGATACAAAGTTCAAACATAGCAGAACCTAACATACAAAAAGAAGATGTCAACAAATAATTTAGCTGTGCAAGTCCTGTTTTTATAGCAAAAATCTAGGTATTTAAATATAATATAAATGATAGTGAAATAATTGAATAAATTACTCTTTTCACCATTAAAATAATATCTTAGAAGAGATCTGATCTTTGCTGTAATTAATTATGGAGCTTTGCTATAGCTAATTATAAAAATGTCCTTAACTATATTATTTCAGGCAATAGTGATGTGTGTTTTAGAAATTAAAATGTGCAGCAATAAGGCCACATGAATACAATGGAATTCTAGCCAAATCTAGGAAACTTAAGTAAAATAATTTAGTTGATATATTTAAAAGGAAATATCACACTAGGGAAAATCTCTCCTTCGTTTCAGGTAGCAACCACAACAAGGCAACATAGAAAAAGATACTTCATTTTTCTAGGGGACTAGTGGATTTCACTGAAATCCAGTGGAAGGTAAATCTATTACCTTAGGACCAGGTCTGTTAGAAATGAATTCTCTCTGCTATTTAGTCTGAATGATGAATTTTTTTATATAGTACTTGAGAACGCAAAATTTATGTGGCCGTTCTAAATTCTCTGATAAAATTACTTGGAAACTCATCATTGCTGGCAGGGTGTGATGGCTGGGTTTGTGCTTAACGTTATCCAAGACAGTGTGCTAAACACAGGCATTCTGCTGGAAACACATGGATTGCCAGAACTCTTTTGCTGCTCTGTCACGCTCAGATGCATCACGTGATGGCAGAGGCTTGGGGCTCCAGAGTCACTGCATCCTCCTTTTGTTCCAGGTGGTAGTAAAGTGATGTGATTTCTTGTGTGGTCCTGCCACAGGGCAGCCTGTTTCTAGACACTGGCTTGGCTTGAACATCAGTGAATTGAACTGGTGGGATTGTGGCACCAAACCCAGCAAACACATGACATTAGTCCATCCCTAAAGCACCGAATGTCACTTGCTGTCATATTTCTTCTGCATACAGGAGTGAGCAGATGGATCTTTGAATACACTTGAAAGGTATTTCTTGTGTTGTCCCTGTTGGCATATCCAGATGAAATAGATTATTTCCATTTTGAAGGCATGCAAAATTGTGTGCCTTGCAGTTGGCACACTGTGTAAAACAGATGAGGTTTGAAACCTACTTAATTATATTCTTTCAGCACTTTCAGGTCAGGTCAAAATTCCTCCTTCACAGTTCATAGTACTTATGAAAAAATACTCCTATCACATGATTTCTAAAAGTTACAAAGATCCATTAATTTCTACGAAGTGCTGACTTTCAACTTATTGCTTTTCTGTGAAGTATTTCATATGTAACTGACACACAACTATGGAAAATATGTGTAATGGGAATAATCAATATAAACCTCCAATAGCTCACATTACATTAGTTACATTTGCAGTTTGATTTGCCAGGAACATTTTCTCGGGAAGTAAAGCTTTGACTTTTCAGTTCCAGCCAAACTCTTAATCATTTAAGAATAGTAGGAGAGAAAAAAAAACAGGGATTTAACAAAGATATTTGCAATCCCATCAGCTGAATATTTAAAACTTTTGCTTTCCTGATGCTTGATTAGACACTTGAAAGAGGTGGAACTGCTCAAAAAATTAGGTCTTTGTGCCTTTTGTGAGACCAAAATGCAGGCATGCATAAACACATGGCAAAAGTGTCCTTGTCATGTGGTCTCGGAAAATACTCCAGATGTACTTGTATGTGCTGGCTATGCTAGCAGTTGCCTGCATTTTGGCTATACAGTGAGAGGAACAGGAGGATGACATGACTGGGAAAGAGAGCAGCAGGAATTAATATGCCAGTAATGTTTCTGTGTCCTGATTCTGGCTGGCTGTGAGGATCTCAGTGACCTTTGGAAAAGAAAAGGGCAAGTAAGAGGACAGGGAACAGGTTCTGCCAGTCTAGATGTGGAACAGGAGCTGGCCACTGTCCATCTATAGCTTTTTTTTTTAACATTTCTGCTTTTAAGCATCTGTCAGTACCAAAATATTTAGGATAATGTATCTGATCTACTATTACATGTAGTCTAATATATCATTCTTGTTTGTCTAAATACAATTTATCTGACAAAAACATAGCAACTTATGATGTGTCCTTAAAAGCATAGATTAGAAAAAACCTGGATGTTTGTATAACTTTCAGTGGAGATACAGTAAAAATAGGCAAGTTGAGAAAAAAGCAAAAGGAAAAAAAATACATAAAATACATTTCAGGAAATGTAAAGAACTAGATAAGACACTCTTACAGGCAACTCAGGAAAGTCAGAGAGAGAGTACAGTGAACTGAAGAAGACAGGAGTTATCTTGGTAATTACAAGGCAAAGAATCTAATTATCCAGAAATACACTGGAAAGATATGATTTAAGGATTTAGGGAATAATGACATTTTAAAATGATCAGCATACTTGTATCAAAGAAGAAATCATATCCAGTGCTTTTCTTAGGCAGATATCTGCTAATGAAGGCAGGAGGAAGCCTGCCTTGATTTCAGTAAGACTAACAATTCTGTGTGAAATTTTCCTGGTAAACCAAAGAGATAATTATTCTTGAAATTACAATAAGACAGATCAACATCTGATTGTAAAACAGCATTTAAGCAAATTTTTAATAGTTTTCTGCCAGACTAGGGTACATCTCAGGTTTATGGGGGCACACAGAAGATTTGGGAACAGTCTGTCAGCTGGAAGACAATCTGTACTTTTGCAGGTGCTGTTCACATCATAACTTAATGCTGGAATGACAAAGGAATGCAGAGGCACAGGATAAGTAAGTCAGAGATTGACAACAAATTGCTATAAAAGTAGGCAGATGAAATTCAGAAAACATAAGTTGCTTATATATACATTATGTACAACATTATAATTAGGAAGAATCTTTGCAACATTTAAAATAACCACCCGGGGTATTGTAGGAATGAATCTGCAGGGTGTAGTGGAGAACGCAGGCAGGCAGGCAGGAAGGAAGGAAGGCAGGCAGGAAGTTTTATGTCTAAATCCTATCAGAAACACTCTCAATAGTAAACTGTTCATTAACAATGAAGTTATACTAATGTAGTATGTTCCATCTCTCTATTATACAGCACTTGTTATATTATTAAACTGCTCCTCAATAGTAAATTAAACAGCTTTATGAATTTAAATAGTCAGCATCAAGAGATTGAAGTATATTCTATCACCATCTTTAACAGCCAAAGAGTTGATTTGTCAAACAAACTTGGTTTTTTTTGTGTTTGAATATTTGTGACAGGCCTCTAAATGCACTGTTGATAATATTTAATATGGTAGACAAGACAGCAGTATGGGGAAACTTTTTGGGGTGGAAGGGTGGTGTGGGGAAAGAGTGGCAGAGACAACATTAGAAAGCTCCAAAGAAGAAGAATGAGAAATGACACAAAAGACTTCTAGCATATTGGATGAAAGAGTTATGGGGGTGTTAATGGCGTACATTTGAGGATCCTGAAATATTTGCATGTGTCCTAGTTACAGTGGTCAGGACCAGTTTGTCACTGTGTGGGTGTGTCCACAACTGTGTGTTCTACACCCTCTGTGTCATTGCTGATGAACTGCTGACAATGGATCATTGGCAGCAGCTGCTCAGGGCACACCAACCCCTCAGGTACAAGCTGGGTGTTAAAGGACCTCGAGAGGCACGAGGATGTTTTCTGTCTCCACACCAGTGACTCAGCTGTGATAACTCCCCTTGGGGAGGCATCAGAACCTTCACACCCACCTGAGGGGTCCTGTCTGCTCAGGCGCCATCAGGGACTGGCACAAGAGGCAGCTGCAATGACCTGGAGCATCAAAGATCCCAAAAGCATCCTATGCCTCACAGAGTAAATCATCCATTGTGAAATTTCCCACCCTGGGGGAGATGCTGGGCATTCCCACCTGAACCTGAGCATGGTAATCCTGGGGTCTGGAGACTTCTGTTATCATTTGTGGGCCCTGTGGTGCCAAAGCAAAGGGGCCAAAGAACACTATTCTGTCCGTGCCCCAGGGGACTGCATTTGACATCTGTTTTTGTGGGTCAAACCCTATTTTTCTTGGTATAAGTGCATTTATTGTAATCTTTACAGTAAATTGTAATTCTGACTTGTATTCTCTTTTGAGTTGGGATCATTTCTCCTGCAGGTTTGCCTCTAAACTGGCGCAACATGAAATGAGGTTTTTCTCTCTCAATAAAAGCCCTCTTTGCCACAATTCAGAAAAGACAGCTCTGGTTCTTCATTTCTGGTTTGTTCCAAGGTCTTTCTTTTCTTCCATTTCCAGGTCATCATTTTTCCAAATATCTTGTGACTTACAAATTTATACCTTTTGATTTTTCTCCCTTTTGATTTTTAGTTCATTTTTTTCTAATCCAATTATCCTTCATGGTGTCCTACCAAGCATTGGGAATCTCAGACTTTATAGTTTTAGGCACATACGAAAATGCATGTTTGCTCTTTGATAACTTTGAAGTCTATTTCCCCATACATCCCCTAACTATCCCCTCTCAGTGTAAAATGCAAGTAGGAGGGCAACATTGTTGGAACAATATTACACCCAGAAATTCAATTTTAATCTCCTGGATGATTTGATTTTGTTCATAATCCTTCAAAGACGATAAATTTATCCCCCTCTGCACATGCTTTCTTTACTAAAACATGGAGTTACCCAATGTGTCCTTCGAATACAGCCAAATTCTTTCCATCTCACTTGACTCCCACATCACCAGGATTTCTCTGCTGTGGAAGTATATCTTCTTTCTTCCTTTGCCCAAATTCCTGATGTCAGTAGCATTCCTATTTCAACTAGACGTAGCAGCTTTGAAGACCAAGACTGAAAATCTGAAATTTTCCTTTGCAAAGAGGCTACAAGCAGAGATATGCAGAGAAGTACAGAACTGAGCTGGACTAATTTCTTAAACTACAATTTGATTGTCTGATGGAGTTTTCCTTTAAGATGCCCTTCAGCACCAGAACTGGGAGACAGATGACAAAGTCTTGACACTTGGTTACCTGTGTGTGGGGTCAATGACAGCATTTCCAAGTGAATTTGACCTAATGAAATGAAAACTTCTTTTCACACCCAAATAGAAATGCCAGACTCCACACTGAGAAATAATTTTCTCCAAATTGTTCTACCTGAAGCCAAAGAATAATCTGTAGCATTATCTCTCAGCATTTCTTCTCACTATTCCTTCAGGATTTCTTTTCTATGCAGACAGGTTTTCAAAGCAGAAATTAAAAATAATGTTCTGGTGCTTAAGAGTTATTTGGCACTTACCCAAAATAAGATGGCATGTTGTTCACGGGCTGCATTTTCTTGCCTATATTTTAGACTCTGTTTCACTAACTGTACTATGAAACAGTGTCAAATAACATGAACTGCATAAAGCAGAACTTGGAAAAACTTAAATAGAGATGAATTTAAAGTTTAATCAAATCCTCCTGTTAATCACCTACTGCTGACAGATCTACAGCCAGTGAAAGATCTGTTTCATCTTTCTGCTAATGCAGATTAGTCCATTCTAAGCTCTTTCAAGCATTTTCATCTGTACTGAGCCCCAGGGCTTTCAGCCCATGCCTCATTTTGCCACTCCAGATTAAGACATTGCTGACTGTGAGCTTGCTCCAGATTTGTATGTTCAGGAATCCTCCATATTTCATTTCCTCTTTGTTCCTACTGTTTGAACCACAGTCATTAAATTATGAGTACTGTCCTAACTCCAGTCTGATTGACCTTTCAAATCACAGAGGCTCTTTCTTTTTTGGCATAAATACTAAATTAGAAGGACAAAAAATACTATTTTACTGTTACAAATATTCAGCTGGGCACTCTGCTCAGTGCTGACAGCCTTGAATCCCTCAGTGATGTAAGAATCTATTAGGGAATGTTTTCAGTAGTCTTAAATCCTTACAGCACTTGGTTTGGCTTCTGCACATATTTTCAAACACAGCTCTGTTGATTTGCCAATTCTTGAATATTAATTCCATCCAGAACTGATAGAGAAGTGTTTCCTACATGAATCTACTTTATGAATGACAGATCTGGACAACTCAGGGCCTGACCTGACAATCTCAAACACTGGATGTTTTGAAATGAGTCAGTTTGTACCTATTGCTTGTTAGCTCATTAATTTAAACTGTGAGAAGTTTATTTTCTATTTTTGCCAGTATATGGGCTTCAAAACAGAGGTAATTTTTATAAACTCAAAAATTTACCTTTGAAAAAAAAAGAACAGTCTTTCCATTTATCTTAAGTTTCAAACAAAATTAAAGTTAATGGATATCATGTACTCCTATTGAGGTCTGGAATACCCTTCCTATGAAGAAAGGATGACAGAAATGCAATTATTTAGCCAGAAAAAGAGAAGGCTCTGGGCAGACTTTATTATGGCCTATTGTGGCCACTAAGAAGGCTTATGAGTAGATGGAGAGAGACTTTTTACCAAGATCTGAGGTGACAGGATGAGGTGCAATGGCTTTAAACTGAGAAGGTACACGTAGACAGGACATAAGGTATACATTTTTCATGATGAAAACAGGTTTTCCAGAGAAGTTGTGGATGCACCATTCCTGGAAAGGTTTGAGATCAGCTTGGATGAGGCTTTGAACAGTGTGACCTAGTGGAAAATGCCCCTGCCTGTGGCAGGGGGTGTTGGAATAAACGATATTTCAAGGTCCTTTTTAACAGAAAGCATTCTATAATTTTGCGAGTCTATCATCCTATCCTTACTGAGCTATTTCAAATTGCCTACTGCGTATTATGGAATTATTTTTTTAAGCATGACCCTTGAATTTTTCTAGATTTAAGAAAATCAATATTTACATAATGAAGTTACTAATACAGCAGCAAAGAAGTGAACATTATTGTCTGTGTTCCCAGAATATCATTCTCTAATATTTAACATTGTTACTAAAAAAACTCATACGGTTTTTACATTCCTCAAAAAATATGAGTATCATATCCTAAGTATTTCTGGGGAAAAGCTGTGGACTTGTACATAGTCTATACCCAGGAGGCATTTTGAAGGTTTATTAAAAAACCACCAAACAATATCCAATCCTTAGTCAGGTTAAAGAAAGACATTTCAGGCACTGGCATGTGGCAGACTGATGGTAAGGCTCTTTGGATATGATGCTTTTATCCAGGTGAGTGTCTCTGTCCATGAGAGATTAGCTGGGTTGGGCATGAATGCTTTACAGCAGCCTAAGCGAGATCTGCTGGCATTAGTTAATTTACACTGGCAAGAGATTATGAATTTTAGACTGTGAATGAATTTCATTTTGTTTGTTCTTAATCAGATTGTAGTAATTGGGGTCAACAGCACTGCTTTTTTACAAGCTGTCAGCACAATTACCTAGCATTTGTTATTCTGAGCAGTGGAGAGCAGGCATTGTTCATATTGGTGGTGCTGTGTGAGGGAAAATACAGGTCTTAAAAGACTGTGATTGCAAACACATCTGTGACATAGATCTGTGACACTTCTCACTAAAATCTGGTATTTTGTTTATG
The DNA here is from genome assembly GCA_013399695.1 of Formicarius rufipectus. NCBI lineage: Eukaryota > Metazoa > Chordata > Aves > Passeriformes > Formicariidae > Formicarius > Formicarius rufipectus. Next base: position 188,965 of record VXAU01004283.1, on the reverse strand, counting down.
TCCTAATTTTCTATCTGTTTTTCTTGGGTTTGGTTATGCAAAGCATAACAGCACTTGGCATATGAGGCAGGAAATGTTACAGTAGTTTAACAGTTTGGAAGGATTTGTTTTGCTTACCAACATGTAATCAAACTAACAAAAGTCACATTCTATGATTTTGCCAAGAAAAGGAAATCAGGTAGAGCTTAGAGCTACTAATTTGCCACTGGTCTACTCCTTCAATGAAGGTTTATCCAATAAGGCTTGACAAATTTCAGTGAAGGGCTTTTAAAAAAACAGTTGAACCTCCATTTCTGAAAATGCCGGCAAATTGAAAGACTCTCTTGGTCATTGATCAACTGCAAATCCTCATTAAAAAATAATTAATTAAATATATTATCATGCTGGCTTTATGAAAGTAAAATATTCAGTTGTGTTCCATCCCTTTTCCTAAAGGAAGCCCACCCTCCAAATTCTTGGTCATGCAGCCACTTGGGCAGTTGTCTGCTTCCCCCCTCCTCTTCTAGGACATCTCAAGTTACAAAATCTGGGTATCAAATCCCAGGGCTCCATTATCTGTCTAGTGGGATGGCAAAGAATCAAACAAGTTAAATCTGATCCAGTGCTATGAGCTGTCATGTGTCCTGCACGGGGAGTTGTTGCTCTTCTGCCATGGGTTTGGTCTCAGATAATGAATCCCTAGGTTGTAAGGTCCTGGTGTACAGTATTAATGGAATAATAACCCTGAAAAAGTGGCTAGTTTGCCCAAACTCTTACCCAAAATGTCAACTATATAATATGTGTGTTGTTTTTAAAAGAAGGACTGCAACTGTGATAGAAAATAAAATTAAATGTTATCTACATTTGTTTATGACCCTTTAGGTTTCATGTCTCAACCAAAGGCCAAACAATTTTTTTCTGACTTTCCATCTGTCTGGATCTTATTGCTCCAGGGTTTCTCATTTGTCAGTCCCCGGGCCCCACCCTTATCCTGTAGCCCTGAAAAGCATGTTCAAACAAGACAAGATCACCTTAGATTTTAGATATCTTGAGGCCTTTAACAGCAGTTTTAAAGGCTACCATGTGTTAAAAAACAAAACCAGGTCTGCAAATGCTCTGTGGCATTAGCTGTTAACTGTCCATCCAGACAAATTGCTTAATGATCTCTGGTAACTGTGGCCACTTAAGTATTTTTAATTATTCCTATTGGAGATTTGGGATCTAGCAAGGGCTATGGATCATTCCAAATGAGCATTTTGCCTGCAGTCCCTGTGTTTCAGAGACTAAAGGATTTAACAGTATGTAGAAGACTTCCCTTGTCCATGTGTTTTAGCAGATACAACAATCCTGACTGCATTTAAACTAACTGTAAAGGCAATGTGTTAATGTGATGTCCAAGCAGCCAAAAATGTAGACAACCAGCACCTCTTGCAATAAGGGTAAAAGCAATGGGAAAATGGGTAACATTCAAGATAAGTCTGGCTTGGGTACAGTATCCAAGCCCAAAGAGCAAGCTGCAACATTTTCTAAGTGACTGGTAAGTACGCTTAGTTTGGATTGAATAATTAATAACCTAGAGCATGGACCAGTGCCAAAGAGGATTTTTATGAAATAAGAATCACATTGTTACAAGAAGATGTACCTTTTATTCTTTCTCTCTTCCCCCCCACCTCATCTCTGCAAAATTGAAAAGTTATGGGGAAGGAGTTAAAAAAGCAGAAATGGAAGCTGGCATTGTTCTAGAATACATGACAGCATGTTCACCATTTATGTATTGTAATAAGGTAAAAGATTAAAGATTGCTATCTGCACTGAAATATTCAATTTATGATCATATTTGACCTTTCATTAGGACTCAGTATCAGTAACTTCTGTGGAAATGGCATTACCATTAACTAAATAGAATCACCTTAAGCACTTTACTTGAAATTATTTGAGTTATATTTAAATTGTGACTAATTTATTTACTTCCTTTTAAATCAACATTGTAATTGCAATATAAGAGACACAATTTATTAATTATATCGTGTGTGTGTGTGTATACTCCTCTATAATAGGTGCAAAATGTCTGTATATCCTTTGTGTAAACTAGAACACGTATTATAAAGGGGCATCTGCCCAAAAACTTACAGAAAATATCTTTCAAGAGAAATTCTTTTGAAAAGGAAAATCAGATCACCACTGGGTGCCACTGTTCTTCTTTCCGGCTTTCTGGTCTATCCCTGCAGAAGGATTTCAGCAGTAAAGGCCATGATCCAGAGCCCATTCAGTCGGTGCTAGAGCTCACAAAGACTTCAAGAGGATGTGATGAGAATCTAAAGCAACACGGCCCTTCAATGGGGATGTGCCTGTTGCATAACGTTGGCAAAATATGGTAGTTGCTTGTGCTACAGAAACTCTCTGGAATTTTATACCACTGCTGGGCATGGGTTTTGACAGCAGCAGCTTTCAAGAGATAAGTTGGTAAGCTGGTCCTGAATTCCTGAGAAGGCAGTGACAGATCTGCTGCTCACTTCAGCAGAATCATGGGCAGGCTCTTGGAAACAAACTCTTCATGTGTGTATGGAAGGTACAGTCTCCTTTCATCCAGCGTGGGGGTACACTTCAGAGCATCCACAAGAAGCTGTAATTCTATTTTCTGTTCCTTCTAAGCTGCATATTTGCCATGCAATAGCACCAACATCCTCTTCAAGGAGTATGCACAGAGGCTGCAATTTAGTGATGCTGGCAGTATCTTCTCTTGGCTTCAACCTCCAATGGTAATATTGTTGATTTATGAAAGACTCACAGTACTTAGATAAGCTATTCCCTGGCCCTGTGCCTTCCCTTTCTCTGTCTCTGTCGAGCCCCAAGTTATGAAATAGAAAGGGAGAGCATTGTTCTAAGCTTTTAAAATCAGGCTAATGCTAAATGCCTTTGGCATTTGAGAGATCTTTTCTGAATCCATCCAATATCATCTAAATGGTACAACAAAGCTAGAACTACAATGGTCAGAAGCACCTTTAGTAACTAATGAGTCTAAGGCCAGACTTGTAAAGATTTTTAAATGTCTCATAATCCTAACAGTAGGATTTTTAAATGCTCTAAGGTCAATGGGAGGGAGATACACCCAGAACTTCCTGGTTATTGGCAGGTGCAGCACTGGAGGTTTCTTTGTCTAAAAGAATTACCTGTCACAATCTTGATATATAAATGGCTATGACAGACACAGCAAGGAGTCTTCACCTTAGGATGGTATTCACAGAGGTCAATAAACTGAGTGGAAATTTGCTTAAATTCAGCCTTGGGAAATAGTGATAAAAGCTCTCAGCTCTTAAAAATAAGTGTGTGCTCCAATCCACTGAAGAATAGCTGTTTGTATAAAGCTAGGTATTACTGTTATTGAACAAGTGTTTTTATTGTCAGGGTACATTTCAGCACCAAATTGATTTTTCTCTAAATTGTATAAAGGGAATATTAACTGAAAAATGTATTTTCTGTATTCTCTGTTCTGTCTCATGGAATCATCTGAACAGGCTGAGGTTTAAAGCAAACAGTGTGGTGACATTGGTTGTTCTGTAAGTTTTGCACATTCCTGCCAGAAACACAGGGACAGTAGAGTTTAAAAGCAACTGTGAGGGATATCATGGTTTTCGGTGGCATTGAACTGTACGACACAGTTATTCCATTCCACCTCGTTCCAATTAATTTTTAAACCAGTTTTTGAACCGAGTCTTTAGCATAGACCATAAGGTTAAGGCTTTCAAGAATTAGATAAAAAATATTTTATTTCCATCTCCTATCAATATGTGTTTCTGGGGAGTGACTGGAGTCTATGTGTTCAGTAATTTCTTTCCAAGTGGGAATGTGCTTACTTTTTCTGAAAATACCTTCTATGCACATGCTTCTGTGCTTCTTAGGACAGAGCATCTCCTCAGTACTGTCTAGATAGTTCAAATACAATTCAGATGTAATTCCTCTGTATTTCAATGTCTTCTTTTTTGCTATTCTTAATTTATTCCATCATGAAATGTACAGGGGTTACTCCTTGCACTATAAGTGAAGGCTTTGCTGCATTATTTCAAGTTAGCTTGATATAATTTACAAGAGTCCTCATCTCTTCTCTTGAACACAATAATAGGTTCAGTTATGCAGAACTGATTCACTTAAAAGATGGGGAGAAATCAGCAATTGTAAGGCAAAAAGTAAAAGGATTGTTCTAGGTTTATAGAGGGGGGAACTGATGAAACTGTACATAATAAGCCATATGTATGTTAGGTTAAGCAATTCGTAGGCTGTTTATTTTGTAAGACTAAACTATACTAGTTAGAAGAGGACAAAAAGGATAAGTGTTTCTAACAGCAGAAGAAAGCTCCATAAAATAATTGTAACTCTGTACTTAAAACTTGCAAGTGTCACAGGAACAAAGTGGGTATTTTCAAAAAAATTTATCATAATAAATAACCTGTAACCTAATTTCAGACACTCAGATCATTCACTGATTTTTTTCTCATTTTTTTAATGTATTGTGCCTGGATTTTTCTTCCTTTCTTAAGATGGGTTAACTTCCTTTCAGTTAAGTACAGCTTAAGGTAGTAATAAAAATTTAAAAGCTACAGGGTAGTTTTTAATTAAAAAAAAAATAAAAATCCATGAATGATTAAATCTAAAGGGATATTTGTTGAGTATTAATGTATTCAAATATACAGCTTTTGCAGTTGGAGGCAGATAGAACCACTTGTCTTCGCCTTGCAATCCTTGATGTCACTTGAACTGCTCATGTGACAACATTCTAATATGAAAAGAGACAATAGCCATTGTTGGCCTCCCATATTAATAAATAAGAGCCACAGTGTGTGCAAACAAAGGCTGCTTCCTGGAACATTGTGTCACATGATTCCCAGGGTCAATCCTGATGGCTCTAGCCTGATGAGATCAATGAGCTCTATTCTCCTGACATTAATTTTACACCACTGTGGAGACATTCCTACTGCGTGGTCCCAAATTCTGATCTCAGTTTTGTTGGTGTAATTTGGATCCGAAATGTCCTACTGGTGTGTTACCCCACAGCTCTCTGAAAGAGGCTCATGTGAGCAGAGAAGACAGACCCCCCATGCCACTGGGAATCTATGCAGGGCTATAATTAGATAATAAAATCTGTGTGAATCACCAGAGAAGTGTTGAGAGAAGAACTCTTGAGGATTTTAAGCAAGCGTCCCGTTTTCCTACTGAGCAGGAAATTAATGAAAAGAATAAATGTTACATGACTCTGTCTATGGGGCTTACAACCCCTGTGCTTTTTCTCTGAACTTAGACTTAAGTCACAGCAAAGGTGAGTGTTTGGTTTCTTGCTTGTGTGTTTTTGAGTGCCCTTATTGCTAGGAGGGCTCCCTTACTTTTTGAATTGCTAAGTTTTATAAGACTTAGGTCATCATATAAAAGAAAACCAGTAGTAGGAAAATTCTCTTTGAAACAACAGGCAGCATGAGGATTGTACTGTTAACTGATGTTTGCTGGTTTTTAAACATTTGTAATATTTATTTTGTAGAGTGGTAATAAACACACATGAGCATTATTCCTGAAAAAAATGTAAGAAAAGTCTTTGATAGTGGGCCTATTACCTTGGCAAACCTGGTATAAACTGGTTAGCCAGCTTTTGAGCATACTGGGGAGGTTGGCATAGATGACCTTTGAAGGTCTTTTTCAACCCAAATAATTCTGAAAATGGATGTGTGTTTGAGTGATGCCAAAAAGCACGAAATCCATTAACTGCAGAGAGACACTTTGGTCTTTAAGCAGCAAGGTATTTATTCACAGCACTGGGGAGTGAATTGGTTCACACCGCACAAACTCGCTTCTAAGTTTTCAGTAAGGATCAAGGTAATTTATCCAGTTGACATTCAAGATTAAATCATCTTAACATACATATTCATACAGTTTTATCATTTAATTATCATATTCATAGGAGGTGGGGTTCAGGCGGGTCTTAGGGCAGAGCCTTCCAGAATCTTCCCTTGGCACAGTTTTTAGGTGGTTGTTTCGGCCTTCAGCCTCACTCCAGTGGTCGTCTTCTCATCTTCCTCAGGCCAAACCTTCCAATTTTCCTTGTTAGCATATTCACTTGCTGAGCTGTGCAAACATCTTGGCTCATGGCCTTCTCAGATGCCTACCTTATCTATACTGTTGACTACTAGGTCCTAGGGTATAGTACTCCCAACTTCTATTCAAGGTTTTTGGTCTAGCAAACAGAACAGAACGGACTGCCCCCCGCATTCCACAGCCAGGCTGTAACTCTCTAACAAGACAGTTAACTCTTTTTGGGCCTTACTTTTTCTTCATGAGGGGTGGGCGGTGTGTATGACTCTACACCAAAACTAGGTTTTTTTCTAGTATTTTCTACTATTATTCTCTTCTCCATTACTCATCCATATATCTTGATTCCCTGTTAAAGCACTGTCCCATAACTTCCTTACATTTTTGGCATGTGAATCTAATGCAGAGTGCAGCATTGCCCCAGGAGGTCCTTCCCGGTTGAAAGTCATTTGTTGAGAAAAGTAGTCAGAGCCCTAATCTTGATTGACAACCTGAGGAGAAAAAAACAAAGGGAATATCTCTTTGGGAGGTTTTACCAGGAAGAAGGAAGCCTGGAATAAACAAAATCCTAGTCCTGAAATCCTCCTGGGATTTTAAACCCGTAAAGCTCTGCCAAATACATAGCAGAGGTTATAACTAAAATTCACCCTGCTATTGTAGACAACTGGTACTGACTGACCAGTACTTGTTAATTAATTGATCTGCAGTCTGTTCAATCTTAGTTAAAGTTTATGAGATTGTACAGACAATCTAATTAAAAATGGTGTGGAGTGTTTCTGTTAGTGTTTTGTTGTTTGTGGTTTTACTGCATTTTTTATTTGTACATCACTAATAATTCAGCACTAGTTCGGGCAAGGGAATAAAAAAAGAGGAATGAGTTCTTACCAAGATTCTTATCTTCCTTCAGATTGACTAAACAACATGAGTTTCCATCATCTGCTTTGTCTCCAGGCTCTGTCCCTAATGGATCTGAGCAGATTGTCCAAGTTCCAAGAAATCCAGTTTCTCTCAAGAGCCTCAGAAAGTACATCCCAGGTTTGTTCCATTTTGGTCTTTGACCACTGTCAAACAGACAAGATTAATGCTAGGAAAAGTAGCAATGGAATCTTCCTTATCTCTGATTCTATCATGAATTTGGACCTGCTTTTTAGAACACCAAGCTGCTGAAGGCTCAAGCATGGCCCTTGGACAAAGTAACAGATACAAGCTGTTAATACCTACATATAAAAATGTATGTAATTCTTTAAAGGTTATAAATGTGTCCACATGCACATATATTATCAGAACAATAGCCATAGCCCATGTTTATCTGGTTCTGCTTGCATACATTGCCTTTATCAGCACAACACTATACCCTTGGAAAACTTTCAATGCACTGCTAATATAAATAAGCAAGCCCAAAGAAAAGGAAAAAGCCTCATATTCACTGGTAACACGAGAACTGACTGATTTACAACTTGCCCAGTTGATTTTCTCTCTGAATTATGTTGACTCTTCTCTCTGTGTCAATACAAACAATTATGAGGTTCAAGGTCAACTCCACACTAACATTTGAGTAGAACCACTCTTCTCTCCTCCTTTACTCTTCTGAATTCATGACATAATTCTAGTTTTTAAGAAAATAAAGACAACTATAACAAGTTTATCTCCACAGTGCAGCAAGTCTATGTCCCCCAGACAATTGTAGCAAGGCTTTACAGGTGATTATGGAATCCACACAAATATAAACTAACTGGATTTTTCATTAAATGATGAAAGTCTAAGACATTGTGCCATATTCCTCTCCTGCTGAACTAGCCCTGACTAGGAAGATTACTGGGAATATCTCGGCCACTTCATCAGATTGTGTAATGGCTCCAAGAATACTTGATATAAACAAAGATTAGTTCTTGGCTGTGGCAGGACTCTATTTAGGCCAGTGCCCATTTCGACTGTTTTCCTTCTATTTCTTTGTGAGTTCAGATCTACAAAAGCAATCCAGTATTTCAGCTGGTGCATTTCTAGGGGATTATTGTTCTTGATGGATGGTTAAACATCATTCAATGCATGCAATGATTGCCCAAACATGCACTGTCTATTGTTTTTTAGTATTTAAATAGAACACTATGAGGATAAGTTTGTTTGAAGTAAGGTAGTCTTAGCAGCAGTGTTTATATGTGAAAGTGCATAAACACCATTATTTCTCTCGAGCCAAAAGTGAAATTCCTTCTCTAAAGCAAGTTCTGCCTGAGCACATGCTTAAGATTTGTCTCATAGCCAGCTGATCACAGAATCATGAAATTGTAATTATTAGTGACAAAGAAACCTATTAGGTAAGTCCCGTGGGGACCAGCACAGCATCACTGACAGTAATCCCTCATAATAAATGTAGTTATACAGCCAATGTAAGTAATTGGAACTTTCTATCTCTCTATCCAGTTAATTCTGCCTGAATGCAGGCTCATGTTTTGTATTATTCCCAGATGATCAGAGAATCCCAAAATCAGAATTATTGGTGATAGAAAAACCTATTACATAAGTCTGCCAGGGAGCATCATGGCATCACTGACACAGTGATCTCTCATGATAAATGCAGTAATACAGCTAATTGTAGTAACTGGGTCTTTCTTCAAGCAAATAATTTGGTTCTGAGGCCATTTGTATCTGATGTCACTACAAGAGAATTGTTCTGTAGCACGACTTCAGCTTTGTTAGTGAGGAAGGAACACGAACACTGGTACAGCAGTGCTGTATTGGGAGCAGAATATTGGCTTAAAGAGAATGGCAAAGATACAACAGATCAGCTTTTGTTCTTGTTTTTCCAGGCAGGATGTTTGCCTCTGCTAACTAATTACATAACCAATGGCTTTGCTTAGTCTTAAATGTCATGCTCTTGGTGGTGTGAATGGTGTACACAGATACACTTGTGCCTTCAACACACAATACAGTTTGTGTTTCTTTTTCTTTTCCCATGGATTTTTAGGGTTGGACAAATAATTTGTATTGTCTTCCACCTGAAACTTTTCAAAGAGATGTGTAGGCTGTATCTTTGCAGGAAAATAATCACAGGTAAAATGACTGCCAGTTTGTGTGTAGCAATTCAACATGTAGCAGTAGAGCCTCACATAAATCAGTGTTGGTGTTATGTACACATTGGCCTGCCTTTGGCTACAGTTAGCAGAACAAGCAGCTTATCTCAGGGTTTCTAAAGCAGAAATCATTGATTGTATTATTCTACGCATTTCTGCAGAAAATGATGGACCAGCCATCCTGCCAAATCAAGTGATTAGAGAAACAAATGCTCTAGGGCTGTGCTGTCAACAGCCGAGGGTATCTGAACTCCTGTGGAAGCCCAGTTTAGTTTAGCTTGGAATTAAATGAGCAACAGGGTTGGGCTTCTCCAAAGATGGCAATAGATACAGGAAGGTTTAGCTGCCTAAACAGTGTTTTCCTGCTCCTCTTGCTGAAAGATGAGATAATCAGACAAAAAGGCTAAAAGTGACTCTCAACCTAGACCCTGAAACTCTGCAATGACCATGTTCTATGCCTACAGAGGGGATCTGTTCTTTCCTAAACGTCTGACAGCTGTCAAACTTCAAGCAGCAATTATCTGATTGAGACCCTGCTAAATGCCTGCTAATAACAGATCTGCATCTTCACAATCATTTCGGTGCCAGCTATAGAAGAGATCCCAGGGACACCTTTGGAGGGGTCCACGTTGACCAGAGTGTCAGGAAAAGGCAGATTTCTACTTCTTTCTCTCTTTCTTTCTCTCTTTCTTTCTTTCTTTCTTTCTTTCTTTCTTTCTTTCTTTCTTTCTTTCTTTCTTTCTTTCTTTCTTTCTTTCTTTCTTTCTTTCTTTCTTTCTTTCTTTCTTTCTTTCCATAAAAATTTATATTTAATTACCTGCACCTGATCTCTTGCTATTATCCCTGGCCTTTCCATCAGCTCTCTGCATTGCCACCTGGCCTGCTGGACCCTGTTACCAGTTCCTGCTACTATTAACACTGCAGTAGAATCTCCCAGTGGGAGAGGAAACCTCTTGCACCAAGGACCTAGACTCTGACAAAATCCTCCTTTGGAGGAGAAAAAATCAGATTCATGGCTGCTTTTGTGATCTGTTTTACTGAATACTTGTCAGCAGAGTGGAGGCAGATAAGTCCTGTATGAATTTTAGTTCTCTCCTGATAAGGCCAGATGGGTCATGGTTAAGCAGGACAAAATGAGCCTGTGTTTGGGAGCTTGTACGTGGAGAAGGTTATGGAAAGGGTGGGAGGCAAAAGAGGCATCACATTTTGTGATTGTAGTATCTGGGCATTTTCACAGTGATCATCTTTTGTTATCAGCATTCAGAAAGAGTAATTTGAGGTCTGCCCGAGACCTCAGGGCATGGTGGCAGAGTTGATACAGGTGGTTTTAAGGCGAAAGGCTGCAGCAAAGACAAAATCATGCAAATACCAATCCACCCTTGTAACACCTGCAAGAATTAAATGTCACTTTGCTGTATGCAGCCAGCTAATCTCAGAGACAAGTATGCTACACAATAGAAACTCTTAATAGAATCAGCAAGGTAATTTTAGTAGGTGGAATAAAGCCAGGACACCAAGATTTATGTGCACACATTTTACAGTGCTGAAAATCAGCAACAATGAGACCTTTAAATACCCACTAATAAAAAGGAACTTAAGTTTTTCTGTTGGTCTGAAAGATGACCTAGAGCATAACATCCTTAAATGTTTAATAAATGGTGATTTAGCAATAATTTCAGAATAATATCACTTTTCTTTGTTTCCACTGACCAACTTTCATCCCTTACAAGTGCTTTGAAAGTATTGCACTCCAGATGTGCTAACATGTGGCCTAAATGTGGACTAAATGAAAGTAACAGAAACCTATCTGATACACACAGATGGGTTTTACCAAGTGTAACTTCATTTAGTAGTCTGTAAACAAACCAAAACCTAACCAACCAACCAAAAATACAACCAAAAGAACCCTCAAACATACAAAGCACCAAAAAACTAAAGACCCAACCCAACCAACCAATCAAAAAAGATCCCGACACCAAAACCCACACACAGAGACCAACCAACCAAGAAATCCCCAAACAAACAAACAAACCCCTAATCAGGTTATATAAAACAATGTTTATAAATTTTAAGAAAAACTGAAAATGTGAGTACTTTTTCTAGATTAAAAACTTTCAAGTTCACTGAGAAAAATAATTAGTAGGATCTCACTTATCTTGAGCTTCCTGAAAAATAGATATGGAAAGTTCAGGCCACCTAGGTAGACTCCATCTCCACTCAATTGAATAAAACAGAATATAATGAGTGGTAAAGATCTGTACCATTGAATCTTTTTGTAATAGCAATATTAAAGCTTTTGGCCACTGTCATCTTTTGGCCTGGTTCAAATTTAGAAAAGGATGTGTTTAGTGCCTCAGGCGAGAGATGGCTTTGATTTAATGTGTGTGCATTAGTACACTTCAGGTAGATCTAACACAGAGATACAGTCTGCTTGAGGGTATGATGCACATTTGCCACATTCACAAAATATTAAAAATATCTTGCAAAAACTTTCTTTTCCTTACAACAAGCCTTTAGAGGTTTCCATTTATAAATTATAACATTTAAAACACAAAGACCATCATAGAAGAAGAATATTTAATAAAGAGGACTGGGCTGTGGGGTATATGAAACAGGAGGTTAACAAGAAGTAAAAGCCTTTTATTAAATAGAATATAAATAACATATAACTGTAATTTAAAAGCCTTTTATTTGAAAATAGTTGTGGTGGGGAAAGTATACAGAAGATCTAGTCTTAACTGCATTGCTTTCTAAATCCTGCCATTTGGGCTTCCTGATGCAGGTAGTGATTAAAAGTTTTATTATGTCTCTCAAAGGTGCAACTCAAAGGCTAGTAGCTATTAAAATGGTTTCCAGAAGGATTCTCTGACTTGCTCAGGCTGTAGCCAAAACACAGCCATTATTCAGCTACCAATAGAATTAATGGAAACTGTGGTAGCATTGCAGCTTTTGATTGTACTTTGTCCTTTTTTACTTTGAAGCACTGTAATGTAAACTCCCTGGGAAATTAAAGGCAGCTTGTTGAGGAAAGAAAACAGGGAGGAACAAATGGGGGAGTAACGGAAAGAGATTATTTTTTTTTTATGTTTTTCTAAGTTAGACATAATACCTAAACTAGTTTGACCCACTCTACATAGTTCTGTGTCTGGAAATACCTGTTCCATGCAGAGATTCAGCCAGTATTTTTAAAATTCTTTAATTAATTACACCGTCAGCAACATGGATTGTTAATAGTATAAGTTCTGGGTGAGGTTTATGAACTCTGCATGGCTTAGCTGAGACTTGTATTTGTCTCAAAAGTCATCCCCTCCCTCCCTGGGGGAAGAATTTCTCCCAGACTTGCCTGGAGAGTTCTCTTTATCTGACACTGAAGAAAGTATAGATTGCATTTTTGTCTGCCAACAGGTGAAGAAAATTGTCCAAACTGGTTTATGAAATAAAGGGAGTTTGATAGACGATTATTGTTCTTTGTTCTTTAATGATTTAGTCATTCCTCAGCACTGAGGACATCTACAGACTCTTACCATTGTGCAGATCACAGGGTTTATAAATATTAAACAGTTTATCACATTGAGTTATAGTAACAGCTCCAAAATTAAAGGAAAATGAGAAAATGTACTCTCTCTGAAATTTTTGAGCAACTTTCTGTTTCACTGGCTAAACAATGCAATTTAATGTATTTATCACTTCTCAGGTCGGTTGTTTTATTATTCTGAAATAAAACATTTCTTTTTTTAAAGAAATTACATTTATACATTTGTCTTACTGTAGCAGTAAATTTTTTTTAAGCTTAAGGAAACATGGGAATTGAACTCGAGATTATGTCTGAGCATTTGTGAATTAAAGCTCAATTCCAGGACACCAATACACTTTTTAAGTCATAAACTCCATTAAGTGTTATTAAAATCCTCCTTATATGAAGGGCAGCTTAAATTTCTTAACTTTTTGATATCCCTACAAGACATTCTACTTGGTATGCCCTAGTAACAGACGTGTCAAAATTCCTGTAGAAGTCCCTTCTGAAGTTTTGAATGTTTTGAAAAGGAAAAAAAAAATTTAGAAATTAAATGGATAATTACAACTTAGAATTAAAGGTCACCAAATCTGGGATATGAGTCAGTGTACTCAAGGACAGGGCTGCCAAATAGAGAAACCTAAACAAACTGGAGGAATGGGCTGACAGGAACCTCATGTGATTCAAGAACAGATGCACAGTCCTGACCTGGGATTGAATAACCTGATCTGACCGTGGGTGTGAGCAGCACATTGGGTCAGCGGCCTTTGAACCTCCCTCCCAACCAGAATTATCTTATTAGTCTCTTATCCCTTGGCCCTATGATGAATTATTTCTTAAACACATAAATACTCCTAAATAAACAAGTCTATTTTTTCATTAGATTTCTTTTTTCGGTATCTCACAAGACCTGTAGTAGAATATCCTAATTATAAGTCACAGATGACCTAGTTTTCCTTGATGTTTATGCTTAATAACTCAGTTGCTTTTACTTAACTGATATATGAAAGCAGCTTGGCACAGGTTATGCAGAATAAGAAAGCCAGGGTTGTGGTCTTATTTTGTGTCCCCATCTCTCCTCTGATGTCAAGGTTTTATTAACTGCCTGACCTGCTGCTCTTACTTCATGTGCACCAGAACAGTTTTCATCACAAGCCCCATGTAAGAAGAAAATGGCATTCACTGCAGCTTTTTCTGTTATAACAGTCCAATCTGAGCCAAAGGACCACGTTGCCTTTTCTGTCCCTGCTGTGTTCAGTGACTCTGGACTGCCACTAATCAAACCAGGCTGTCAGAGCAAACCTACAGGTTCAGAGACAACCAGCCTTGTGGCTGACAACAGCCTGACCCCTTGCCTTGATAGGAAGCTGTTAATGGACCATGGGAAACTTCATGGAAAGGTGAAGAATTTGGAGCAGATTCTCAGTGGTTGTGCAGACAGTGACAGAACCAGCAGTCACACCTAAGAAGCCAAGCCTGAAACTCACTAGTACAAACCATCTTTCTTTTAGTTCTTAGTTTTTGTGAAAATAGGACATCTGATTTCTGCATGCTGCTTGGGGCATGAGATGAGGGTGGGAACAGATGTAACATGTGTCTTACAGCAAAAGCAATGAGCAGAATCAGCCGCACATCTCAGGGCTTGAGCTGCAACCCCAGAGGGCTCGCAAAGGAGCAAGTAACTCCTTGCAAACAGAGGAAGATTTTTGAAGCTGAATGGCCTCTCCAACCTCCCCTCTCCACCTGACATGGCAGAGAGCTATTCCCCTGCCTTGGTGATGCATTTCCCACAGGATTTACCATCTGTGAAAGGCTGTCTCTGTTTTATTTTGCTCACTCACCACTTACTGCGTGAGACCTGCAACGTTCCTGCCCAAGGGTGCAGCTTGGCAGCTTTGCCTTGTCCTTGTTGGGAAGGATGGAAGGTTTATGATGGAGCAGGAAGTTCCATTCCCAGGGAGGGGACCTTCTGGAAAGAGGTGTCTTCTTCCCAAGGTATTATAGGCTATGGGAAAAGCCACTATTCTGTAATCAACACGTCAATCAGTGCAGGAGGCACATCTCCAGCAGGTTATGTGTACAGCTTGTTTTCATTTAAATAGAGAAGCCCATATTTAGGAATCATGTGGAGCTCCTGTTATGCAAAAAACACTGAAAATGTGCATGAATAGCCAAGACCCAATTTTACAAAGTTTCACACCCTTGTGTGGGAAGCAGCCTGCTGGTCTCCAACAACAGCATCTCTAGCAAAAATCTGTATGGGGATGATAAAAACAAACAAACAAACAAAAAACAACACAACCAAAACGAACAAAAAAAACCAACCAAACAAAAAACCCCAACAAAAACAACAACAACAACAACAACAACAAACTCCAAAAAACACACCACAAAGTCAAGCCTCAGGTTAAACTTAAAAAGTAGCATATGGAAATTCTAAAAAAGGAGGCTTAGTATGAGTAAAATTATGTGTTTGTGGTTGTTATATTCAGTAATGAATCCACAGACAGGAGAGCCCTAGAAACGAATCCTTCTACATCTGCACAGCTCCCAACCCTGTGGATGAGCAGAGGGATCTGTGCTGATACCTGAGCTGACACTGAGCTTTGAAGAGCTTCTTTTTAGAGCCCAAAGATTCCATGCAGAAAACAATTGCTGCCAAATTTAACTCTGAATAAATGCCCAGTGACAGTCTGCGTAGGTGCAAGAAATTAGCATATTCTCTGCATGGTGTGAATTCCTCCTGTAAAGATGAATGTGAAGGAGGGCTTAATTGGAAACTAAATTTTTATGGGATACAGAGTAGAATTCATGGGGCAAAAAAAAAAAAAGACAAAATTATTTTAGCAGTTCAAATAAACCTTAATTTTTAACAAAGGTTTATGCGAGGAGCAAGGGTGCCAATTATATTCTTTGTGCAGAACAACCTCATTTCCATTTGGATAAGTGGGAAGTGATTTCAACATGTTTCAAAAAAAAAAAAAAAGCATCATGGATGTGGTTCTCTGTCTTTTTTCCCCCCTTTTAAAATGTTCTACATAAAATCAAAATATCAACTATATTTTTAGAATGCCAGCTCTAATAAGACAGAGCAATAAGACCAAATGTCACAAAGAATATTTGGAAATATCTACCATTAAAGCAGAATCTTGGAAACAGTGATACATGCCAGAAATTAGGTATGTTCTAGGATAGCTTAAAAGAATCCAGATCTCAAGTTTTGAAAACCTTGAGAACTGTGAATAAGTCTCATCTATGGTAGCTAAAGTAAAGAAATCTGTGCCAAATCCTTTTTGCCTTAGCTACATGTAGTCATTTAAGGACAGCATTGCAAAACCTAAATATTTGTCTTCCTTGAGACTAGCTATGTGATATTTCCTGCAGAATATTTGCACAGTGAATCTAAAGATCCAGTGTGAACTGGAAAAAGGTTTGACATTAGTCCAACATTAGTCCACAGCAGCTTTTTTCACTCAGGAGAATTATTTTTTAATGTTTGAAGTAACATTTCATAACTGCAGATAAAGTATTTAGTTAAGTTCTGAGGAAGACTAAATTAAGCACTAAAAAGGAAGAACAAAAAAAAAAAAAAAAAAAAAAAAAGGA
>VXAU01004283.1:157745-172681 GCA_013399695.1 Formicarius rufipectus | reverse complement strand
AAAAAAAAAAAAACAACAGGAAAAAAAGCAAAAAAGAAACCTTGCTTTTAAGCAGGGCTCAGAACCTGGGAAAGATCAGCAGGCCACATTTGAGAACAGATTAATTTGTCCTTAGCTAATTACCCTGCAAGGTTCAGCAGAGCTGCCAGCACCACTAACAGTCAAGACATACCACAATGGATTGTTCTGTCTGTTTGATAAACTCGTTCACTGCACACATTGATTTCTGACTGTGCCTGTACAATAAAACCCAGGCACTCAACAGTGCTACCACTCATCTCATTCAGATCATTTTCTGCCTTTTTGTTATGGCTCATTATTTTCAACCCAGTTTTCACATCGTTCTTTGTGGTTTGAGGAGGAGCCTGGCAGCCACGACCAGTGTGTTCTAGTTCGTGCTCTGCCGCTTGTCATTTGTGTAGTTTTAGCAGCTCTGACTTCAATTTGCCCATCTGCGAAACCAGAATAGTATTTAAAAGTCTCCAGGGATCTTGTAATGTATAAAGTAGTTCTCACAGTGAAACACACACATTGCACAGGGACATAAAACTGTAACATTCAGGAATTACACTGTGTTAATTTAAGTATAGTATGTCATGGCAGGCATACAGTTTAATTTTCGTCTGAATTATGCATACACATAAAAGCCATCTTTCAACAAGAAGTCATTACCTTTTTTTTTGTCTTTTCAGTATATAAAGACATTAGAAGAACTGTAAATTTCATGGAGTTTGAAGACCACAAAAGTGTCCTCTTTTTTAATTACCTAATAAAGTACATATAAAGATTTTAAAAACTGAACTAACTAAACCTTATGTGTCTAGAGTAGGTCTAATTGACACAGCCTTGAATAAATTACATTCTTGTTAAATCTACTGTTTTCTGCAAAATCAGGACATGTTTTCATTGATATCAACCAGTCATTACTACTGACATTAATGAGACTCAAATCAGGCCCCATATATTGAAAACTTTACGGTATGCCTTACAGCATTGCTTCGAATGAAGATACAGGATTAAGTTTAGTTGGGACATTATTTCCTAAAAAGCCAGTTTTTAGATTCAGAGCTGCATAAAGTCTTTCTATTTTAATTTCTGTTTTTGCTAAAGAATCAGGGTTTAAAGAAAAGCAATTTCCTTAAAGCCTGAGGTAAAATATATGGTGCTGCTGCAGAATCACAAAGGGTAGTGTACTTTCTTTTCAGGAGTATAATAGAACCAGAAAGTAAACATGCTTCTCACTTGAGAGTGAGCAAAGAACCACTGTTTGTTCGATTACAAGAAAAAGAAAAATTCAAAAGTGTAAAAAAATCTGTATTTTACAGGCTGTAATACAATTACTGACTACTGCTCCTTGTTAGCAGAGGGGTAATTATCAGTATTAGTATTTTGGTTGGGGCCATCGTGTAAAGAGTGGAGCAGTAATAAGAACAGTCCCCTCTCCGAGCCCACCTGCACCACACACAGGTCTGGTTCCCAAGCGACTCTGGTATGCACAAGACCCGGATTCTTTGCAGAGGGATCTGAACCAGAAGCCCTGCTCAAGGTGCCCCTGGCTGGGACAGATTCCAAGCTACTTTGTGCAGCTGTGGGCTGTGTGTGCAATGGGAGTGTTGAGTTCAGAGGCACAGAGTAAGTTCAGACTAAAGTAAACCCCCTGAACTCCCATCAGGTGTTGATGTTGCGTGTCTCAGCAACAATACCTTGGAGTTACTTCTTGACTGCTCCTGTTGAACCAAATTTCTTACTAACTCAGGCAAAGCAGAAATATCAATTATTATGACTAGTCTCCCTGGTGTTATGGTACTATCACTCTTAAGAAACACATCAGAGTTGTAATTGGGATTAAAAGTCACTGGTTTGGCTCAAGTTATGGTGAGAGTCTTCTGTGACATTTTAGAACACAATGTGCAAAGCTCTTGCCTTTATGTTGCTGCAGGCTAGTGTTGTCAGTTTTGATATATTCTTAAGAGCAGAATAGAATTGTTTCATGGAATTAAGGGACAATAATGGCCTTTAGTTAGCCTCTGGAACCATCATCAAGTCTGTTGACATTATCTTTTGGCTATCTTAAAATCAAACAGCAGCCTTATACAATGTGCACTTTGTCAGATTACTGTGTTCTTATTAAAGTTCTCAGCTGACCTTGTATGTGTAAGCAGTTTGTAGCTGGTCCGGAGAGAGTTCTCAGATGAAGCTTTCATCAAATTCTCAAGGGCAGTACCTTCATTGCTGCCTCAACTCAGCTGGTCTGACACCAAGATTGGGCATTTGTGGTCTGCCACGTTGCAAAACTCTGTGGAAACCACTTTATCCTCAGTTAGGACAGGAAAACAACTGCACTCATATATAACACGGATTATTCCAGCCCAGATGTCCTAAGTTCACTAGTCAAACCCAGAGATATGTGAGAAAAATATAGCAGCATATTGCGGTCTGTAGTTACACCCCGCCATTATTTCACACTGAGTTCAGAAGTCATATGTTCAGATGCACAATAAAAGGTGATATATTTTTATTTAACACTCCTTGAGAGGTATTTCCTGAAAATTTATTTAATCCCCTTCAGACTGTGATCCTGTGGCAATGGGTTCTACAGCTTAACTGCATCTTGTGTGAAAAATCTACCTTCTTTTTTACTGCATGCTTCATAATTGCATTTAATGCACGTTCATTCCTTCATTAGGAATTACAGTAAAAAAATCCTCTATTTCTTTTTTGTTTGTTTGTTTAATGTACAGCTTTATAGTCCTTAGTTGTACCCTTCCTCAGTCATTTCTGTTTTCCAGGCTGACGTGTCTACACAGGAAAACTGTTCCATATCTTTGTAATTCCTTTGCTCATTTCTCCATAATCCTTGGATTTACTATAGCCTTTTACGATGAGGTGCACCTTAAAATTATAAAAAAAATACACACAATAGTCAAATACACGCAATATTCAATATCATATGTAACAGTGCTGTGTTAGATATGGTAAAACAGTTCTGTTCTGTCCCCTACTTGGTTTTTTCCAGTTAACAGGCCATAATGCTTTCACAGAACGAGATAAACTATCATAAAGTTAAAATCCCAGTCCTGGCCGTTATTACTCAACTGTACATATATATTTAGGATAATTCTTTCCCTGTGCCTCGCTTTGCTTTCATCTACACGGCATTTTCTCAGCTGTTTTACTGACCAGTTTTCCTTCTTTACTTCCTTATAGCTTATTTCTCCCGACATAAATTACTGCAGCTTAAAGAGAAAACTGTCACTCTGGTATTGGTGTTTTTCTCAAATACTTTATGAACCAGCTAAACAGTTTGCCCCATGTAATGAGGACATTCTCCTTGTCTCCACAGGACTGTGAACTACCTGCAACCCTGTTTTGAGCCCTCAGCAGAGGAAGGTACTGGAAATCTCTGAGCTCTGAGCAATTTACACTCAACAATTCCATCGTTGCAAACTGCAGTTACCAATCCAGGCTGAAGCTCCTCATGGACCAGAAGTGACATTTCTTTTTGGTTTGAATATTCCTTGTGTTTCTCCTGAAAGTAAAGGGAGGTTTACAAGAGCTGAGGCTTTATCTATTCACCACAATCTGCTGTCCTATCAGTGTAACGACCCTGGGAATCACCTCTCCCTCTGAAGGACTGGCATCAAATAATGCAAACAGTCTCAAGCTTTGGAGTGTTTGATGCAAAACACACTTTGAAGTTTAATCGTGGCCATAAACATTTATTGCTTCCCTCATTGTGTATGTGTTCAAAGATTGCATGTTTTGTGTGCAGTGCAATGGCACTGTGTGAAAGGACTGGGATTTTTTTTCCCAACAATTTTACTGCTACATCCAGCAAAAAATTCCTGCCCTAATAAGTTATACTGATTGATTTTTGATACCATAGCATTAAAAAGTAGAATTCTACTTTTTTGTCAAGAAAACTTATTGATACTGGACATGAAAAGCATAAAAGGATGTTACTGTACATGGGGAGGACAGAAGAATCAGGAATGAAGTGGTGATTACACAATAATTAGTTAAATACTTCAAAATAAATGAAAAGTTGAAGTGGTCCAAATATGTTGTAATCGCATAGATAAAGAATGTTTAGACTACAAAAGTTTTAGACAAAGTATTCAAAATCTTTTTTTACTGCTTATTTTTTGTGTCTGATATGGTACCTAATTGGTAGCTAAAGCATAAAAGCTGCAGAAAAACTTGGGTATGTCTTTACCTATATTTAGCTGTACCTAAGTATAAAAGTGGAAATACCTCAAACTTAATCTTCCTTCCTTCCAAAAATAGGTGAGAATTTTCCTTCCCAAAAAGGTAGGAGAATTTTCATACTTAATTTCACCAAATCAAAATTCATCAAGTCCTGAAACACCCTTAAGTGCATTCTTTTGGAACTGGTTCTGATTTTGCTAGTAAAAGGTAGAAGCAAACCCAGTATAATGAAGTGGCAGCTTCAAATATATGGCATTTGAAATCACAGCATACATTCTGATAGCAAACAGTAGATTTTAGTTTCCTCATTCAAGGCACCTAAATATGAAAATCTAGTTCTTATTCTCCCATGTGAACACCTTATAACTTAGCTTTTGCATGTTGATAATTATTTTGAGTTTGCATTTTTTACTTTAGAGTGTAGAATTATGCATATTTGTAGCTATGGTATTATCATAATTCTTATAAAAACCTAGCTATCAGGGTTACTTTTTTCATATACAAGAAGTTAGAGTTGGAAAGTTCAAATCCTATGTGTGTTTGCAATTTACTGTTACTGTGGGATTTGTTATCTAAAATTTAATATAAAAACTAATGGCAAACTGATTATATGATTGCAGACCAGCTCAAAGTAATGAATTTTTGTTTTCATTGTATTCCCTTTTCTGAGGTTTCTCTTTCTGTACAATTACACACACAATCAATTGTTCTGGGCCACTACTTTGATGAAATCACCAAACCCTGCAGAAATTTTAAACTAAATTTATTGAATGCTAAGCTAAAGGCTTAAAATACATTGGCATAATATGATGGTAGCACATGTATTTTAAATTCCATCACGTAGAAACTCCTTAAAGAAAAGCATCAAAATGGACGGCAGAGCTTGTTAACACAAACTATAGAGGTTGTCTCTGTTGTCCCCCTGAAGGGCCGGGAGCTACATCCTTTCTTGTCCATGGAGTATGAATCCAGAAGATAAATGAAAATATACCATTCTGAGTTAAAAAGGTAGGACTTTTTCACAGAAATTCCCACTTCAGAGAGAGAAAGATGTTCAGACTGAGAAGAATGACATTTTGATGCACTTGCAGATTCCACTCGTGTGGTTTTTTGTCATACATAAAATTCCTTTAAGGTCCCAAAGGCAAATTCCTTTTCTGTCTTACAAGAAAATGAACTTCACATTTTTCACTGAATGTTCAACAAGGCCAACTGTAATAGGATCCCCAGAGCTGTGCAGGTCTGGAGCACAAATGCCTGAGATTCATGAGAATGGTAACAAAAGTGTCTTCTGAAAAATCCCCCCAATGGTTTCTCTGTGTGGCTGTTGCTCTCATGCTACACTGCCGGACTGTCATTATGTGCCATGGCACATCACAGAAGAGGCAGGTCAGGAACATTGCCAGTAAAAGAGAAGAATAGGAAAATACAGAATTTGAACTCCTATTTGCCAGAAGAACTGTGGAACTCATGCAGAGACAGAAAAACCTCAAACTGAAACAAAGCATCTTCACTTCAGCAAACTTCCTGATTAACAAATAGGACCTTTATCAGTGTCAGAGACCCCAACACTCCACTATTGCTGCTGATCATCATTTCTACCCTGCCAAGTGGAAATCTTTGACTTCCAGAACTAACTTTCAGAGAAACAATTCTTCTCTGTCTCCAGAGGTCGTTCTCCCTTCTCAGTGTGATCTCCAGAGACCTGGATGTTGCTTCAGTGGTCTATAAAAAACAATCTGGTTTACCTGTGTTAAATGTACTAGCAATGCATGTGAAAATTCATTTGCTAACAGCATGCACATTTCAGGTTCTTGGCAACCTCCTTTTCTCAACTCCTCTCCTTTGATGGTCGAGTTTGTCTGGTCTTCTACGTTTCTGGTGGGCTGGTGGCAAGGAAGGTGACTTTTAGCCACTCATTTAAGTAGCAGTGCCATCCATTTTAGTGTCAAAAATGAAAAAGTGCTGGCAAGTTTTGTTTCCTTTAGCCCATTTATGTGCAATAGATTTTAGATTTGTTTTTGTACTGTGGTGTTATGTGTAAATATTGTTTATGCCATATCTTTGCTCTTTTTAACAGGGTGTGGGTAGTACAAGTAATCCATCCACTCCTGATCTGGTAACTTCATGGAATGGACAGGGTTATTGCCAAACATTTTCCAAGGTCAAGAAGCCCTAAAGGACAGAATTGCCCATCTCATTTCATATCCAAAGGAAAAGACCAAGAAGATCAGGAAGTGACCTGAAATTTTAGGTATTAACTTCTAAAGTGGGTTCAGTGGCAGACAAAGGAAATTGGCCCAACAGGAGGTAACATTTTTTGCACTGGACTACTTCGGAAAAAGGGGAATGTTGCTTTTAGAACAGAGTGCCATTGAAACCATGCCAATTAGAAGGATGGGTTTCGCATTATTTCGTGTGGTTTAGGGAGGCACACCTTGCAAGTTTGGAGGGTGCTGAATGCAGGACTGTATGTAAAGAATGCAAATCAAGGCTTTCCTCAGAAAACAGCTATTTTAGGTTGCACAGACACCCTGAAACAACTTTCTTGTCCATGGGTGAACTCTATAAATTTTGCTTCTCTAATTTAAGTTCACGAAAGTAATATATTTCAGTTCTGCATTTGTGGATTTGTGCACTGTCAGCCTGTCCTGAGCAGTCAGAGCTGTGTCAGACTCTCAAAAGCCATGTGTGAGGGAGGAAAAACTCGATACATACCTCATGCTTTTATGTCTTCAATTTAAGGGTATTTAAAACAAAAGAAAAGCAAACAAACTACTTCCATATCTGATAAAGCAGGGAATGAATGCATCCTGAAACAGAGGTTTTGAGTGTGGGTTTATCCTTCCTTCTATTTCCTGTCATGCATTAAACATCCACATTGCTAAGACAAAAAAGAAAATTGTAAAGGAAAACATTGATATGTGCCTTAGCAAAAGACACAGATGATCATCTTCTTTACAGAAAAGCACTTTAATACTCTTTTGTTCAAACTTCTTTGGCCTACTAATATTTTCAAAATACTGATGCTCCTGGTGAAAGGGAAGCCTATGTAATGGATCAGCATGCTTTCACATGATTTCTCTTCTGATGGCATAAATTTCATTAACTGCTAAAATCCACTAGAATTTTTCTGGACATAAAACATAGTTATTTTTACCTTCACGTAACTAGTCAATGTCAGCATTAGATTGAACGGAATGTCTCACTAAATGTTAAACTAATATAACTTTGTTATGCTCATGGGGTAGTTCTGCCTGCAATAAGAAGCACCTCTTTGGGAATAAAATAAAAATAATTTAAAAACTAAAAAAGGCAAATAAAAGAAAAAGTAAAAGCTGAGTTTCAGTTTGTACTAAGCTTATTGCAGAAAAGAAATATGGAATACAATTTAGTGCTGGGTTTCTCACTTCAGGTTTTGGATGTGTACTTTCCTCTTGTCTCACACACACCCTTTCTATTCTTTAGCTTGATTTAAAAATTCTGTTTGTTTTCAGAAGTGGAGCTGTACCCCATGACTTGATAAATACAAAGAGCTGTGATGCTGTAACAAGGAAATTCTGACGGGCCTGGTTTGGCTGCCAGGGTGTTGCCATGCCACTTCTGTGCTGCCTGAAGATGGAGGCCGTTGTTAAACTCTCATACTTCTAGCACGGCTGACACTTGATTTAAAACCTTTGTGAGAGTCTGGAGCCCTCCATAACTTGACACAGAGGGTATTCAAATGCAACTTAAATCTAAATCACTATGCACCAGTTCACTGGTGGGTGCTTGTGTGTATTTGGACTGTGTGTATTTGAAGGTTTCAGAGGTACTCCAAGCAGTCACTAATTAGTTTTGCACATCAGTAAATTACTGAAAAGCCAAGGCTGAGTTATCAGATTGTATAGTTTCCTCTAATGGATGTAGTTCATTACAATGAGTGCAACATATGGTTTAGATGTCCTTGTTTTTGTAAGACAACTATTTTATGATTCCTTTGCAAATATTGATCAAGTGTTTTTTTGCAGTCTTGGAGAGAGGGAAACTGTGGGAAGGCACTGAAAATCTGTTGTCTGAGTGGTCTGTCCTGCACCTTTACTGCACATTTAGCTCAGTTAAAGATCTTACCATGGTGTTATGCAGCCAGTGAGACAAGTTAGCCTAGTTTGCAGTGCCACTTTACCTGGACATGAGGCTTTTATTTGACACCAGCAAGACAAAGGGCACGATCTCTGTCAGTACCAATGAAATTAAAACAGAATCCTCATAGCCTGTCACTGGACCAGAGATTAAAATCACTATATTTGACAACCAGCAGCAGAGCTGAGAAAACAGTGGGCAAAGTGGATAGTAGGAAATCTTTATCAAGCAACAGCTTTAACCACTGCATGGTTCTGCCAGTGCAAGGAAGGAGGTGGAAGAAACCAACTGGCTGGGTATGGCTGCCACAGATTTTGAAATAAAGGTAATTTTTGTGCAGATATAGTGATGTCTGCACTACCAATATGACTTCTTTGGGGATGCATATAGAGTATACGTCGCTTTTTTGTAAAAGTGGGAAGCCTCACTCTGCAAGGGAAAGCTAGGTCATGTGTGTGGAGATTGCAGAACAGCAGGGGAAAGTATTTGTGACCTTTATGGGTTCTTACCTTTAAAAAGTCCACTTGATCTCTTTTACTAACCACAACAAAAAGAAAAAAAAATTTCAAGCAATCAAACATCAACAACACCTAATGACTAACTGTAGGAGTAACTAAAAATATTTTTATACGTATCACTAAACATAAGGGGATTCTGAGTTTGCAAATTTAACTTTGTGGTGGTTATTCTGAAGGGCAGGAAGCAAAGTCAGAGTTAACATCTTATTCAAGTGAGTTAATGTGCACTGTATGTGTGTGGGCAGCTGCTTCCTTGTGGTAGGAAGGATGCTTTGCTGGATGCTTCTTCACCTATTAGGGTTCTTAGGTGTTGCTACAGTATCTGACTATCACTCTTTCCCCTAATCACTGCTTTTCCTGTGGAGATTCTCTTTGGCAGGTACTCAACAGCATGGGCAGGATCTCTGAAGCACATTAACAGCTATGAAATCATTGGAGCCAGACTGAACTGATCAAGTGGTGTAAAAGTGCATATGAGGAAGTGGAAAATAAAGCGAAAGAAAAACCAAACTTGTAAGATTTTAGAAAGATCTTGATCCAGTTCCCTTTTTATCCCCCCATTTTTTGTTGAGTTGTCTAAGTCCCTAATCATTAGTAGTCCAAGCTCTATTGTATAATTATTAAATACTACATTTTTTATATTATTCTTTTTCAGCATAGAGGACTGTAACTTCGGGAATTATTTACTTTAAAGTTCTTGTTTTCTATTCCAAACAAACAAGAATGCAACAGACTTTGAACAACACAAGTTGATACCACAGTTAAGTGTTTGGGAGTGGGGATTTTTAATAGTATTGGATTAATACAACTTGGATTGAAACCATCAGATAGAAGCAGAAAATATGTCTGTTCAAGTAATAAATATACTCTGAGGTGTAGTGTAGGTAAAATACTGCCATGACTTTTCCATTACTGATTTAAATTTGAGGCTGGCATTTCTGCTGCTTGAGACAATCATATTTTTCTCTTTTTTTCAGTGTTACAAATAACCAATATTTTCTTTACTCCAGCAAAGTGCTTATGCATTTATGTCATCTGAAGAATGCACGTTCCACCAAACCAAACTATTTACCTTCTTAAATTGCTACACATGCTAAAGTGCTTTACTGGGCTGTGAGTGTAATTACTTTTGATCTCTCCTAACTTACAGGAAGAAGGAAAAGGTCTGCACCCCATACATACGAGAGAAGTATCCAAAAAACTACCAGCACTCTTCCTTTTGAACCTCTTTGTGTTTGCTCCTATTGCTCTGTTAGAAACAAGAATTTCTTTAGTCTCAAATGAAGCAGGAATAAATTAAATCAAACCCCTTCCTGTCTTGTGACATTAGAGTTTATTTCCAGCAAAGTTTAATATATGCAAAGGCTACATTTAAACTCTTGACAACAGCCAGTAATATAGAAATCTGCAATAAAACTGGGAAGGAAATTAGTGTAATGGTATTTTCTATATCTTTCTGCTCAGTTCCCTGTAACACAGTCTGATTAAAGACAGACTCAGGTGCAGGCAGAGAAGTGTCTTTATGACAGTTTTGGAGAAACTTACATGCTTAAGGGATTTGTTAGGTAAGATTAATAATACTATTTTTCTACTAATCCAAGACCCTTCTAAGACAGTTCTTTGTCACAGTAGAACATTGCAATCCTCCCAGTGGTCTATAAAATTCTGAATAACAGACCCCTCACAAAAAAACAAAGCCAGATGACATGGAATTTCTTAATTTGCCATATTAATAATAAAATCTTGGTGTCACAAAGAGGCTACTGCCTTAGACATGACTTCAGCACAGAGCTTTAGTTTGTATTTATCATTCTGCTGAGAGACTAAATTCTTTGAGCCTTAAGAATTTTTAACATGGCATGTAGATGGATGAGGGTTAAAAAGGCAGTTGATATACAACCCTTCTGCTCCTGAAAATTTAATCACTGTAAAAGAATTAGGTGAGGCTAGAAGAACTTGTTTGGCTGCAAAGTGTCATCAACACAGTCTGACTTCTTACTTTCCATGCAGGACCCAGACAAGCAGAGGTAGATGAAATATTTCATTAGAACAGGAATGTACACAATTATGCAACAACTTTTGTCAGTGACCTGACCTTTTCAGCGTAGTTTCTCTCTCCAACTCAAAAAAATACTAGATATTTTCAACCCATACGTTAATTTAGTCATGCCATAGTATACTCATAGAAGCTTGTCATGTCATTTACCCCTTGACTAACTAATATGGTGCAATAGTCTGTAATTATAGGGCATTTTGAGTGAAAAAAGGAACCAAAAAACTGACAACTCTGAACTGGTTACAGTTTATTATGAATAGAAGGTATGAATTTATAGTAATTTCCTTTCCTTTTACTAAGAAAACCAAATCAAACCAAACAGCAAACTGAAAACCAAAATGAAACAAACAGAAGAGAAAAAAAAATTAAAATGAAATGTGAATTAAACCATATGTAAATTGGTTCAGCAGAGCAGTGCAATGGTTCTTTGCTGTCTAAGCAAAACAGATTCAGCCCCTGAGTCTCGTGCTGGTTGTAGGTACCTCACACACACTTGTCTTTCTGCTGCAGTAGTTGGAGTTTTTGGCATGACAGCTCCTCCAACAATATGCTTTAAAGTAACATTCAAAAGCTTTTGCCAAGTGGGGAAAGAATATGCTTTACTATCTGTAGGCTCTAGCTCTGTGTAAATCATAGAAGAAAAGATAATCTACCTTGAGTACTAAAACTGTGGAGGTCTTGATTCTCATTCGTTGTCTTTTGGGACATATATAATTCTGCAACAGATTCAGCAGGACTCTCACTATTTTCAAAGAGTTGTAGAAGTGGCTCAAATGTGTTATTCCAGCACAGTAGACATTGTCAGAAACAGAAGAAATATGAACTGTGCTGGGACTTGCAAAGATGGACTGGGTATTTTCATATTACATATTGTCTGGTTTTGCACGAATCTTACTATCAGTTGAGTTCCTACACAGTATTATTCTTCGTTCCAACAACTTCTGTTTACATTGTCATTTAATCAACTACTCTATTACCTTTATTGCTGCTTAATGACTGTTTTGCTAGTGCTTAATGCTTGCTCAAAATTGTATCATTTCTTCACTGTGAAACCTCTAGGGCTGATCCCAAGTTCAGTGTGCTGTATTGTTCAGCCTTTGCTTTGCCTCCTTGTTCTGTCTCTCTCTTTCTACTCCTTTAAACAAAAGCAGCTGTCCCAAGACTGCACTAAATTAACCTGATATCTTCCTGAAAGGACTCAAAGGATCATCAAGTTTAGGCTCTGCTGAACCAGCAATAAGTCTTCGGGAAGGGCACTTTGCAGACAATTCCTTTCCAATTCAAAGAGGTAATTTTTTTTTTCGGGTTGAAGTATCTCATTTTGCATAATGCGAGAAGGTCATGCAGATGTCTTTGGGTGGTCAGACTAAACCTGCTTTGTTCACACAGCTTGCTGGGTTTGGCTGGGACAGAGTTAACTCTCTCCACAACAGCTGGTGTGGGGATGTGTTGTGGATTTGTGCTGGGGACAGTGTTGATGGCACAGGGATGTTTTAGTTACTGCTGAGCAGGGCTTGCACAAGGACTTTTCTGCTCCTCACACCTGCCTGCCAGTGATGAGGCACATGGAGATGGGAGGGGACATAGCCTGGACAGCTGATCCCAGCTGACCCAAAGGATACTCTAGACATATGATATCATGCTCAGCAGTAAAATTAGAGGGAAGGTTGGCTCTGGGAGTGTCTGGGCATTGGTTGGGTGGTGGTGAGCAACTGATTTTGTTTGTATTCCTTGGGTTTTACTTTTCTCTCTTTGATTGTTGGGTTTTTTCCCTCTCTTTTTCTTACTTTTTTTTAATTGTTATTTTTATTGTTGTTTATGAAACTTTTTATCTCAATCCATGAGTCTTCTCACTTTTCTACTTCTCTCCCCCATCCCACCAGAGAGAGAGAGAATGAGTGAGTGGTTTTGTGATGCTCACTTGATGTCTGGGGTTAAGCCATGACACGTGTTTAAGTAATTTTAAGTAGGTTCCAAGCATGTCTGCAATCATACACGCACTAATCAAGCAAAAGCAATTTGGCTAATTAACTGTCAGTTTCATGACTTGGACATACAAAAAATTCAGAGAAGAACACATATTTCTGCAATTTTAGTTGCAGTTGCCATTTATAGTTCCCTTTTGGCAGGCTTATGAGGACCTGAATTGACAGATTTCTTGTGGTAGTTCCAAAGCCTCCAAACTGAGTCTTAAATGCCATTTACTATTTCTACTATAGCAAGGCCTGGCAGCTGCCAAGTATTGATATTTCAAATACCAATTGTGCTGTCCACAAAGCTACCTAAACAGATAGCTCTTCTTCTGTAATTACTGAATGGTGGTTCCTCCAGCAACCTTCTGATTTTGTGGACAAGACTTTGAAGACATGACTACATGCCACCGCTGTGGAAGAGGAAATTTAACAGAATCACTCTCAGGAACTAGTCATGGGAAAGCATCTTTCAGAGCATTTTATAAAAACTGCGGCTGTAACATATGTATACCATTTCATTTTGTGTGCTGGATGTTCAAGGTAAAATGTATGTGCCTATGAGAGAGAAAGCAATTGTCATATTTTAGTGAGATGAACTTTCGCAGAGTGCACACAGAACTGCTCTTCTTTGTGTGTTTAACTTGCTGGGCAGCCAGCAGCCTGTGTATTTGCTTTCTTTATTATTTTGTACAGTGTTGTGCCAGCAGTGATTCTGGAGGCTGAGTCAGAAGGTGCCACAAACACAAAACCATGTATTTGTCCAGGTTAGACATTACCTCCAAGATCATCAAGTCCAACCATTAACCCAGCACTGTCCATCAGTAAACCATATCCACAAGTGCCACATCCCACATCCCAATCTTCTAACAATTTCCAGGGATGGTGAGTCCACCACTTCCCTGGGCAGCCCGTTCCAGTGCCTGACCACCCTTTCAGTGAACAAATTTTTCCTAATATCCAGTATAAACCTTCCCTGGTGCAGCTTCAGGCCATTTCCTCTCATCCATCACTTGTTGCCTGGGAGGAGACACCACCTGGCTACAAACTTCTTTCAAGTAGCTGTAGAGACCCGAAGTTACCACCTGACCCTTCTTTTCTTCATGATAAATAATAGTGGAAAAGATGAAAAAAGGGCTTAAGAATTGCTAGACAAGATGCTGCCTTTTTGCACTGCCCAGGACAGGCTAAAAAGATATGATGCCTTTCTTTTTCCTGCCTATCAGAAGTTCTTTTGTTTTGCTATATATACCTTCAGAAACCTCAGAAAATATTTTTTCCAAGTGGAATGTTGACTTTGGAAAGTATCAAATGGGAGTATCCATTAAAAAGCCTTTGCAATTTAGAGCTTTATTTGTGTTTCTAATTGTGCTAAACTCTTAGCCAGTAAAATAACTATTAAAATACAGCATACCCAAATACACTCCAGAATCAAATTGCATAAGTAAATACACATTCATTATTACTTAATTTTATTGCTTATCTAACCAAATTTATCAGAGAGCTCACAAGGACTTGACAAATGGAAAGCAGATTATATGGTGTAGATTTGATGATTTGTCTTTACTAAAAGACAGGAGTAGAATTACTATTGGCTAAAATGATGCTAATTTTTTTTCCTTTGTTCTGTTAAATTAACAGCAAGCACTTTGAATTCAAATGTATTTGAATAATTTCTTAAATACTCTAAAGCACTTAAAAATTAACAGTGAAAAAAAATTAAAACATAAACCAGCATCAAAGCAGAAATTTCAATGGACTAAAAATTTCCTGTGCAGGTTCCACTTAAAATGTACCTGTAATGTAGAACACAGATGGCATTTCTAGCATGTAGTGCAATTCTCATTGAATTGAAAAACATTGGATAGACACTCTATTGTTTTAAATGTGATGATTTTAACAGATATGACTTTTCTGACTATTCTGTTTCATCTGACACAGTTATAAAAAGGTTACCTCACCCAAATAACTCACTAATTAATGCCATATGTTAATTAAATGTTACTGGAAACAGTCATTCTGAGTCATCTGTAGAATGTTAATAGCAATGGGTTTTCTTTT
>VXAU01004283.1:146555-157684 GCA_013399695.1 Formicarius rufipectus | reverse complement strand
AAAAAAAAAAAAAAAAAAAAAAGTCCTTCAAGGACAATATACAGTTCTGGGAGTTCTGTGTTCTGCCATCATTTTACTGGTGCATCAGTAAACAATTCTGCAGACACAGAAGCTGCAGGGAGCAAAGTGGAAGAGTAAACAAGATATGTCTTGACATTTCTTGACTACGACAGCAACAAGTCCTGCTAAAATAATTGTGAGCTACTCTATAGGATTCCATCATTGCAGCAAACCACTTTGAATGCAGAAAGAACAGCAGAAGGCTGGAAAAATCTCTTTGCTGGCAGAAGGACAAAATGTCCTCACAGTAATTCTGTAGCTTGGAGAAAGAAACAGCTCTCCACTCTTTCTTGTGTGCACACCCTCCACATGCAGGTTTTGATTAACTCTGGTCTGATTTGGTGCTTATTTACCCCTTCAAGAGAGGTTTGATGAACCCAGTTTACAGTAAATTGCATCTTCATTTGGGTGACAGCTTATATTTGGGTGAAACCTTATACAGCTGACATTTTAAAATAGACTTTAAGGCTTTAAAAGGGAGATTTACACATTCTCTTCCCATAATTTTGAAAATAGACTGATGTAACTTAAAACTTTGTAGTACTCAAACTTTTAGCAAAAGCCTCTCTATTAGTTGTTGGCCATCAGGGTAAGAGTCTAAAGATTGTTTTTGGGCCTCATTTTCTTGATTTTCCATCCTTTAACAATGCTGGCCCACTCTGACAGAAACAAATTGTCAAAAACTGGCTTTGAATATGTAAGTATGTGATAATTAGTTTTGAGGGTTTGGTCTAGAGAGCAGGCATGAGAAATAATACTGTTCTTTGCTGACACTTCATTATTTTGGAATGCCTAATAAGATATGACAGGTCTTGACAACTTTAAGTGGAAACCTCAAAAAAAAAAAAAAAAAAGAAAAAAGAAAAAGGAAAATAACTTCTGTGAATGAAATTTAAGCTGATACTGGAAAGGACTCTCATGTACTTGTGATGTTTGTTTTGGCTACTATTACAGAAAATATTTCAGAGGTGAAATCAAAGGTTAAATGCGACAGGCAGGAAGTTATAAAGGTGAATTGCATAAGATGTTTCTGAATAACAGGAGTTTACAGCTCCACTATTGTTTCTGTTCAGACTGCCTGGATGTGTTGTACAGAGATGGTATATAAAATGCAAATTTTAGAGCTTAGTATGTTAAGTTTTCAGACTGAGATGGTGCACATTTACAGAAGTTTTATTTAGAGGTATAAATGATGGTATTTCCTTTTGAGTTCCTCCTGCTAAAGTAGTTTGGTAAATAACTAAAGGAATTTGTATATTAGTCTTACACCTAGTTGAAACCATAGAATGAAATAGCAAAGCACATTTATTGATGCTCATACATCTCTGTAGTTTTAGTGAATATTTGTAGTATTCTGTCCAAACCAGTCCAGAGTTCAGTAACCACCAATTTAACTATGGGATTGTTGAATTATGAAAAGTGCTTTGAATATATTCTGATTTTTTGCCTTTTTTTACACAATGTGAGTGCAGGTAGGAGGCTTTTCTTTCAACATAAGCAACCCCTATATAGAGCACCTATTGATATGAGACACTTGATATTGAGTATATATCTTTGTTAAGATTTTCCAAATTGAATGCATTCCACATAGTTCTGTTGAGCACTAATTTCTGGAGGTGACTGAGCTATTAGATGAGCAGTGGTAACCTAAAAAGCCACCCCTGTGAGTCTCACTTTCTGTGTGTGAGGTATCTTATGCTTGCATGACAGGGTAATTAAAAAAACCCAGAGATCCAGAGGCCACACTGTAAAGAAGAATGCGCTTCAGTGCTGTGAAGGGCCAAATTGCACATTGTGGGACGTATGACAGTCATTCAACAGCTCAGATGAATAAGGGAAGATCTTCCACTGAAACTGGTAGAAGGAATTCTGATAAGCAGATTCAGCTCATTTCCTAGTCATCTGTAAACATAAATAAATAAATGGATGATCACTTACTACTGGTCATTATGAAAGGTAAGGAAGTAATTTTGACTGTCTAATAATGTTTAGTATTTGATTTAATTTTGACTGATCATAGGGAGCTTTTCTCTACAGTATTAAACACCTTTTTAACACAAAGATTTTGCAGATCTTCCAGCAAAAGAGGGAGAGAGTCCTTCTTGGTGTGACAGATCACACTGAAGAAGAATTGAGATTAATTAGATGGCACTATGCAGATATCACATTTCCTAAGGCATTTTTTAATTTCAAATACAAGGCCCACAGGGTTTTCTACTTCGCCCTGAGACTAATATGGACCTGGTGAATATTTCACAGTCATTTTATAATGAGAAAGACCAATGAAACTAAAAGACATTCCATGCAAAAGCAGTTGTAAATAGTTATAATAAAAACTGCAAGACAGGGTAGTCTCACAAATATTATCTCAAGTGCCTCATAATTTTAAATACCCTTTGATGCATTCCTCTATATAAATTTCACATGGGCTGAATGGACCAGAGATTCCTGTCAGTTCCTGTGAGATGTTGGCACAGCTACACTGGCAGGAGTTCACTGATCCTGCCAGAGCTCAGAAACTGTTTGGACAATGCCCCCAGACACATGGTGGGATTCTTGGGACTGTCCTTGCAGGGCCAGGAGTTGGGATGTGATGATCCTTGGGGGTCCCTTCCAGGGTATTCTATGATTCTGTGATTGGCTGGAGACTAATTAATGAAAGAAGGCCCATAACACCAGGTGTTTTGTAATTAACAGCACATACAATGAAATAATTCTCAAGACTCAGGAAGTACTTTTTCCTCTAGTTTTCATGTTCTAGCTGTGCAACTCATCGTGATAAATTTGCTCAGCTTTGTCAACAGTCACTAACTAGAAGAGCTGGTTAATGAGTATTTACCGTAAAGCACCAAAATGGGGCATATGAAAATATAATTTAACTAACAAAACAAAACTGTTATTTACCACACTATGTGTTTGGCACACAAATAATATCTAAAATGTTTTTATTGTGCATTATAATTGTAAACTGTTGTTCTTAATTGTGTTTTATTCTGCTATTAACCGACAATTGACTTCTAGTTTTACATAAAATAACAGCTCACATTTTAATGTGTGGCTGTGAAACTGAACATTTTCTTCATTTAGCTCTGGAGGCAGTGTCAGGGAGAATAACTTTCAAGAAGTTCACTAAGTAGTGTGTGCTTATTACTAATTCTAATCTGGGCCACAGCAACATAAAGAATTAGTTTCCTGCAGCATCTGGCAACATAATGTTTAGAACCACTAAATAAATTCCTCCTAACTTGGCAGGAAGAATTTTTTTTACTCCTGTTAACCATATAGAAGTGATAATTATAATTCTGCGTTTCAGTTCATCCATCACCTGGACATTCTGCAGTTAAATCTCCTTGAACCCATGTGAAACGCCACCAACTTTGGGTTTGTTTGGGGTTTTTATTAATCACTATTTGATGGGCTTCTCCAATGCATTGCAAGATTCAAACAGAATTACTTCTTCTGCAGACCTTTTCAAATCAGGGAATCTCATTTGTTCTTCCATACTAGCCCCGCCTTTGTGGTGCTGGGCTATTTACAGAGCAGGTCTCTAACAGAGGTTCCCACACCTGACAGCATCAGGAATATTTTCATGTTTCTGGGAATGGAATGGCAGCTCTTTGCTTTAAAAAATAAGATCCACCACCCTCCTTAGGGTGATTTGGGGAAATTGTGGCAGATTGTGCTTCTTTGGCCATCTATTTCTGTAAGATGTTCTACCAAAAAACGCACACAAAGGATTTGAGCTTGTTTTGAAGACTTTTAATAGAAAAAGATGATTTTGAATGATTCAGAATTTCAAAGGCTGTAATTTAAAACGGATGATGGTAGCTGCATAAAAACCTTGGTGTTTGGTAAGAGAAAGCAGAAATTATTCTCACAGAGGTCCTGGCCTGCACAGAATTATCACTCTGTGCTTTGCTTGTCTGCTATCAGTGGGTCTGTTTGCAGTGAAAAAAAAAAAAAAGATAAGGCATTGCCAACCATGCAGGTCTGGGGCCTGAATCACCCCAAGTATAATATAAAACAATTCAAGACAGAACCAGCCAGAAAACTCAGGGGCAGAGTAGGAAAAAGCTGTGTAAATACAGGCTTGGGATAGAAGGCTCCAAATTAAAATAGAGAAGAAAATTAAATATACAAAGTCTACATGGGACTAAAGGAATCAGAAGCCAAATTAAAAAAAAAAAAAAGGGGGGGGGGGGGAAAACAAAAAAAAAAAAAAAAAAAAAGGAGGGGGGGGGGGGAGGGAAACCAAACAACAACAAACAAAAAAACCCCCACATACCATTAATAACAGTCTGAAGAATGAAGGCCAGGAATTTGATTTTGATGAGCAAAATGAGACATGTCCAGTCCTTCACTGGAATTTAGCATTCCTCTCCAGGTGTAGTGTTTTCTGATATTACTGCCTGAGGCTCTCTTACATGCAATTTATAAAACAGCTAAGAATTCCAGCAGACTACCGCAGTACATTCAAATTTGGCTGATAGCTAAGAATCACCTGATTGTGTATTTCTGCCCTTGAATTAAGATTTGAAAGTTTAAGCTCTTGGTTTGGGGTTTTTTATGTTGTTTTTTGTACTCTATCTTATCCAATTGATAGTTGATACAGGTTTCCACAGTGAAACTTCCCTTCCATTCAGATGAAGAATACAGGATTTCCCATTTTCCACCTACGGATTTCCTGATTATCTGGTGATTACAGATGTAAAAGTAAGAGCTGAAATTGGGAGTGTTTTATTCTGGGCACTAAGACAGTCTGCATTTCCAAATTTAGACTGTAATTTTTCGGCATCTGTTCTGCTTTTGTTATATCTGGGGCATTAGTGGTACAAGTCATTAATGTTTCCTAAAAATGTGCATCATAACAGTGAGACTTGGATTCAGTGAGAGCTGGAATTTATGAAATTTTGCAGAACTTCATTCTGATTTGTGATGATGGCTTCCATATTTTTTTCCTTCACTCATGAATAATAGTCTTGGTGACTTGTGGTCAATTGACTGTTCATTTGAGCAAATATGAAGTAGAGCACACCAGTGCAGAGGCTCAACACATGCCCATGTTAAAAATGTGGAATTTTATGCCATCTTTGTGTGATCCTGTAACTGAGGATGTGTATCTCAGTATATTTCCAAGGAGCAGGAATCGTTCACTTCCACATACACTGAGCTATAGTGTTCAAATGGAATCACACTGCTGTACTGCTAACATTGTGGATTTTTTTCCCAGGAAAATACGTGTTGCTGGGGGCTGCTAAGGCCACCATGTACTTGTGGAATGCATTTACTGTTGGTGCACACTACTAGACAACGTAATAAACACACCAAAAAAATCCATTTAGGAAGATTTGTGTTGTTGAAATGCAGCATTTTACCCTAAGGAATCAGTTTCATAGTTCAAAAGCTGGTTTTGGATCATTTAAAGCCATCAGAATGCCTTCCTATATGAGAAAAGCATTTTTGTGGCAAATGATGAGTTGTCGCTGAGAACTGCCCAAGTTCTTCTTCCTAAAAGTCTTGCTAATAATTCTCAGAAGGAACAAACGTCTATGGAATAAAAATTAGTGGTGTTAGTCTTACCAATATAGCAGGATGATTGTGAGCTATAAGCAAAACGTTTAATAGCATTGTTCCTTATAAGACATTTAATTGGCAGGCCTTGAAAGTATGCCAATTTTTTCCAAGACTTTCTTCATCTCTGCAGTTGTGTTGTATCTCCCTGGATGCCTTACAAATGTGTGTGTGTGTGCTTTTCCATCTTACCACTTTAGTGATTGTTTTATGTCTTCTTGACTTTTATTTTTAAAAATAATGCAATGTGCAAAAACAGTGACAATGTAGCACCACTGGCACAACTAAACAGGAAGCTAAAGACTCTGTGATGGAAAGCAAACCCCTAGAGGTCAGTATAATCATAAACATCAACAGAGAAATCTAAATTTAAGTTGTGTTAAAAAATAAAATAAACCAACCACAGAACGGAGCTTATGCTGAGGTTTTGACCTCTTCAAACCCCTCCAAAGCCGTGTTGAATGTCTCTGATGGTTTTTTATGGTACAAGCCATCCTTGAACATCAAGGTACAAGGTCAAAATCTTTCCAAAGCAGTGCTGGAGCTCTGGGAGTTGGTCATTCCACCTGGGCTGGATGGTGCAGTGAGCAACAGGAGCATCCCAGCCTTTGTAAAGTGAGGGAGACAGTGTGGAGGTGAAAGCAAGCTGGCTGTGGGGGAGGAAACTAACTGGGAAACAGGCTGAAAAGCAGCCATGCTTGTCACAGTGGCCTGGGCAAGATGACAATGTTTGCTAAACATGATGGACCTGCCATCCAAATAAAACGGAGGAAGCCTTAATGTTAGTGATAGCTACAGAGCATACACTCTGTTTTGTCTGTGTGTTGCAAATACTGTCTCAAAAGTGTTCTAGGACATTAAATGGAAACAAAACACTTGGAAACTCATTCTGAAAAAGCAGAGTGAAATATACTCCTGATACAACAAATGCTATAGCAAAGGTAAAATAAGCTTCAGATGACCCATCTGGAACAAAAACCCCATATACATTTCATAGTATAGACTGAATTGTTCAGTCTTTCACTTCAATTTATAAACATCCTATACTTATATATGGTTGGGAAGCAGTTCATGGTAGGGCTGTGCTCTAATCTTGCATATATTGATGGAACAAAACCCTGCTCATACCTATGCTCAGTAATTATATTAAAACTCAGGTTAATTCACTACCAACCAGTTCACTATGACATGAAACAGCAACAACTTTCCAAACATCACAGGGGCTGTATCTAGTCAGGCAGCAAATTATTTGGAGTTCTGGCTTTTACATGGTTCACTGAAATTCCACGATAGGGAACCCAGGGGAACATGCTGTAATTTGACAGCCCAGAGGACAAACCATGTGTGCTGGGACTTCACTGTTCTCATATTCATGCTTTGCAGACTATGTAAAATCCATATAGAGTAGGTTTTCAGAATATGATTAAAGCATTTAATAGGTGTGTCCTTCATCAATGCAGAGTAAAGTTAATTTTTTTTTTTTGTGGTGCTGACAAGTGATGCAACACACAGACACTTAGGGCTTGGTTCAATTGCCTCAGCAACACCCTCTCATGTCATTTCAGACACTGGGGAATTTGCACAGGCCTGTCAGATATGATATCCCAAGAAAATAAGGAAGACATGCCTTTTTTTGATTTGCATAAGAATGCCATGTGAGACATCCTGGGATATCTCAAATGTTACTAAATGCATGTGCTTAGGCAACTGTTCATATATTCCTCTAACAGTGATGCTCACTGGCAGTGTATGAAATAAGCAATTTTTTTTTCTTTCGTTGGTATGGACTTATCTCATTACCTCATTACAGTAGTTCTTTGTGTTAACTTCATTAAGTTTTCAACACTACTTTTGAAAACAATGAAAATTCCAAAACAAATTGTATAAGAGCTTAGATAACAATGGCTTCAAAAGAGAGCATTAATCAAGACCTAGCTCCTGGTGCCTGAATAACTTGCAAAAGGAAACAACAGTGTTTGTCTTGTCTTTTTTTTCCTCTGTTCAGTCTGTCCAAACTCAACTTAAGCCTGGGGCAAAATTTAAAAAAAAAAATTAAAAAAATTGACACTGAGTTTAAAAAAAAAAAAAAGAAAAAGAGAAAAGATATATATAAATAATACAATATCACATTCAAAAGGCCCACATCAGACCCCGTTCAGTTTTACAATGTTGTAACACCACTTGCTTCTATTGGATTGCCTGGTGCAATTGAGAGAACTGGTTCAGTGAATGTGCCTGGAAAAGCCACTAAATTTATTTCGGGGATAGTTTTAAAATATAAAATTTTTAAGTAACAATTGTTGAAAATACATTGTTGGCAATTTACTTGAAAGGAAAATTTTTGTATTTCCTCTTTCCCATTTTTGTGACTGAACTAAGTACTGTTGTTTTTATGACAGGACACCTGTTTCAAAAGCAACTCAACATGATGTCACTGAGAGATGATCCATAAGTGAACTATGGAATAAACAGATAGAAAAAAAAAATAAAAACTAATTAGACTGAAGCATTGTTTAATATGGATAGTTATAATTTTGGAGAGCACGTGTTGCCAGTGAGACTGAAAAGGTATTACTGATTCAATTAGCTAATATCTTCATTTTTTACTGTGTTTATTCTCAGGATTAATGAAACCATTTGATTGAAAACATTGCATATTGTCCTCTCCTACACAAAGAGCTGCAGGTGTCAGCAGGATTTCTGTATACTCATATTGCAAAAAATAATGTCCTGTGGCAGTATTCTATGCAGAATAACTTAACAATAGAAAATTCACCCTTTTTTGCCAGCAAAACCCTTTCCATATACAGATATTTATACAGAGAAACGGTGATTATTTTAGCTCCTCTAGCTGAATTTCCTGGTAAAATAGAATGAAACAAAGACATTGACTAAAATTTTTTATTCTTCATTCTGTATTTATCAGAGAGTCCTGAAAATCTTTTTAATGTCTGCCTGTAAATTTGTGCTACACATTATCAGCTAATAGAGTGCACTCTGAAAATAAATATAATACAAAATATATGTATAATATTTTAGCTATGCAATTCATTGTTTACAATATTGAATTTTTCACTGATATTTATAAATCATAGAGAACTCACTCTCTCTGCCAGAAACATAAATACACATTTTTTTTCCCTGAGAGTAGCTTTATATTGATTCTGCCTTCTTTATTTTTCTTATTAACTGTTACTGTATATAATAATCTGCAGATATACAGATATAAAATTATTATCGCCCCATTCTATTATGAGAGGATTCAGAACAAAGAATGCAAATACAGTGGCAACAGAAAGTGATTCCAGTGAACTGCAAACTACAATTTGTACATGGCAAAAAGTCAACCTGGTCCTGATACGCCAACACAAGAAACTGTGTCCCAGGCAGCAGAGTCTGTGTCCCTCATAATTAGGTCCTGACTTGTCCCAGGTGATCTGCAATTTTCATCTTCTTGGCAGGTTTCTGTTCCCAGCAGTTTAGAGATGGTATTTTTCACATATGTGACTCCTGCAGAAACCCCTTTCTCACGTGTGCGTCACCCGCGTGCATTGCCATTATTGTTGTTATGTCACAAGAGCTTTGCCCTCAAGAGAGGCAAATTGACTGAAAACAGATGTATGAAAACTCGTTTTGTTGTTTGCCCCCGTGAAGGTCAGTGACAGTCACAGTGCCTGGGGGAGCAGATTCCCAGGCAGGCCATTGGGTGACATTTCTTCCGCACACTCTTTTCCCACAGTTCATGGAGCTGACTCAAAGCCCGTGGAGTCAATGGGAATACTGCAGTTATCTCCTCAGTGTCTTAGGTC
Source organism: Formicarius rufipectus (assembly GCA_013399695.1). Taxonomy (NCBI): domain Eukaryota; kingdom Metazoa; phylum Chordata; class Aves; order Passeriformes; family Formicariidae; genus Formicarius; species Formicarius rufipectus. The sequence continues at coordinate 148,244 of VXAU01004283.1, read as the reverse complement.
AAGTGCTCCAAGCCTGAAAAGAAAACCCTTTGTGGCTGGCACAGGTTTTTTTCACTAGAGTGCTCGTGTCCCTCATGAACAGGGAGAGGGGTTTTATGGATTCATGTGGCATGATCCGGCAAACATGTGATAATGGCTGCGTGCCAGCAGGATTTCGGGAGCACCTGCTGCTCCTGCCACTTCTCCTGAGCCTGTGACCTCAGCTGTGACAAAGAGACAGCTGAGGGCCCTCTGGTCTCCTCATCTGTACCATTTATTCTGCCTTCCTCCCAGCTTGCTCTTAGTTCAATAATGTAAAAAGTGTGACATTTTTGCCATATAGAATTCATACCCACTGTGGTTTCCCTGTAATTTTGGCAGGCCTGCTCTAGCACTGGTACAGCAATAGCCAGATTGGATAGACTGGTCTACTTTCTCCCTACTTGTCTTTATCTACACTGTGGAAGACTGGCAAATCTGACAGGAATAGTCAAATCTGGCAGAATCCCTTTCCTCCCTCATCCCAGCACTGATGATGCTGCTTGGACAGACGCAGGAGAACTCCAGAAGTTCCCTACTGAGAATTTGTTATTTCCTTTTCCTGGAGCTTCTGACACTGGAGAAAAAAAAAGGAGAAATCAAGGCAGAAGAATTTGTTGATTACTCTAAAATACAGATGTGTTTGCCATGCTAGTTTGCACAAACCACTTCTACTTCTTTAGGCAGCACAGATGGAATTCTCCCTTGAGCACAAATGAAACAAATGGTTTGAATAACATTTATTTAGTAACACAGCTATTATGGTCATGATGCTGTGAATATATGAAGCAGAGTACAGTTTCTGAGTAAGGCAGTGTCTTTTATGAGACGAGCTAATTAGCACAGTTAGGAAAAGCCCCCAAACTTGTAGGCACATGAGCCTTCCTCCAGATTTGAGTGTGTAGACCTTACTAGAGTTCTCTACTGTGTGCAGGATCCAAGAACTGCCCTTTAGCCACATTCAAGTAGACCTTGAATTTTAGAATATTTATATTTAGCTTACCTCTCCTGTTTAATTTCCTTCAGTGGCTGGTTCTGAAGGTCTTCTCTCTGAAATGTAGACTTTATTACGTTATATAACCAAAATAAAGCCCAGAAGCAGCATTGAAGATGTTCAGTACAATTTTATTAGGATTTTTTGTTTGTTTGATTTTGTTTTTTGGGGTTTTGTTCTTTTTTTTTGTTTTTGTTTTTGTTTTGTTGTTTTTGTTTGGTTGGTTGGTTGGTTGGTTTTCTTTGGGTTTTTTTGTTGTTTTTTTCCCCATGGAATTTCTATAGAGTTGAATGATGTTGGAAAAGGCTTTCACTTGGGTGCAGTGTGTTAACTGTATAGGATCAGGGAGAAAAAGTCTCATAATTTTTTTAAGATATTATGTGGATATTTAAGTGCACAGAAAATTCAGGAAGGCAGGAAGGCACGAAGGAAGGCAGAAAGGAAGGCAGGAATGAAGCCAGGAATGAAGGCAGGCAGGAAGGCAGGAAGGCAGGCAGGAAGGCAGGCAGGCAGGCAGGAAGGNCCCCCCCTTTTCTTTTTTTCTCTCTTTTCTCCCCTACTCCCCCCTCTTTTTTTTAAACAGAAATTGAATTGCTTGTTCTTTTGGGTTTCTTTTTTGTTTAGTTTGGGGTTTTTTTGTTTTTGTTTCTTTGTTTGTTTTTTGGGTTTGGGTTGGT
>VXAU01004283.1:80051-146521 GCA_013399695.1 Formicarius rufipectus | reverse complement strand
TTGGTAAGAAGTCTCTCAGAGGAAAACGATGGTTTGTATAAAACTCCATCTGCCCCAGCTGTGATAACCTTCTTGCAGACACTCATAAGCACAAAACAAGAATTAGGGATTAGGAGCTTTGGGAATGCACTTGAAATCCTGCCAGTTTATCCAGTTGTCTCCCACTGCTGGATTAAGCTCCACTCCTGTCAGTCAAGGAGATGGATGGCAGGACAGTGCAGCAAAATGGGGTCCAGAAAAGAAGGGTTACCACTGTAAGAAACTAGATAAATCTACATCAGAGTATTTGATGTGCACAGGACTGCAATTCTTTCTGCTCACCTTATAGGGATGATTTTACACAGGAACAGAGGGACTAACAGAAGCTTATGAGTCATATCATCTAATTCTCAAAACCTGTAATTCTCCAGTCCTGAAGAAAGGTAAAAGCACTGAACTTCAAGGTTTGGGTGTTGGTTTCCACCAGATAGTGGGATGAGTAGAAGGGGAAGAGGACTGTTTTCATGGCCTGGAAAGAGAGTTCTTAATGTTCAGGACAGAAGCCACAAGTCTTCCCCTCTCTCCTAATGTCTATTTTCCTTTGGAAACAAATAAACAAACAAAACCCCTCACAAAATAAAAACCAAAACAGACAAACAAAAAAAAAATCCAGAAACCAACTCACTTCATATTCATTAGTACAATATAATTTCAAAAATTCAAAGTGTCCTAGAGCCCATTACTCCAAGGCCTGGGGTATTAAATTACTCCTTTTCAAGAGCTCAGAAATTATTATGAAAATCTGCTCCCTAATGCTGAAAAGTAACTACAATGTAGCTGCTTCATATTTAGTTTGACCTCTATAATTTGGGTAGGAGGTGTAGGGTTTTAGAGTCTTAGTTGAGAGATATTAAAAAATTTGAGAGTTAATTTAGAAACTCCAGAAAGATAAATGCTTCTAGGATTTGCAGAATTCCCTATGTTCATTTGAAGCAGGAGAGAAATGTTTTATGTCTTCCCATTTTTAACAGAGATAATAGGTTACCTTTCTCTACCTTGAGCTTTAAATTATCTGTGTCTTTTGAAACAGATATTGTTTAGGTTGGCTTTCATTTCAAAAGACCTGGTATTCCTTTTTAATTTCAATTCAAATCTTGATCTGAATAGACTTAAAGAATTGTCTGCCCAGGTTTCGATATTTCAGCACCAAAACAGATAATGAAATAAATGTGAATTGCATAATTTTTATTTTCCCCAATAAAAGAGACATCCAACTGAAGGAACCTCAACATAGCCTTCTGTTTCAGTAGGGCAGTGGCCTGAAAAGAATTACAGCATCTCTGCATAAGCAGTGTCAGTTTTAAACTTGTATTTGTGGATGGCTATCCAACAGCATGAACCCAGAAACCCTACATCCCAAGTTCTGGATCTACAATAAGATCTAGGACCAGCTTAAAGGAAGCTGAGAAGTGCAGGTACTAAAGGAGAGGAGATCGTATTACCAATGTTGTAAGTCTTCATATTCATATCTGAAAATCAGTACTGAGGGCAAAAGTTAGCCCTGATTAGCTGAACCAGTCACCAGTTCTGAGGCATTTGTCATGGTGAGAAAGGATTAAAAGTGTTTTCCTTCCTGACAATGACTGATGATGCCTCACCCCATCCAAATACAAGACAGAGATGAGTAAAGAGGTGAGAAGAAGAAACTTGGAGTGATTTGAGCAGACCTGAGGCAAGAATCCTAGGAGCATTTAAGTCTGGCAAATATTAATTGATTTTTGATCAAAGACAAGCCTAGGAAAGGGCAAAGTGTTGACAGGCACAATAGATATGATGTAAGAAGACGTGTACCTACTTTGCATTTATTTTAGTGGTATTTAAACTTATTTTAGTGGGATTTAAACAGACGCCTAGATGTTTTCTTCCCTATTTATAATGTCCTAAAGCAGAGGCTTTGGCTCCTATATTTTAGGTTGGAAGGTACTTCAAAGACCTTCTTCCAACCCCTTGCCATGGGCAGGAACAGCATCCACTAGACCAGATTTTTCTCCTGGCCTTGAACACTTAGGCCAAGCAAGTCTGACAAGGCTTAGAACAAGCCTTATTAGTGCTGAATGTGATAGGGCAACATTGCTTACTGCTGTGAAAATCAAGGGTTAATACATTCTCAGAAAGTTTCTGTCTCCTGCAAGGCGAGTTTGAAGGTACTACAGGCATTGTAGGTACCTGAGGTGTCCATCCCCAGACTGAACTCAGTTTTAGCAGCAAAAATACTTAGGGCAAAGTTCTCAAAGCAGCAGAAATTTTGCTAATTTTAGCTAATTTAGCCAATGACTGCTTGTCCAAAAACCCCTGGCAACTGCTTTTTGTATGGGGAATGAAAAAAACAGATGGCAGTACATGATAGTAAACAAACACAAATGCTCTCAAAGCTTCTGGGAATTCTGTTTTTCCATATTATGGTTGAAACTGTCCAAACAGCAATAACTGACGGTGCTAAAATGATACTGTAGATAAAAGAGGAAAGAGATTATTATTATTATTATCATTTTTACTGCAAATTTTGAAATTACTAAATTACATTTTTAAATTAAATACTTATATACAATTTTACAGGAGACAGCGTCAAAAAAAAAAGGTCTGCACTGGTCAAAATAGATAAGATAAATGCAGATATCACAGGCAAATTGTCATGCTGATTACACAAAAAGAGTTCACGAAGAGCTCAATTGGCAAAGAAGATTGTGATTGTAGAATTTTTTTACCATCTGAGTTGTTGCAGATGAAGAAGGAACAGACCATGACTAATGACTTATCATTAAGGTCACTAAACAACATGTGGTTTCTTTGGGAAGGGAGAAGAAGGCTGGGAAAAAAAAAAAAAAAGAGTATAACATTAGTAGTTGACTTCTAATTGAATTTAGACATTTATGCAAAAACTTTTTCTTTATATATATGAAAAATATTCTGTATTGTGGTGGCTATTAACACATGAATCAGTGATTCTGATTCTTATATTTTGATAGTTGAATAAAAAGTTGTTCTTATTCTGAAGAATCAGATCCTGAGGTTTTTATTCATTTATTCTGCTGAAATAAGTATGGCATGTTAAGAGTGAAAAATGGAGGGAAGAGGAGAGGAAGATATTTAAAAAAAGAACCTCCCCCAGACCCCAACGATTTATTTTCCACTTCCTTAAATACTGTTTATGAAGTCCTCTTTTATCTGTTTACATAGATACATCCTGTTAGACTCAACCTCCTAAATGACATCAAGAGTAAATTTGCCCCCTAAATTTATGAAGTTTTGTTCTCTCAAAACACTCGTCACGTTTGGCCCCGAGAGCTGCAAATGCTGTGCCAGGTGCATGACACATGGTTAAACTATCACCCTTCACAGCACAACTTTTGTATACATGAAAACCCCTTTATCTTAGGAAGGAAAAGGTGATAAGATTAAATGTCCTTCACAGAGGTCTAGAAAAGATGTCTTTTCTGTGCTCATGCAGTATTCCAGGGCTTGGCCCTTACAGCCTCATGTGGTCGGAGCATAATCCTTTCTATTTGGTTTAACCATTTGATATTCTAGACAGTAATTGAACAAAACTTTAAGTTATTGTATTTTTCAACAGTAATGCAATGAAACAACTGTTTCAGAGTTGGTCAAAGGACATTATCAATAACACAAGTCGTTGGCTGATCGGTGGTAGATATTTTGGATTTGTAGCACTCCATACTTGATCCCTAAGTTACAGAATTGTATGTTGATGCAAAATCTTAGTGATGTTGCCTCAAGATATATTCTTTCAAAAAGTGTTGCATTTAAAAGGAAAAAAGTATCTTGTTTTGGAGTAAAACTGCGTAATTGTTCTGGTTCCTTTTTTCATCTGCCTGAGGTATATTGTGGTACAGTTGCTCTTGCCACAGGGATGGGCTGTCCCTGCCCTGGATTGTAGATTTTCATCTTCAAAGAAATGGAAACTATGCCCAGAATTTTACATTAGGAATGATTGTTCACATCAGTCAAACTGTTTGATTCCAAATGAATGGGATCCCAAAAGATAGTCTTACGGGCTTATTCTTATTTCTAATTAGACAACCACTATACCATCACATATATGGCATATATATAGGTTTTATATAAACATATGGAGGTAAATTTACCTAAACATGCAATTATATATGTAAAATTATAGTCACTGAAAACTGGAACAGGCTGACCAGGGAAGAGCACCATCCCTGGAAGTGTACCAAAAACATGTAGATGTGGCAACTGGAGACGTGATTTAGATGGAAGGGCTGGGTTTGTGGTTGGGTTCAATGAATGTAGAGTTCTTTTCCAATCCAGACAATTCCAAGATTCTGTGGGAAACATGCACTCAGACAAGTGTATAATTATTATATTATATGTTGTATTTATATAATATATATGATATGTAATATCTTCAAATGCAAGGACCTAATCTAATTGTCTTTATTTAAATAAAACATGGTTTATTCTAAGTAGGAAAAGAACTTTTTCTAGAGTGAAGGATGAAGAATTTCTGAGTTTCATGGATCATAAATATTTATTAAATGTGAATGGTAAGAGCATCCACGTAACATCCAAGGTGTTATTGAATCACCAAAGGCAACAAATACAGGACCACCCAATACAAACTGGATTTTCAAAGGGCGTCTATTTCAGAAACTCTTACATAGTAAAAAGACATATGAATGGAACAGAAAGACTTTCTGGAATAGATAGTGCAAATTTGTGAAAATTAAAGTTTCTTAGTTCAGCTTTAGCCCTAAAGCTGATATTTGACTATGGTGCAGTCTGTGTGACAGTGCAGTCACAGTGCCACCCGAGAAACCTCAAGAAAAGTTGAAGAGCTCTCACCTCCTTGTATTTCATTGGCAGCCTTTTAGGAATTGAACCCATTCATGAGCACAACCTCTCTCCATCCCAAGAAACTTTTGGCCTTTGTTTCTTTTGGAGTGATGTAACATCAAAATTTTCCTGTTCTAGGTTTACACAAGCAGTTGTTCACTTTATTCACTTTATCCTTTAAAATTAATGCCTTATTCATAATGATGCTTTCAAATCTGCTTTAATCTGCATTTATGCGATGAAGCATAAGTGGACAACCTTTCATTTGGCTTCAAAATAATCTAGCATTAAGCAGTAATTTACAGAGGTGTATTAGCAGAAGTTACAGATAATTTTGATCAATTTAAACTTTGTTAAATTCTAGTCTGTTTATTAGTATTTTTGCTCCTGTATTATGTTATTTCTTTCTTCCTTGGCACCAGATGCAGTAAATTATTTGTGCATCCTATAAATACTGAAAAGGTCTGCTAACCTTCCTCTATTATTATATTCTTCCCTAGACAGTACAGCCTTATTTAAAGAACTTTTATTTATCACAGCCTTCCTCTATGAGCTCTGCAGCATGGATTGACCACAGCCCTTCTTCATGTCATCTTAGTGCAATGTGAGACTAATCTATGGTTGAACACTCCTGGTGTAACTATTCACTAGAATTCAAAGAGGTTTTGTTTGTTTTGGTTTTGAACAGTGGTAGGAAGACTAAGCCAACACCCCATTAATTTATTCTTGGTTCTGAAGGTACGAGAAAATATCTGAGCTCTAGGGAGAATGCTATTAGATTTTNAAAATAATAATAAAAATAAATAAGACAATGCTCCATCCTATTGAACATTACACTATTTTATAACTGTCTAATCAGAATATTTTCACTCTAGATCTGAGCGCACAGAAGACAGAATATGCACTTTGAGCAAATAGCTTAGCTTCCCCCCTCTCCTCCTAACCCCTGGCTGAGACTGAACTTCTTGTGCTAGGCTTCCAGTAAAAATAACACCATAAGATTTTCCTAGCCAAAAACCTAGAATAACCCTCATTTTCAGCACTGTAGCTTCATCCCTATTGTGACTTTGAAAAATCACATTCTCATTTAGTTGGACTGATATTTGCAGGTTTTGTGTGCTTTTCACTGGCAAAGTTCATTTTATTAAGACTGGATGAAAATGTAAGAATTTTCCATGGTTTCTCAGTGGAAAAAGAGGATTTCTGATTTGTTTTTCAAAATTTCTGGGGCCTATGAAAACATTCCAGCATCAAACTGCAAAAGTTCACATAGTGAAGGGCTGGGCAAGTGCCTGAGTGGTACCTTCAACAACCATTTTGATTTCCCTGCAAACTGGGCTTCCCAACCTGACTTCACTGTTCACACCTTGAGACCCCCAGAGTTTTTTCCCCAAAAAGAAAGACTGGGGTGAAAATTCACAGATGAAACCCAAGTTATCTTTAGGGGGTAAGCTGGGAATGTTCAGCCTCTGAACTACAAATGCCACACAGGACACCACAAGGCTTCCAGATTGAAAAATTATGCTTTTCCACCCCAAACTGGAGATTTCCACTGACGAGGAAAAGGGAAGCACAGCCTGTCCTGCTCCCCCCAAATCATATCAAAGATAATATAATCACATTTTATACCCAGCAGAACTACTGAAAGGGCAGTTTGGGGAGAACAAGTGAAAGTTTCTTAATTTTGGTCCTTCACATCCAGAACACTCTCCTAAATCCTGTTAGTTGCATTCTGCAACCATCAGTGTAAATGTGAATCCCATATCTTTGAGAAACCATGCAAATCCCTTTTTCATCCCTTAGCCTGTTTGAGAAGAGATATATTTACTTGTCCTCTTGAGGGTCAAATATGAGCAAATGAAGGGTACTGGAGAGGCCAACTAACAAACCTTTCATTCATAGACCAAGCCTTTGTGAGACAGGTTAAAGAAAAATAATACAGACAGAAAGCCCAAGCCTGTTTTTTTTTGGAGACTTTTCAAAGCAGAACTCAGTAGTGAATGCTAACAAGTCATATCCTATGCTTCTGTGACTAGGACTTAATCATGACAGCACAGTAATATTAGATCTCTAATCTGTGTACACAGATGTGCCTGGCTGCAACACTCACGTGTGGTTTCTGCCCTTCTCATGTCTCATAAATGCATGCAGGGAAGAGACAGAAACTTTGCATTATGTTCCTTGAATTTTACTCTCTGTGGTCCTTCACAAGGGCTTGGGGTCATTCAGCCTCTGAGCTGGAGACAAATTGTTGGTTGGATATTCTGTGGCTGAGTAAAGGAAACGGTGTTTAGTGGAGCCATGGACAGACTGGCCCCGTGGCACTCAGGCATGACACAGCCTGCAGGGAGCTCTAAACATGCAAAAGAAAGCAGTTCTTGCCTGTGAGACCTGGTTGCTTCACATTGCTCATTCTTGATTAGTTTTGCTCTGCTTTCACCATCAGATGGATTTGTAATTCACATCAGCTGACTCAAGCAAACATTAAAGTCTTATTCCTCACCATACACACTCCTGAGATGTTGGAGTGGAAAAAAAAAAAGGGAGAGGGATTAGGGTTACCAGCACAGATCTAGATTACATCTAGGCATTTGTGTTTAGAGCATTATTGCCTTATTCAGCATTTTAGAGAGTTTCATCACTGTTCCTTCCCGATGAGCCTGATATGACCAATTTCCAGCACACAGAGTAGTGATTCCTTTGGGAAGTACTACTGCAGGACAAACAATTAAAGTAAGGCTCACGTTTTTCAAGTGTCCAATTGTGAATTTTCTTCCCTTTGTATTTGCAACTAGAAAGTTTGTTCCCACCTCATGTGAGACAAAAGTTCCTGGTGAGGGACTACCTCTTATAATTTGTGCAACAACTTTATCTGATCTTTTAACCCATGCTTCGTGAGCAATAGTGAGTAAAGTATCGCGTTTCTTTACTGCCCTGTCTGGACCACAGACAATGATAATGATCTCTCCTTGTGAAGATATCTCTTGCAAGGCAGCTGCTCTCCTTCGCTGTGAAATCTGCCATGCATTCCCCTCCAACTGCATCCACTGTATGATTAACAGTGTTTGGTACCTGGCCATAGAACCTACATCTTGGACATAAACCCTCCTCACCATCTTTATTTTACCTACTTTGGAAATAGCTCAAATATCTTACAATCTCTTGTGCCATTTACCCTAGATTCTGCTTATAAGATGCCACTTCATTTTCCCTTACTTTTTAAAAAAAACTGTGCTTCGCTTTTCTGTTCCTTCTTTATACCTCTATATACTGCTGGATTTGGGGTCAGGAATTAGGATTAGAACTTCCTTCCATTTCCAGAGAGGCTCTTATATACCTGAAATAATGTGTTTACATTTTTGTCATTAGATATCCCCATTTCACACCACTCTTGATGACTGTCAGCCCAGACAGTTTTCCATTTTGGTGACTTTTCTCTCAGCAAGAAGAATATATAGTGGAAGTCTGGTGTAGACACTGTCATACAGCAGCGGCCACTTGCTACTGCGGGGTTAAAACTTGCCCATTTCCACTTTGCCTCCAGTGCTTCCACTAAAGTCCCTATTCTCTGGTGTTAAATGCCAAATGAAAATGTTAGCTTTCACCTGCTGTATGCTCTCAGTTATGAAAGAGAAGTTTGAAATGTGCATGTGATTGTAGAAGCAGAGAGATGTAAGGATTATGATTTCTGTAGTGACTTTATTTTTTGAGAACTCTGTATTTCTGGAGGTATCTGACAATACTGTGTCCTTGACACAGGTTTCTGGAGGTTATTCAGAAACCCAGCACAGCAAATGCCTGTCTGTGACCATTTCTGACACTGGTGCCTGAGGACCTCAAAGGAAAAATATCAAGGTATGTAAATAAATCGTAGGAGCCAAAGGTCTACATTAAAAAAACTGTACACTAATATTTCCCTTATGAGTGACAGGGCCCTTTCATGCTTTATCCTCCTGAAATCTTGGTTAAAAGAGTAGCTGGGCCTCAAAAACTTATGGCGCACTTTCCTTCCCTTTCCTTGTTCTTTATTAATGAAAATATTTAGACAAAAAGGGAACCTTGTTTCCTTGCAGTTCATCCGCCTCTCCTGTTTATTCTCTACCTGGTGTCACAGTCCTCTGAGTCCTGGCAGTGTAATAATTTCCATAGCAGTCCTGCTGTGATGTCACAAGCAGAGGGGTAGGATTTCAGATTTTTAATAAGTAGAAAAAGAAAGATGAATACCTAAAAAACAGACTCTGTCTTTGAGCAAATATCCTCAATGAGGTATGATGAGGAAAGAAAAATAGGGGAAATGTCTAATACCTACGCAGAACTGTGTAGGAACAGTTTAGCTTTCTCAAACTTTTCCACACACTACCAGATGGACTTCAGGAATTCTATTGCCTTTTGTCTTTATTCCCTCTTAGGAAGCTGGTTCTGTATTTTTGGGGGGCAGAAAAAAGCACTTGGCAAAGTGGAATGAATGAGATTTTAATGACTTTCTTTTTCTTTTTTTTTTTCTGGTTTTTGGTTGGTTGGTTGGTTGGTTGGTTTTGGGGGTGGGTGTTTGTTTTTGGTTCTGTTTTGTTTTGTTTGTTTGTTTTGTTGGGTTTTGGTTTGTTTGTTTTTTGGTTTTGGGGGGTTTTTTTGGTTGGTTGGTTGATTGTTTTTTTATTTGTAAATATAAATGGTGGGATCCCACCTTAAATTCAGGGCTGGATTCCCAAAATAGTGTAGGAAGAATTCCTCTCAGAGGGAGGGAGCACAGGGCAAGTATGAGATGGACTGGGGAGAACCAGGCAGTGCTTGTTTAGGGCTCAGGGCTGTGAAAAAACATCAAATGTGGTTCTGAGGAGGCCCTCAGTAGTTTGTAACCTGCACTGTGGGTCACACTAAAACAGGTAGGTGGGTTAGAGAAATTGGGTGGGTTAGTCAAATTGGGTGGGTTAGTCAGGCACATAAATAGTTCAGCTTTTAATTAAAAGCACTATGAAGCCTATGAAGCAATTGGAGTTTGCAACCATGAGTACAAACCTCCAGGTGCAGCTTGCACATCTCAAAGTCAAGGTAACATAATCACCAGGGACCAGGTTGTGCCACCAGTATTCCCACAGGGTAGCTCTTTATTCTCCAAGTGATCCCTTTGAAACCAAGACTGTTTAGACCAGCAAGGCTGTTGAAAATTGGTACCATCAAGTGACCAGGTGGTGAATAAGAATTCTCTGAAAATTATGCTTCCATATTTCAGTTGCCTTATCATGTTAGGGGACTAAAATAAGGCTTTAAGTGACATGAATTTCTACTGTTGTCAGAATAATATTTCAGTGACAGCTATTCACATCACTTCTTAGATAGGATGGTAGCACTGTGGTCCTTGGGAAATCTGCATTTGTTCTGAGACAAAAACAAACTGAAATAACTGAAATAAAAGACAACATTTTAAGACCTGCAAAAAAAAAAAAAAGTTTTCCATGGAATGTGTTTCACTTTTGCAGATACAGAAGGAAGAGAATTTTTATGCTTTGGTTAAAAGAAGCAGCACACAATTTGATAGAAGACTAGTATTTTACACATCATATTTGATTTTCCAACTAATACTGTCTTATGTTAAATGCTTCCGTCCAAAATGCTGAATTGCTTAATTATTGCTTAATTATTCTTGTATTTGAGTAGAAAAAAAATCTACTAAGCATCTTCTCTGAGGGAGAACCAGGTCCTTGGTACTTAGTTTCTTGCTGTGTGTTTGCAGTCACTGAAACACGTTCAGTGGTCAGAGCAAGGTATAAGGTAAATACACTCTGCTCTGTGACTGCTCTCCATAGTTATAGTCAGGCCTGTATCAGGAAATTAGTACTGGTTTTCTGAAAATACAGCACAAAATAAATATAGCACAAAAATAAAAGGTAGCCCTTGAGTGGACTGGATAAACAGTTTGCTACCATCTAGTTCAAGCAAGTTTTCAGGACTGCATTTGCATTTTGTGGGTATGTTACATGGACAAATCAGTAATACTGTGTTGTGTTTTCTTACACATTCCTGTAGCAACTCACTGTGCCATTTGTACAAACAGTGGTTTCATTTGCATATGCAATCATTGCAATTATAGATAATTGCAAATCAACTGTCTATTCATGTACATGTGTGGGATAACCACTTTTTTTTATTATTTGGACTTTTTTTTTTTCAAATGAACATGTGTCTTGTTAATTTCTCCAGTGTGCATAAGTTTTCCTTCTGAGTGGAAGCTGCTGCAGCCTGGAAAATCCTACATTCTTATCTACAACAGAAAACATGTTTGCTGCCATTTGTACTCCTTCATCTCCACACCAAGTTGTAGAATATTATAATGCCAAAACTCTCACAGCTTCTCTCCATTGCATGTTTGTTTCCTGATGGTTGGAATGCAAAGCCATTCCCTCCAGCAGTTTACCTGTGGCAGCACAGTCTAATCAACCACACATTTCCACAGCTTTTGGGGTAGTTTTCTCGTTGATATTTGCATATTCTCTGCTGCTGTGGGTGCCTTTACAAGGGGTGGCATTACTAGTTCAAAGCTAGCTCATTTTCCTCTGCTCTGAGCGGATCGTGATCGTGTAGAGATATGGAAAGACAGTCAGGTAAAGAAAAAAAAAAGAGAGAGATAATTTATTGCCACTGGGGGCATTTAGGGATGTGGGTGGTTTTATCTGGGGGCAATGTTGTCTCGGGTTTTTTCCTCTTTTATGAGAAATTAATTTCTTGATATAAGATGCTGTGTCAAAGGGAAGAAGAGAAGGGTTGGCAATTGTAGGTGAGGGGATTGTGGAAGACTCTGTTACCCACAGATCCATTGCACACTGGCAACTGGGGGCAGGTTGCAGCTGCAGGGATGTGGCCTTAAACCAGGGGGCAAACACTCTGTACGGGCATCCAATATTGATGAATTATGTGCCTTTGTGTTAACTGGTGCACTTTCAGGGACTGCAGGTGAATGACCACCCCTGGTGGCATATCACCAAAGTGTGCCATGGAATCCCTGGTGTAATACTCCTTGGGGGTATTTAATTGGTGGAAATTTGTTGAAGAACTCGAGGATTGTTTGTTCACAGTATCCAAATTCAGACAGCAGTAAATACTTCAAAGTCCCTAGCCTTTCAGAATCAGACTTGGGAAACAGGATATGGGATTTAGCATGCTGAGTAGTGAAAAACATGATTTTTATGTAGGCAACATGAAAAAATAACAGGAAAGCAAACTTCTCACAGTGCCGAGGCTTCCTTAGGGATTTAAAACAGGGATCATATTACTGCAGGTGCAGATGGAAATGTCTTTGAGTAGCAGTCACAGGGTAGGCTTTTCTTAACTGTGCATGGTGTAAAAACGTATGTTTTGAAAGTCACAGGGACTCCCGTAAGATTTTAGGGTGTACATTGGATAGCCTGCTACCACCAATTCCCATTTTAGTGGGATCTATTTAACTCTTTGTTCCTGAAAGGCTGGAATTCAAAACTACTGTTTATCTCTAGAGGGACTATGTGGAACACAGAAAAAGTTCCAGTGACTCTTGCAGACGTGTAGGGATGGAGCTACACAAGGCCAGGATGAGATTCAGTGCTCCCCGGAGAGGAGGTTCACACACTCCTCCCTTCTCATGTGGAAAGAGGGGGTGCCACAGAAACTATTCTGTCATTTGTTTCTTCTTCTTGATGTTTGTTCATCAGAGTTTCACAGCAATATTGTCTGAATTAAAAATTAGGGTTTAGCCTAAAGTTACTCCAAAAAGTTCTGTGTGTGGCTCCTCCCAAGCATTTGAGTACTGAGGATCTCCCTGTTCAGCCAGGACTTCACAGATTCCAGAGGACTTTTCTGAAGACGCAGATTTCCTTTTGAACCTTGGCCATGATATTTCTTCCTGTGCATTATGGCCACTGATTTCCAAAGTAACTGCATTACAATGGCCCTGGTTGCAAAATCTTAACATTTCTGAGATAAAATAGCTACACCAATTTAAAAACACATCTGTTATAAGAAATCTAGAAAACCCACAGCCTTGTGATGGTAATAGACCTACTGCACTGGGCTCTGCCTGAAGCTTGCACTAAGGAAGCAGACTGGGAATGTGCAGATAGGGGGGATTCAGAGGGCAGGATTCTGTTTGGGAAGCAGAACGGAGTTGTTACACTAGTCAGGGGTGGATGTTCTCTGTTTTCTGACTGAAGAGTTAATCCTTGGATGGCCAGAGGAGCTAGATTTAGGCTAGGCATTACAATAACAGCCTCTCTGACAGCTGGCTTTGGATCATTGTCTTATTATATATATATTTATATATATATTTAGTTAACAAGGATTAAAGAGAGGAAACACAAAACCAGAGTACCAATATTTGAGAACTCAGACTTTAAAGGACCTGGGAGAAGAGAGGTTATCTGATGAGGAGGTAGTGATGCTGTGGTTTCTGACATTATTGTTTATTTTTTCGTCAGGCAGCTCCTTCTCTCTCACCTTCACAAAGCCACATATTGTGACTGTGTTGGAAATACAGCACCACTTCTGTAATGGCTGTATTGCCTTCCTGTCTCGTTTCTTGCTCATTGCTCTCCTCTTTTGTGAGTCATTATTACTGTAACTTTGTTCCAGGCATAATTGGGTTGGGGAAAAAAAAGGATTTGTGTCTAAAAGTGAGAAGACTGTGGAGCTTTATGGTGATAGTTTTACTCTCATTGACTTTAACAGAAGCAACCTTATTTGAGATGAGATGCATAGGAGAAAATCATTGTTCTTACATTTTTAGAACTTGCTGAGGTCCTTTCATGGACCACAAGTAAATTTTTCAGTAGACAAAATTGTTATTTTATTTTCAAGTTGTTATCAAGTGTATTGCAACTAATCATCCAATTAGTTATCTTTACCCTACCAGATAAATTGCCCTCCATTTGGAGCTTCAAGATTTCCTGAAAAAGTATTGTTTGGATGAAGTATGGATCAAGGTAGGAACCCTAGGAGCTGTGTCTGATGCTTTTTATAAAAAGGTTAGGTAAAATTATGGTCTATTTTCTAGTAAAGTGAAAACTAAATAGAAATATGTGAGCTAAATATTTGTATGAAATATACTCTGGTATTTGCTTCAGTGCAGACAATATAATTGCTCAGCACTGTGCTGAAGAATAAGAATTAGACAACAAATTGAAATTGTCTGTTTTCGGCTTATCAAGATGACAGGAAAATCACATCACATAACATCAAATTACAGTAAGAACTGTTCAATTTGTCATACATGTTTTCTTTTAAATTATTAATTGTGGAAGGGTATTCCTCTACAGACAGTTTTCTGAGCATACTTGATGAAATTAAGAGGTTAAGTCACTGATAAAATTGGGAAATCTTTTACAAACTTGAGAAGCTTCACTTGTGCTTTCATTTAATTTTAGTATTTTTGACTCTTATTTAATTATCCAACAAAACCAATCTGCCTTAGGAAGCAAGGAAAGGGACAAAATGTTAAATAGCTTTAGCAGATAAAAACTGCGTAAGAAAGATGGGAAAAGATTTTTCACAAGGCCTATGATGGGGCAAGGGGCACAGTTCTTTTTCAATGTAAAACCACGTTAAGATTCCTTGCCTTTTAACAAAACTTGCCACAACCCCAAAATAAAATAACACCTTTACACACCCTTTGGTCTCAAGGAATGCTAAACTGCACAGATGAAGTGAAACATGGATTTGGTTTTGGGGTTGTATTGAAACACAGCATCGCTCCAAACTTCTGCTTTTGCACTTGTTGCTTAGAGGGGAAATGGCACACAAAGAAGAAAACTAGTGGAAGAGTTTATTGCTGCATATGTCAGCATATGGAAATGTTTGCCACACAGGAGCATGTTTGCCATAGAGGCTCAGTGGTGGGGAAGGTCACAGACTTACAGTGTGGACAAAGCCAGTTCCTTCTGGCAGGGCCTGGAGCTTTCTAGCAGGAGATTTTATGTCACTGACCTTTATTTATGGCTTGTTGTCTTGTACTCTGTGTGGTGAAATGTTCAACATTTCCAGTATGAAGCCCTGCTTCAAATGCTGCTTTCAGAAGGATAACTTTACGTAAACAGATAAATTGCACGAGCAGCGTGGACTTTGTTGAGTTTACCACTGGAGCTGATTTCAGGGGTAGGTATAGGTTTTTTTCAGGTGGTATTTACAAAAAACAAAGCATTATTGAACCACACTGTTAAATGGTAAACTGAAACCTACCATAGCTGAATTGCAGAAATATATACATAGTATATTTGTAAAATACCTGGTACACTGAGGGAAACTGCACTTCTCTAGAATATTCTTGAAGATATCATCCCTTACTTCCATGTGACTATTCCAGCAGCCTATGACTTCAGGAAGGAGGAGTAATGAGGGTTCAGTTTTCTTGTTGCTATTGGGATTTTTGGTTTTAACCTCCCTAAGCATTTGTATCTCTCCTGTACATGAGTGAGAGCTGTTGCTGTGTCACACACATTAACAGTGCTGTGGACTGTCCAGTCCTGTCCTGGCTGACAGGAACTGTAGTCTCACATTGATTTGGCAAGTTCATAGGACACTTAAATGGAGCCCCAACTAGTTCCACTAGATTCACAGCATTCTTGTGCTCAGACACCAGTGTGAGGCTGCTCTAAAGAGCCCCGGAGAACAGAACAGGTTTCTTCACTTTTCTCCAGGCAACACATAAAAAAGTTGTTTTAAACTAAGCAGGGAAGAAAAAACTTCAGAAATCCCAATAAAAGAACTCACAAAACCTGCTGTGATAGGAACCATTTTTCAGAGTGATTCCGGTGTTTCACATCAAGGCAGCAGACAAAAGAAAAATGTTACTCTTACTGCTTTAGGTGTTTTAATCCCTTGAAAAATCTGGTCTTCGGTCGTGTGTACTGTGCTCAGCTATCAGAACACTTGCAGCCATTCTTTTTCAACTTACATTTTCTTTCTGAAGTTCTTTAGGATATATAATTTCTGTGAATCCTGTGCTTATTTTTCATGTGGTTTCCTTCCCGCTGCCTTCCTCTTTTTGCTCTATATCTTTCCTCTAGGGAAAGAGGGACTTTCAAGGGTATGGAAAAAAAGTTGGATACTGGATTTGAAGCTACTTGCATTTGTCATTGTTTAAGGAGCTAATAAATCATCAGATATTCAACCTTATTTTATGGTAAGGCTTCAAGCTCTGTTCCAAATTCCTCTCTATCAGTGTCATAGTTGTCAGCTGTTTGCAGTAGGGATAGCAACCTGTCTTCACATACATGGTATCAAAATACACAGCGGCAAAAAATTCAGATAAAAGGAAATCAGAACTCTTCAGACACAGCTGGCGTAAGTTTAACTTCAGAAGTTTTCCAGCAGGAACCCACACGTGTCAACATCAGTTGTAACTCTTTAGCCTGGTTTGTTTTGTTTTGTTTTTTTTTTTTTTTCACTTTTCTAAGAATTTGTGTAACACAGTGACCAGAGGAAAAGGAAACTTCTCACTTAAGCCAAGTGAAACTGAACAGACCTTCTTTTTAAAGTTTATTTTAGAGGAAAGGCTGCCAGAATAGGTCTGCAGAGATTGCAGACCAGTTGGGGAGAGAGACACCAGGCTTTGTTCATTCTGCTGTCATCTACTCAAGTTTCACTGTAGCATGAGAAGATAAAGCAACTGCAACAAACTTCAGGGCAAAGTGAAAAGAAGATGCAGCAGCTGGTAGGAGATTTAGAGTCCAGGGTTATTCTGGTTGCTAAAATCTCTTAAAACCATTTATCAGATATACCAAACGGCAGTAATGTCACCATAAATCTCACCGAAACCTCTGGGAACTGGAACTTTCTTAAGTGAAACCACTGAGTATATAAGGTGATATCAAATCAGCTAATGTCCACACAGTTCCCAAAAGCAAAATACACAGCAGCATATTTCCCAGCAATAAATAGGACTTCTTCCTGCTCAGTTCTATCACTTAGAAATAAAACCCGACAGATTTCAAAGCCAAATCAGGGAGCTGAACCTTAACGATAAGTTTAATCACATAATTAGCAAGGTATGAGTAACCTTGGGTGAGGGAGACACGGTATCGGTTAAACTGGAAAGAATGCAGCAGTCACACTCATTAGAGAAAGCACTGAAAAATAAACAGGAACACTGGAGTTCAAAGTTACCAAGCAGCTGCATTTAAAGGAAGAAAACCCAGACTATGCATTTTCCTTTGGGTGTCCTATTTATTGAGTTCACTGCAAAATTATTGCTAAGAAATAAATGAGCCTGGGAGGCTTTCTCAGTTTTCTGAGTTTTGTTGCTGTTGCTTTTTGTTTGTCTAGAACACATTTCATTAACACTTCAAAAATGTACATAACTCTAAAAAGCCAATCTGGGATAGCTGCGGTGTGATGATTCCAATCAAGTGGGCAATTCACTACGGATTTTGGGATAACAAAACTGAATGAGAAAGTACAAGACCTGTACTTTCTCTCATGTCTATAATTGACTAAAAAAGGAAATGAAAATAACCAATAAAGGCCCTACCTTGCTCAGACAGCAAGGAGTGGAAGTAATCCTTGGAGAGGGAGGATTTTTTTTTTAAAACGGAAGGGGAAATTTCAATAAATCCAGCCCCACACCGTGTCTGACACCTATACAGAATGCCAGTGCACTGGCTGACAGCCTCACAGATGTTATGGATCAGCTCAGAGCTGCAGTCCAAGCACTTTCCTTCTTCTTCCTCAGATGATTAAATCCCACACGATGGGCAGAGGTATGGTCCTGACCACAGCCCATCAGCAGCTTGAGGCAGAGGAAGGGGGAGCCACATCCCTCCTTGCACAGTAAAGGGGTTTTGTGGGCTCAAGGAAGACTTTTGGTTCTTGTTTCTATTGTTTAGTGGCACGGTATAAAACTTATTAAAATGTGAAATCTCATTTATTCTGTGCAAACTGACAGCTTCTGTCTTCACAGAGAGCAACCCTTTCTCACCACGGCTGCAGACTGTGCTACACAGGATCCAGATGATTTAGAGATTCTCCTACAGACTCTACAGTCTCCCCTGCACTCTTTCCCATAGATGAAGTACATTCTCTCCCAGCTGCCACTCATCATTATATTTATTTTCTTTTACTGATCCATAGCTTCTTTAAGATCCACAACTTATTTAATTTTATGACCCATTTAATCATAGCATGATGAAGGATGTTCATTGTATCATTTTAGGTCACAGAAAGTGAGTTGTATGAAGAAGGGCGTTAAGAGATATTAAAGCACTGAATGGACCCCATTCATGTGGTGCTTTAATTTTGTCACATTCCATGAGATGACATATCCATACGGCCCATTGGCCCCCTCTGGACTTTCAGAGGCTGCTGATACTGTATAGCATCAAAATGAAGGTTGGTAGAAAAATTATGTAATTGATTTTCCACCACAGAAAACTGCTGTGACAGAAACTTCTTTGTTAAACAAATCATAGCACTTTTGATCTAAAAAAAACCCCAAAACCAAACCAAACAAAACACCAAAACAAAAAACCTTGGAAAATGTTAAAAAATATCCAAAAGCCCATTTTCATGTTTTAAATTTATATTAATAATGTCAAAATAATTATTTGCTTTTGAAATTTCTTGCAGTGTTTTGAAGGGATTTGAATTCCAAATTAAACGTTTCACATTTATTAAAATAAAATACTTATGTTGACCCAATTTGGCCTTTCCAGACGTTTGTACCCATGAGCTTGGAAACCAATTTTCTGACAAGGCATAACTAAGTTTATGATATAAAATATGAATTCAAGAACTACGATAATTAGCAAGATTTGTGATTTTACATAAAACAGTGAGTAACTTCAGATAGCCACAGGACAAACACCTTGTAGTTGCATAAGAATTTAGTAAATCCACAATAAACTAAATCCAAAGTAAATGTACTTTTAAAGGAAAGTAAAAACTATTTCAGAGTCAGTCCTTATGGAGTGAAAAAAAATCATTATTTTCAAAGCCAAAAGTTGTATTCAGATACTCATGGTAACAAAAGGCTGTAACCTGCAGTCATGAAGCAAGAGCAAAGCTCTGGTATGACATGCTCTGAAAGCCCTGATGTTTCCCATCAGAAATTAGCTGAGGAACAGTTCAGAACAGGATCTCTAGTTTTTGTACAACAAGGCTCTAAAAATCCCAAAGTGCAATATTTTAAAATTTTAGAATGGATTATTGCTACTTATCACCCAAGTCCTGATGAAGCAAAGAGCTTAAGCATCACTGCTAATCCCTTTGACTTGAATGAGCTTTGAGTCAGTTGCTTTTTTGTATTCATACCCTTTATTGTGAGAGTGTTCTGATGCAAAACAGAGCCTAAGTTGGTTGTGTTGCCTACTTGCATACAAATGCTGTAGCAGTTGTTTCATATGGTTAGTTACCAAACCCAGAAGCAGGGAACAAAGAATCCAAAGCAGCATCATATCACACTGCTTATACACTTGTGTCCTGTGTACACAATATAATACATGTGACAGTGTGATCCTGTGAGGAATTTGGTGCTCTTAAACATCACTTATTCCTTGGAGCATCACCTACTCTTTGAAATCCCTTTGGAGCAATCACCTGAAAGACACACTGTACTTAAACAGAGAAATGTTCATTCTATTTTTCCTATGATTTATAGACAAAGTGTGTGAGTTTGTGATTGAAACTGCTTCTGCAACAGAGTCCGGTGTAATATTTGTTTCATCTAATAAAAATTCAGCAGGTTAAGCTAAATGTTTAGTTAACACCTAAAGAAAAAAGAAAACCACAAACCAACAAACCAACCAACCAAAACCCTCAAAAAAACCTCCAAAACAAAAAACACAATCAAAAACCAAAACCAAACCAAACAAATAATAAACCAAAGAACAAAACCACACAATAAACCCCTCCATCCTCATAGTTCCTGTAGAAAATACAAACATCAACTAAGAAGGAGATTTAGCAAATATCTTCAAAAAGTATTCACAAGAAACATGAAAGTTAAGCTGAGCACTTCTACCACTATTTTATCTCACAGTCATAACTAGCTGAATATGTGATATAAGGTTTTCTCTGTTTAGGATAAACAATAGTTCTCTTAATCTTCTCTTTATCATTTAGTTCCTTTTTTACATCTCTTTGCCTCAGAAGTGTTTAGTGTGGAGATGAGATCATCCCACATATACAGACATTCTAATGACTAGTTTCAGCTCTTGAAGGAAGAAAATCTCAAATGAAAAAATTGCACAAACAGAAAAGGCTTTTGCAGTAGGTCTGAACTACAGCAATGTAGCTATGAATATAGTTTTGGGAATAAAAACCACTTTTCATCAATACTTGGCTCATGATTGGAATGTTTTTCTCATTAATTTCATTCCTATATGTTTGCAAGGGAGTAAGAGCAAGAGTGAGAATGAGAATGTTCTATCATTAACCTTGGAAAAGTATTAGACCACCCATGACAACGTGAAAACTACTTCTTTTGACTTAAGCATAGCGAAAAAGCACCATCTCCCAAAAATGTAACCACATATATGGGACAGGCAGTTGACACATACAAGGATATATGACTCCCCAAAACATAGAGGCTGTTGTCTGGGTTGACAAATTAACATTGTCATTAATATTGAAGTCCTAAATAAGTTGACAGATAAGTGTGAGAACTATGTAGAAAGTAAATTATTAAGCTTTTCCTGAGAGTTAAATAAAAGAATCATTCATTTTTAAAGAATGTGCCACTGAAAGGATATGTTTGTACATGGATGCAAATAACCTTGTACTTTAGTATGTTCCAGTTCCTTCTGAAGAGAAGTGTAATTAGCATATATCAGCTGTGAGAAAATAGAACAGAGGCCTCGCAGGGAGAAAGAAGAGACCTAATAATCACTTTGATGTGTGTAAAAAGTGATCTGTGTGTATGAAAAAGAAGGTCCAGAGCAAAAACCATAAAGGTGATCAGAGGGCTGGAGCAGCTCTATTGTGGAGCCAGGCTGGGAGAGCCAGAGGTGTTCACCTGGGGAGGAGAAGGCTCTGGGAAGACCTCACAGCCCAGGTACAGCGTTTCATGGGGCTTATAAAAATGAGGGAGAGGGACTTGTGACAACCATATGGAGTGACAGTACAAGGGGTAATTGCCTGAAACAGGAAGAGAGTAGATTTGGATGGGATATTAGGAAGAAATTCCTCTTAGTGAGGAGGGATTTTCCCATAGAGAAGCTGTGGCTGCCCCATCCCTGGAAGTGTCCAAGGCCAGGTTGGATGGAGCTTTGAGCAGCCAAGTCTGACTGAAAGATGCTCCTGCCCATGACAGTGTGGTTGGGAATAGGAGAACCTTAAGACCCTTTCCAATCCAAGCTTATGTCTGATTCCATGTAAAAATCAGATTCATATTCGTGGATTTCTGCTCACCACTGATGGTATGAATGAGTTTTTTAATACATAATTTTTTCACCTTTATGTATTTTAATTAGAGGAAATCGGGCCTGACCTTAGGAATTTTGAAACTGATGCAAAGTTTTCCCTTTTTATTTTGTGTTCCTTGGATCCATCTCATGGGATAGAAGAGCAAACGCAAGAGAAGGGCCTTGATTACAGGTTCTCTCTCAGACCATTTCCAACATGTTTGAGGGATTTGCATGCTCTTCTGGAGGCAAGTGTTTGCAATAACTTTCTGTAAGTGTAGTTTGCTCAATGTCATGTATACAAAAGTACATCTCTTGTAGAACTGACAACAGAATAACGAATGCAGTAGGTTCAACCACCCATACTTTTGCCAACTTTATTGCTGTTTTTCTTTCAATGCAATTATCACCTGATGATGTTGCATTTTTGTTTTTAAGTCACTGGAGTAACTCCAGGTGTGGATAGAAACCTCAGTGCAACTTTGGAAAGCTGACATTCATCTTTAAATTAATTAGATGTGCAGGAGAGTTTGCAAGTTCTGCATAGGTATGTAATCTTTAAATACCCTTAAAACCTTTAAATACCTGCACCCTGATAAATATCAGTGTTGGCTTTCAGGGACATCCTTCCGGGAAGTAATAAGCTCTCTTTGTAGAACAAAACTAATTTCTTTCTGACATTTATTGCACATGCTTACTGGTTTGAACAAATAGGTCATTTCAGGCTAAACAGTGGGAAAAACAAAGAGGTTTGTAGGGCTGATACCTCTTCACAGATTATGTAGAAAACAAAAACTCTGTGTTTCAGAGGTGGTTTAACATCTAAGTACTTAAGCACTACTATCAAATACCAGTGGATTGAAATGTGTGTCCTGCAATTGCTTCAAATTACAACAACATGGCAATACATGGAGGGTGTACAGAATGATGCTTAAGTGTTATTTTTTAAGTTCTTGCAAGAAGAAAGGCTCAGACTGACATTTTTGCCCAATGTTGGATGGAATGCTAAGCAAACAGCTCCCATTAATTGAGAGCTTTATTCCTGCTTGTCATCTTTGTGGGTCTGCAGTTACAGTCTGACAACCTTCAGGACATCTTGTCTCTCTGTACACCCTTCCACGCATGAAGTTCAATCAATGAGTTATGGATTTTCCCTCCATTGTGTTTGAAACGTGCAGGTACTACCGCACCTGGAATGACTGATCATTTCTCACTTTACCCCTAATACATTATGGGATTATTTTTGCTTCAGTGCTACATAGTTCAATCACACACAGAAGTCAATGAAGACACTTCCCTCTTGGCTGCTTGTCTCACAAGGCAATAGGTCCCTCTTCCTTCTTTTCCTTCTTTGCCCAAAGCACGGGAATTTCCATGCAGCTTCCATTCTCAGGGGACCACCCACCCCCAGTTGCTGACAACACTTACTACATACTCTCTGTGCATTCCCCAATAAGGAATGGAGCCACATTCTTTGACCTTTTATTTAGCTTTCACAGTAGCTTTGTTCCACTGACAATGCGTAGTCCTGCCTAGCTGGGTTCTGCAAGACTGGCTGCAAAACCAGTTTTAAGGCTGAATGTTTACAAGTGGCATTGCTTACTCACTCATTAAATTCTTGGGCAGTCAGAGTCCAGGAAATGAGTATCAAAACTATGAGTTTAAAAATAAACAATTGGGATTATCAGCCTGCTCCCCCCAGTGCCATCCCCTCCATCCCCTGCCTTCACCAAAAGCATCGTGGGGCCACAGTGTGAGCCAGGAGCTGCCAGACACTGAATTCTGCACATAGCTCTGAGTGCTGCATACTGGAGAGCATTGGTACAAGGAAAGGTTCACATAATCCAAATGGAGCATATGATCCATGAACAGGAGTGGCATGGAAATGGGAACATATACACAGGAGCTCCTCTGTCTGGAAAAGCCTGAAAAGGCCCCAGACAGCACTACATAAAAGTAAAACACTTGGGACAGGGGAAAATGCAATGGCTTGATTGTCTTTCAAATACAAGAATTGGGAAACATCTAACAATACACCCAACAAAACTGTGGTCTTGCAGGTTCAACTGAAACAGAAAAGGAAAGATAAAAATTGTCATGTACTCAAAAAGTGACCATAAAAACTTAATGGAAGAACAATCCAGCAAGAGCAATTAAATGCAGTGGAGGAGTCCTTGGACTGGCAATTACTGGAGGCTGTGATTTTTCTGGGAAAGTATTATTATAAATGATGCTAGGACACTCTGTTCTTATTTTAGGTGTTCCGTGTAGCTGGCCATTTCCTTTATTACACCAGTAACTGGGGGGATTTTCTGCAGATTTTGAAAAGACAACCCTGGCACTGCTTGTTGCTGTATTCCATATTTTTTTTTTAATTTGCACAAGTATCACTGCATCTACCACAGTGATTGCTGTGCTCTGTCACTGCAGGTGTGCTAAATAACACACTCCTTCCCAAGCAGAAGGGATTCCCAATAGTGCAGGGTTAATTCACTTGATTCTCTTGGCAACAACCATCTTTATACCTCAGAATAAAAGGCAAGTCCCCATTTCTCTCCTCCGTTCTGCTGCACCAATGGTACTCTACATTTTATTGCTTCATGCTTATCTGACTCAGTGAACTAAACCCTGCACACAAGATAATAGCTTCCCTTCACAACAAACCAAGTTAAATTTCTTCAGCATATTTATTCTTACACATTTTAGGGGGTTATTGTAAAGACCCTATGTAATCAGCCATTTTTTGTGACTGTTACATAGTGGGTTTTCTCCTGTTTGCAGGTAGAGTGTAGCAGAACTTATCTTCTCCCTTCTTGCTGTCAGCTCCCACTCTTCAGTCTGGAGGGAAGCACTTTGAGAGGCTGCCATGGAATTCAGTCCAATTAAACTCAGTGTTTATTGTGATCCTACTAATTTACTCTCCCAGGAGGGTTGAGTGAGCAGCTTTACAACGAGCTGTGTGACAGAGCAAGCAGGAAAATTCTATGTGTTGCTGATGCTCAGCTCAGCTGAAAGCTTACCTGGAACCCTGGATCCAGTGGGAAGAGGAAGACCTGAAAAGAGTCGGATTAAATAGGGTGGTAAAATAAGAAAGTTAGGTGCCTGACACCAGGGAGCCTTCAGCACCTTCCATATACACCAAAACCTATTGAGTGTAAAGCCAGAGAGGAGACACAGATTCCTCCTGAGCTTCTCTGCAAAAGGCTGAGGAAAGACCTCTGAAACTCTGCCCAAGGTGAATGGAGAGGGTCCAGCTACTGCAAGCAGAGCCCATGCACATCAGCACCCGTGCCAACCTGTGGTATGTGCAGTATTATTGCTCAACTATACACTGGCCTGAAAACTTTCTTTCCTGGCCAACAGCATCTTTTGGAACAGAAATAAACAGACCTTTAAGAAAATAAATGAATTCAACATTTAATGCTATGTAAACTTCTGTGCAACTCACCAGTTGCTATTTTCCCATTTTTCTAATTGTTTTTCATCAGTTGTGAAGGTGGTAATCAGGTTTTGACACTATATTTTTGCCTTTTGCATTCCCTCAGGATATGAGAAACAATGCACCAGCTGCCTCAAAAGAGTGAGCCATCCACTTAACCTGCCAGGGGCAAAGTCAGAAAAGACCCCTCACACTTTTTGGGTTTTGAAAGGGACTAATCTTTTTTCCCCCCACATTGCTGTAAGTAGAGAGTTGTAGCACTCCTACATCTAATGCAAAGGGCACAAAGAAATATCCAGGCTGAGAATGAGCTCCAGTTTTGACTTTGACTTGACAATGCTACTCAAACTAACAGGAAACACTGAAAAACCTTCTCGCCAACAGATTATTCTTTTCTTTTTATAAACATACATATATATAAATACAGTAGAACTTCACCACCATTTATAGGTGCAGTTTTATGATTCCAAAAGGAGATAAGCCTCTTGGACAGGCACATTCCCTACGGGACCAAAGCAAAACCCCTGTGGTGTGATCACAACTCATTTTGTGCCTCAGAATAACCTCCTTTGCTGTAGGACTCTTTGTCTCAGCCTTGCTCAGTGGCTGAGACACCCAGTCATGGGAAACTGCGATTAAAACCCCCACCCCTCCTAACACACTGTGGGAAGAGTCCTTTCAGTTGCTGCCATGGCTACGAGATATAAGCCAAGGTCATTGTTTGTTATGATTGTAGCTGTGCTGAGCCTGTTTTTTTTTTTTCTTTTTAAATCGACAGCTGTTGCATATCAGGGAAATTAAATCATGTTCGAGGGAGATATAAAGTGTAGGATTTTTCTAATGCAGGTGAGTTGTGTTGATATTTGTGTCCTCTCTGATCTTCATTATTGCCCCACTTTAAATAGAGAATAACATCTCTAATTGCCCTGCATCATAAAAAGGTCATCGCAATATGGAACTTCATATTAATAATTTGAAATAAGCTACTAGTTATAGAAGTGAGTTCAGTCTGCTTGTTTGAAAACATCCATATTTTAGAGATGTGTTTCCTAAAACTGGTGGCATTGCTGGCAGTCTGCACTTGTGTTTTATTTAAGTCATATTATCCACTGAATTAATCAGATTTATCAGATTTATTCTGCATGGATTTAGGATGAGCCACTCCCAAGCAATTTCAAAAACAAGATAAACAAAGAGACAGGGTGTAAAAAATAAGGTCCCTTCTCTTTGTAATTGTGGTAGTTTTCTCAAACCCGACACAGTAATGCTAAGGTTGATTTGGCTATTTTTGTGGATATTTCTAGTCTAAAGAAGTTACTTTTGAGTATCTGGGCTGCAAGGAAATGTGTCATGTATTTTAAATGAGGCCTCTGCACTAAGGGCCATTTTCATATATATGGTGAAAACATACCTTAGGATTCAAGAAGCTGCTCCAAAGCCACCTTCTTGCTTTTTATGCCCATTCAGACACCAAGAGAGGCAAACCCAGTTCCCAGGATAACTTAAAGAAGATCTAGAATTGCTTGGATGTGTGTCAACTGGGATTATTTCAAGTGATTTAAAGTGTGTATTAGGTTAAAATTGCTGCAGCAGTCTAGAGGGGTTTTGATACAAAACAGAAGCCAAGGCAGTAAATGAGATATGGTGTGATACTGGGTAAGAGACTGACTTCTATGAGGTAGTTTTTTCCAGGCATACGCAGAGAATTAAAATACAAAAGGCACAACATGTAGTATTTTGCTTTTTGTTTACTTTTTATTTCTAAAGGCTGTTTTCCATGTGTAACTTAGCAAAATACATGACAATGGTTATGACAGGTATTTGCCACAAACGAGAAATATTGCCAACATGTGTATTCCTCTGCAGAAAATTTCCTGTACTTCTGCTTTTTCCTTTCAAAATGGTGTAAAACACAATGCTTCACATCTCTGGATGAAATATGATCAGTCTCTAAACATCCACTTCCTTAAAAAAAAAAATTATGTATATTCACATATAACCAAAGCTGTGCTTATCTTCTGTTTCATGTGGACAGTCATGGAATACGTGTTCTTAAATGCATCCATGACCTTGGTTAAACCTTACAGTGCAGGCTCTTATTTTCCATCATTTCCTTTCCGACAGTGTTGACAGTAAGCCAAGTGAGCAGAGAGAATCCCTATCTTGATGTATAATGAAATAATTAAAGACATTATTTTTCCAGGACTGAACCACTCAGTTTCAGAAAAGCATATGGAATAAATACTTTGGAAAGAATCACTAAGTTAATTTATCTCTTTTCTTTCAAGCCTTAGCATATTGCAGTATTTCTGAATGTAAACAGACTGAAGATTTGTTAGTAGGGAGAATACTGGATGACAAATTCTTGGGTAAAATTATTTACAGGAAGATAGGAAATGAGTCAGGATTCTCAGGAAAAAATAGCTATCTTACAGGCATCTGAAAAAATGTCCAAGGCTTTTTTTGAGATGGAGAAAGGAAGGGGAAATGTATCAATAGGAGTTACAAATCACAAATTCCTAACTTCCTTCTTAGCTGCATACCAACTTTGTCTTAAACTTTTAGTGCTAGGCACCAATGACCAAAGGAGTGAAATGGTTTAGCTTTATTCTGTATTTTAAAGGCTCCTTGATGCAGACACCAAATAGAACTTGAATAAGTAATTTGTTCTGCTGATTAAATTCTTTGGAAATATCAATAACACCGCACTGAAAAGGTTTTTGAAAGCTGCTTCAGGAGCTTTTCATATGCAATGTAGACTGCATTTTCATATGATAAGCAGAGTAACCACAGTTTTGCATGCTCAGAAGAATCCAAAATATTCACTGAAAGAATATGGAAGGTATAAGGGCAAACAACCACTGAGTAAAATTCTTTAAACTTCAATATTTTAGAGAAATTGCTTTATGGATGGGGAAAACAAGATTTCAATAGCATCATCTGGTACATTCTTTAGGGATGACTTTCCATTTGTATGCAGCAATGAGATGGATGATTTCTGCATTCTCAACTCTCTCCCTTGCTTTCATATCCAAGAGATATTGAAGAATCTGTGAGACTCTTGCTAGGACCAAATGACAGAAGTTGCATTCCAGTCAGAAATTTGAGGTGGGCGAAGGGCAGGGGAAGACTGTGGAGATTATTTGTTTTGCTGCACAAGTGAGAATTCTTGCTTGTAAGATGTAAGTTTGAAGATGACACTGAGTGTTGACCTTCTGGAGGGCAGGAAGGCTCCACAGGGTGATCTGGACAGGCTGGATCAATGGGATGAGCCCAATTGTGTGAGGGACAAGAGGAGGAAGTGCTGGTTCCTGACCCTGTGTCGCAACAACCCTACAGAACAGCCCAGGCTGGGACAGAGGGGCTGGGAAGCTGGGAAAGGCATTTGGGGTGCTGTGACAGCAGCTGGACACGAGCCCAGGTGTGCCCAGATGTGCCAGAGGCCAAGTGACCCTGTGCTGGGCACGGCTGAGGCCACAGCTCGAGTGCTGGGGCAGTGCTGGGGTCCCCAGGAACAGGGGCTGGAGATGTCCAGGGAAGGGAACGGGGCTGGGAAGGGGCTGGAGCAGCAGGAGGGACTGGGGGGGCTCAGCCTGGGGAAAAGGAGGCTCAAGGGGGACCTTCTGGCTCTGCAAGTCCCTGATGGATCCAGGGCAGGGTTGGGATCTTTGCCTTGGGAACAGGGACAGGGGGAGAGAAAACGGCCTGAAGTTGGATCAAGGGAGGTTTGGGATGGATATCAGGGAAAACTTCTTCACCCAGAGGGTTGTCCAGCACTGGAAGAGGCTGCTCAGGGAAGTGGTTGAGTCATCATCCCTGGAGACATTTAAAATCCGTGTAGATGTGGTGCCTGGGGACGTGGGTTAGTGCAGGACTTGGCCGTGCTGGGTCACTGATGGAACTCTGTGATCCTAAGGGCTTTTTCCAGACTCAGTGATTCTGTGATTCCGAGAACAGAGAGAAAGGGCTCATTTTTCCAGATGGTCTAATTAAATTAAAAGTCCCCACATTGGTTCATATGGGCAGGTTTTAGCAATGGAATCATTACTGCCCCACAGAGAAGTTGGTCAGTTCTGTGTGTACAGGGTTTTTCACACCACAGAGAGCAGGTGCTTTTAAAGCCTTTTCAAGACTTGGAAGTTAGAAAAGGGTGTGGTTGATTTTCAACCAAACTGCTGTAATATTCTTTAAAACTTTAAGATTAGTCAGACGCAGTCTGACATCTTTATTTCCATTTTAGCAGGTCAGCTTACAGCTCCACAGCCCATGAATCCATTCACGTAAATCAATCAGGGAATTGATCTTCTCTTAGCCCCAAGAGAGCACCAACATCCACAGCTTTAAATCATTATTGTCAATCTCCTTGAAAAGGTGGTGGTTCCCTAGAAAAAGAAGTACATGTCAATCAAATCTCACATATAGAGGCCTTTTTTGTAGGGTACCCATAACTTATTTTTATTGTATTCCTCAGGTACACATATGTCAGTAGTAAAAAAGCCAACTCAGATGACAGTCTGGGCTTTAAAGAACAGTACCTTTCTATATAGTAAGAAAAAGTATGTACAGATGACTAATAAAGCTTGGGTGGGGCCCTTTACTTTTTACTTTTTTTTCCCCNTGTAGGGTTTTTTTTTTTAACACAGGCCTGCTTAGGTTAAATTGCTATGACTATATTTGCTATTGCTCCTCAAAATGGATGCTTGAATCCAGGATTGATCTTGCGCAAAAATACCTTTAACTTTTGACACATTTGTATTCTGTGATGGTCCCAGACTGTGATTTGGCAAAACAAGCAGGAAATTTCCCAGCTGATTCTCTGTACTCTTCTTAGGTTATTTTAGTCTTTCCAAAGCTGCAAAGAAATATTTTAGGTATGTAACCTATATTTTAGATAGTCTGTGTTCCCTTATAAATATTATTAATGGGAAAAAATACTTAGAGTATTTTTATATTAGAACAGCTCAATCCCTTCTCTTGCAGTCCTCAGAATGGGTGATTATTACAAAATAAATCACCTGCCAGTAATGAATGTTTTGCAGTCATTTGGTGTGAGACCTTGTGCATTATTTCCTGTCCATCATTGGTATTACACTGTACATAGAGAAGGATTAATTTCCTCCCAGATTTTCCTCTAGTAGTCTCATGATTTTAGGACTTCTTTTAACATGATTTAATCACCCTCCAAGATCCCATGCCTGTTTGCTCTCACAAGTTTTTAATATGCCTATTCCATCCCTTAGCACTTAGTATCTTCATCTTAATTGTTTAGAAGCGTTGCTTAATAACAACCATGAAGTTAAATGGCAATTTACTTAAGAGGGGAGGAGACTAGGAAAACATTAAACTTGAAATTAATTCAGAATTGACAGTTTTACAGTATTTATCAGATACCCTTTTTTTCCAGAATGTTTAACATGTAATGGGTCATTGGAAAATCAGTTATTGACTTGCATTGCTGAAGTTTAGTACAGATCAGGCCCTGTGTGTTTTAAGCCCCCAGAACACAAGAAAAGCACAGCATCTGGGGACATGTGGCTTGGCCAGCACTGCACCCCATCTAATTATTCAAGGTGACATTCAAGTACCATGAATGTGAAACTGTTTGGGTTTTTCCTGATTCTTTTTCTTTTTGGCTTGATCTGTTACCCACCTTTGGTTACATGCAGTAAGTCAAAAATGTAATTCAGCCATTTAATGAACTCATAATTACACTCAAGTAATGTACAAATACACATTTTGGATCTTGGACTCTTTAGCTTTCAATAAAATTTATAAATCATTTCTGCTGTTAAGTTAGTTATCCATTATTGGACTGTATCTGCAAACTATGACAATCTGATGGTGGCCTATGGATTGCTAGCAATGCTGGGGTTTTTTTACAATTAGTTTTTAGACTTACATAAACTTGAACGTCTAATTCCAAAATCCTGAAAAATATTGAAGATGTGTTTGTATCTACATCTGGAAGCAAATGCAGTTGGCATGGAGCCCAAGTCCTGGTCTCTGAAACACCTGTTTAAGCCAAGTCATTCATGAATTCTCCTCCTTAAATAAATGTCATGGATTATGTTGTTCTTTCATCCATTTAGCTGAAACAACAATAGGTCTCATTAATTAATTAATGAGAAGGATAAGAAAGAAAAGAACCAGCTTATCAACAAATGCATTCAACAGTTTAGTCATAATAAGGTGCTCTTACCACCATGTGAACTTTCAGGATACAGAATTGACCAAAATGGGTACAGCTTTCTCTGTAAAGGTCAGGTGCTATTGAAATTTCTCTTCCACAGAGAACAGAATTTATTTTACTCTCTAAGTTCTCACAAGGTGAAGTCTGTCAGCCAAATTCAGCTCAAATATCTGTTTTTAAGGTCATGCTGTTCCAATATTTTTTCCCTTTTAGCTGGGAACATCTACAGAGTTTAGAATAATTTTTCCAAATCTCCATTGAAATGGAATAATTTCCATGAATCACAATATTTCAGTATTAATTCCTATAGATGCTAGATTCTTTTTCTTTTTGAATCAAGAGCATATTCTGGTTTACCAGTTTAATCTAAAGTCCAGAAAGTAACTTAAGAGAGCTGATCAGCCCAACAACTGTGTACAGCTTAAACATGGTGGTGAGGAGAGAGGACAGGTATACAGTGGTTTTAATGACATGAATAAGCACTAGTACAATTTCTTGGAACATCTTTGCTTATACTGATAGGGTTTTTAATATTATAGAAGTATTTGAGGACTTCAAGAAGGACTGAGTTCTTATTTCATTGTATTTTGTGCAAACATAGTGGAAAACAGTCTGTCCACTCTGGTCTAACCTGAGACAGCCACAGAACCATAAAGAGAAGACAAAGACATAGAAAAAGTCTGACATCTAGTTGTTATATAGCCAGTTGTTGATTATCTTATTGTGTTGATGTACTTCTCATTAGCTTAGTGGTTATTTGTTACACCTTTATATTTTATATATGTTGCCCATATGCAGTAACCATATCTGTGGAGACCTTACCAATGTAATAACCTGCATTATCTGAATTACAGAGCTATTACAGACCTTCTCTTGTCAGCAGCAAATGTCAAAAGAATTAAACTCTTTAACAGATAACTAATTAAAAGATGATTATCTGTACTTGCTACAAAAAAAAAAAAAAGCCGCAAAACATTGAGATTAGGTTTAAAAATCTTATTAAGTATAGTACTGTGTGAGTTCTGCGATATGCATTAGCACTTAACTCTCACATTACTGCAGCAGGTTGACTGGAATATGACAGTTTCATTTCTCATAGAAAAGGTTAACCAGGCAGATCTGTGGAGTTGGCAAAAATTGCAAAAATTAGAAGACTTGAAAATCCCATGGGTTCATCTTGGTCTTCTGCCTTTTAAGGAGAAAGTAAGTCTGGAAACATGAATTTCCCACAAAATTGAGACAGAAAAGTAAAAGAATTCATGGTTCACAAAAGTTGTAGCTTCATGTTTTATTATTGCTTTCATTTTCCCTCAGGACTACAATGCACTGTGCTCCTGGAATTCAGATACTAGACTTAAAAAAGAAAATGAGGTATTCTTTCTGACCTCCTGCTCAGGAAGTTATTAGCATGGTATTTATTTTCAGTGACTAAACCCCGGGTTTACCATGCCCCAGATTAGCAGAGCAAATCATCGATCCTAGTCTAAAGTGTTTTGCTTTAACCTGTAAATAACCCACCACATTTTCAACATGTAAGAATCTTGAATTACAGTAATTAATTCATGGAGACATCACAGTTTAGGAAAACGTGTCTTGTTGATTAAATTCTTGGATGGGAATCAGTGGCTTCTTTGCTTGGACATATTAACTTTCTAAATATCATTGCTGTGGGTTTCATTACAGAGAACACAATGGGTTCCACAAGGCTGAGTGAAGGATGCCAGATGATCAAAGCCAGGGCAGGAAACAAGGAGGTGTGGTTTGGGGAGTTTTGGGGAGTTTGGATGGTTTGAAAGAAAAATCTTAAACTGATAAATGGGAGGTTTTTAAAATTTAACTAGAAATGAGTTGTCAGATATATTCTCCTCTGATTCCTTCTTTCTGTCTCAACCCATTGTTCTTTTCCTCCCACTCTTTTCCTCCTCCAATATATTATATCTTTTTCAAAGTGAGGAAAGTTTTGTGAGAGATAACTTGTAACACATTACTTGTATTTTTTTCTCCAATTTTCATATTTTTACAGCCTGAGAGTTACCTATTCTGCCACACTCCATTGCAAAAAAGAAAGGGGAAAAAAATGGAGAAAATGTAATTGGCACTAAAATAACCACAGAATGAAAACTAGGAAATAATTTTACAAAAAACAAACAAACAAACAAAAACCTTCTTTTTTATTTTAACCTTTATTGCTTTAGTTACAGGGGGTGCGGAGTTTCTAGAATACACGAACTGTGCAAAACTTTGAGACACTTAGCTTGAGTTAAATGTTGTCTTCATTAAGTAAAAGAAGGATTCTTTGGTGAAGTCCCTAAAGGTGGTGATCACACTGATGGGGTGCCTGTCAAGTGGACTGTCATTGTGGAATTGCAGTGTTAGGGATGCTCCAAAGCTACAGTATGTTATTGTACCACACTATCACCTCTGTTTTTAACTACTTCCTTGGTTTTGCTTGGGTTTTCCTACCTCTTCTTTTTTGCTACCTCTTCTGTATCTAAAACTTACTTGTCTCAGGCTTTATTCTTCCACCACATGGTGGGTACAAAACATGGGCAATCCCAAGCACTAGCCCCACCTCAAAAACGTGATGCTCTTCAAATCCAGTGCACACTCTTTACTGTTCTTGTGTAAGAGTAAACATTAGAAGACCAAAGATAACATTATATGTTTCGTAAAGTATTTAAAATCCCTCTCCATAGACTGCCATTTCTATGGCACTCTACAGATTTCCACTTCCAGAGCCAGGAAAAGATCTTTCACTTGGCATTATTTGGTATTTTGAATCGACACATGGTTTAAAATCTTTTTTTTCCAGCTAACAAGTGGCTGGAATCCTGATGTTCAGAATGTGTAGAGTGCTGAAAAGATAAATAGCACTGCTCTACTAACATCTTAATGAACTTACAGGAAAGCCCATCTGATGTCTTAAATTCATGTTTCACACATGCTGAACAGTTTTATGTTTCTTTTACATTCCTTTGAAGTCCTTACATGCAAAAGGTCATCACAGCATATTTTTTTTTAACCTCAAATATTAAGAGCAGTTGCGTGTCTGACTCCAGGACTGCTGATATATGGCATACCAGAGAGAAAACAAAGTGCCAGGCCTTTATCATAAACATCACCTGTTTCAGACACTGTCAGTCGACAGTCTTTTGAACTTCTAATTTCGTTTCATACATGGCATTGAGAAAGAGGAAAGGGAGCTGGGGAAGGACAGAACGATTTCAAGGCAAAAGCTCTAAAAACAAACTCTGGTTTCCTTCCAGCCCAGGGAGTACACCAGAAACGTCCCTGCCTGAAACAAAGCCGAGGGAGGAAGGGTGAGGTTGAATTTTGTGTTTTACAGTCAATCTCCATTCCACATGAGCATTTATTATAGATCAGCACAGATCAGATGAACTTGTTTCAACATCGGCTTCATAAAACAGTTCTGCAGTTTCACAGGTACACTCTTCGTGGACCATTTCCAGGGCCCATTTAATCTGTGAGATTTATCACAATAAAGGAACAAAATTTTCAATCAAAGCCCTTTCAGCAGTGATTTTGGTTATACCTTAAAAGACTGAGCTGTAATTTCTTTTTAATTAAAATTTTCAAAAATTCCATCCTTATGTTGGAATTTCAGGAAGTGAATTCCAAGTTCTATAACTCCACCGGACTCACTGTTCAGTAAAGTGAGATGCAGGCATTTAATTTTCCACAGTCATTGCTCAGATGTGGTAATTATCTGTAAGAGGATGATGAAGAAATTGCTTCTCCATGATGTCACTGTATCACAGTCCAGAAGACTAAAAAAGTTTTATGGAAATTTTATCTCATAACACCAAGTTATGGATATATAAAGATAAGTTATTTATTATGATGATTAGACTGAAAGACCTTAATCAGAGTTCTTTACTGTGCAGTATACGTAGGTATAACTACCAATATAGTGTAGTGTAATGTGCTGTTTTTGAAGCTGTGTTGAAGCCGTTTTAACTTTGGAGCAATTATATTGAAGTAAGCAAAACCCAGGTATCAAGTAGAGGTTGGTGTTGCCCACCCACACCAACAATTGTGTGCAAATCTCTCTCCCTGACTCCAGAGGTAATTTTGAGTGGTAGTCTCCAGTCAAGGGAGGGACCTCATACACTCCAAGAAGGGATGTATAAGAAGACCCTCCCACTAAAAAGGGGGACTGGGCTTTTATAGTGATTTTATGGTGGCTGACTGCCAGTCAGATGCCTCCAGGACAGCTTGGGATAAGTTATCAGCAGTATCATTTGTTTGTTCCGTTATCGGGTACTTTACGAGCTCTGTCCCATGCTTCCTCACCTCACTGTCAGGATGTTTAACTTTGGCATTGATAAGTCAGGCTGGTTTCATATTATTCAACACCAACACACCCATTCACCATTGACAGGGTATTGTTCCTGTTGTTTAACCCCCACTCCAGGTAGAGCATCCTGCAGGAATTACTACTCACTCTTTACTCTTTCTTGAGCCTCTTAAGTTGTGTATGTGGGTTGGAAAACTTCTCAGACGCTTTTTCCCCACTCTCATTCTCCTTACATAGATGGAAAGGCATTTACAGAGGACTTAGTTCCTTTGTGGGTTTGTTTGGGGTTTTTGTTTGTTTGTTTGGGTTTTTTGTTTGTTTTGGGCTTTTGGGGTTTTTTTGGGGAGGAGGTTGCTTTTTCTTGTTGTGGTTTTTTTTTTTGTGCTTTTTTGGTTTTCTTTTTTGGTGTGTTTGGTTGGGGGTTTTTTTCTGTTAGTTTGGTGGGGGTTTTTGTGGTTTTTTTGTGGGTGGTTGTTGTTTTTGTTTTTGTTTTTTTTTTGTTTTGTTTTGTTTTGTTTTTGTTTTTGTTTTTTTTTTTGGTTAGTTGGTTGGTCAGTTGATGGGTGTTTTTTTGGTTTGGTTTTGGTTTTTTTCAAAGGTCCTTATGAACTGAGAGCAAGAATTCACCTTCAGAACGCACAATGAACCAGACTTGGTAGGATTCTGGGACAAGAAATAGCATTGATTCAATTACTTACAATGCTGTTGGCAATGTGTAAACAAGCTTCCTGAGTGTTCTATCAATAACCTGTTTAGTAGAATAAGAAATAGTATCTTAAGGACACTTGGGCTGCCTGAGGTGAAATAAGTGCTGTAAGGCATAGTGGAGACTTTGAAAAACAGCAGTGGCTTGTTATGATTATAATTGATATTTATGTCACTTCAGTTGTCACAGACTTAGAAAAGCCTTACAAACTGATTCATCCTGGATGACATCCAAACCTCCTACATACAACCTGTAAAGAAAGGTCTTTTACAAATACATACCTTCAAAATCCTACCCATCTGCTGGAACTGCTGTCTGATATTCCGCTGTCTTTGTGTGCAGGAGCCTTATGTGTGGCAAATCATACATTTCCCACTGTTCTTCTAGTAACAGCTTAAACCCCCTGAAACAGGTAGGAGTAACCTTCCTAATAACATACACATTACTGAGAACACCAAGAAATTACAGGAAGTCACTGCTGTTCTGGTACATGGTGCATTGCTCACATGGTTCTGTAGTCTGGAGTTCAGCTTTTTATATAAGCACTAGGTGAATATAAATGAAATATTCGTGAATCATCTAACACATCCTGAAACTGCCACTGAGCTACAGCTGGACCTGGCTGTCAATTCCCCATCAGTCACTCCACATCAAAAGTGGGGCAGTTACCCAGAAGCGAATTGAACTCTGCGAACATTAGGGACACTCAGCATCAATGGTTTAACAGCTGTACCAGATGTTCAATACACTAAAAAAGGCACAATTTAGTTTTTGGATCAAAGCTGGAGAATCATATGCTCTGCTGTGTCTTTACTGTTCTTGGGAATTTTGTTTTATTAGATTTATTTTTTTTTTAATAGAAATAGATGCTTTGTTTCCCTGCTGCAGACGATGGATGACAAACCTTGTGGGTCCCTTTCTGCTCAGAATAATCTGTGATTCTGTGATCTGACAGCTGATCTGTACAGAGCCTAAGAGGGTGAGCTTTATACATAAACCCCTTTCTGCTCCCTCATCGGGAACCTCTGGCTGGCAACACAGCTTGCCACAAAAGGAATTTGAGTTGTTTAAACACCATGATTCTTGTATTTGTTTTGTTTACATTCAGAGAGTATTGTTTCATTTGAAGCATGGGGGCGTGGTATAACTTACATTAACCTCATCACCACTGTACCAATTTTCTCGTGTTTCTGGACCTTCAAATTCTGAATAAAGCATGTTTT
Source organism: Formicarius rufipectus (assembly GCA_013399695.1). Classification (NCBI taxonomy): domain Eukaryota; kingdom Metazoa; phylum Chordata; class Aves; order Passeriformes; family Formicariidae; genus Formicarius; species Formicarius rufipectus. The sequence continues at coordinate 109,436 of VXAU01004283.1, read as the reverse complement.
TGTAGTAGCTAACACACGCCTGAGCCTCTCGGCAGCCCTGGAACTGCTGGATTATTTTAAAAATTAGTGGGGTAAATATTTAAGTGTGGAAAGTGTCCTTTTAGAAACTTGTTTACCCACCTACTAGATTGTCACAATCTCACTTTTAAATGCTGTATATTTACTAGATTCTGACAAATAGTTGCAAAACATGCCTCTGATGATTGCACACATTCAAACATATTTAGATAGCACTTGCCTTAAGCAACCAGTGCTGTGAAAGCAATCCTTATGTAAAAGAGGTGAAAAAAACCCGTAAACTAAAAAGGAGACAGTGTTCTGTCATCCTCAGAAACACGCAGCCAGTCAAACACTAACAACAAGCTTGCTAAGACAGTGGAAAAACCCCAAGCATTGTACCTCAGCATTACAGTATCTTCCACAAATGGTTCTTGCAGCTTTGTGTCAAGAAGACACACGATATCAACCTTCTCCCTATCCGCAAAAATAAAATCATATTCCGCTTGGGACATGCATTTATTTTTTCCGTGTTATACACAGGAACAATGTTTCCCCGTGTACTGAAATGCTCAGAAATATCTGTGGAGCAGTGCTGTGCCAGTGAGAAACATTATTGGAATAGTATCATAATCATAATGGTCTAATGATTAAGTGAGAAGGAAGGTGTGCCAGGGTGGATTTCTCTCCTGTGTTTAGACGTCTGAAAAAGATTTGCACAGAATGTTCTGTCATCTAAACAGTTGACTCGGTTGCCTTAGTGGGTCATCATTTCTTTCTTTCTGCAAGAAGGTCATTGGCATTCACATGTCACCGTGATGTAACAGCTGGTATTGGCACCTGGTTCCTTCTTTCTATTAAGAGTAGAAGGCATGAAAGAGGTGCCAGTTATTCCGAGAGGGAAAGAAGGAAGGGAAGAAGCATAACAGAAATTAAAATTTAGAGGAGAGGGGGTGAAAGTCACAATTAAACCCAAAAATTCCTTAACAAAAGAATGTTCAGTGACCTATTTCTATCATAATTATTAACTATGACAGTGGTGCGTCTCAAACAGATCACTTGCAATGCACGGCAGTCTGCTTGAAAAAAAAAACAAAAAACAAAAACCAAAACATTAAATAATAACATCAGAAAGTGTGTGACTGGCTCCCCAGCAGGTCGAACATGTGTCCTTCTCTCCGCGTGCTTGCACTGCCTCTTGCTTGAATTTAGTAAAGCAGAAGATTAAAGCTGTCAGTTACATATAAGGGTTAAGAACTCCAAAAGGATTTATGATCTCTGTGCAGTCTCCAGGGAGAATAAGCAGACTGTTCCCTGCCAAAACACTCCTAAGCTGCCCTGCAGTGAGGTGCATTACAGGAAAAGTACCAGAGTGAGACAGGGGGAGGGGGAACAGCTCAGGAATAGGGAAATGCAGCTGTTAGCACCTTACCTGCTGTGTCTACTCTCCAGTCTTGCTTCAGTGTACTTCTTTTCTTTCAATAAATGTATTTAAATAAACTTAAATTAAAATTTTAATTAATTCAAGTTACAGAGTACTAGTAAAATCTTCTGCTGCATACAGAAACTTCCTTAGAATAATGAACCTAAGGAACTCAGAAATAACAAACTACTAAAAATAGTAAATTACTAATGAAGATGGCTCCTTTCTCCATTTGCTTATTCATTGCTTGAACCAATATTAATAGTTTACAATTTCACTGCTGGCTGAGAATTTTTATTGCTTTAGCAGTCTTCTGGAGAATAGTCCTTATCAAACTGTAATTAGAGATCACAGTGTTTTAGCACTTGAAAATCTGAGAATACAACTTTCTTTCAGCTCCTCTTATTTAAGTATTACCGAAAGGGAAATCTGAAATTACCACAGTCCAGTCTCCTGTCAAAACATGACTATGTCATCTGCCTCTGCCTCAGTGCATTTTGCACAAATTTACCAATCAGCAGAGGTCTTTCAATCAGTGATTTCTCGAAGGGTTGTTGGGAGGACACAAACTCCTGCTGAGAGGGAAGAAGAGCCCTGTGCTTTGACTGCAGATCCGCACTGAGGTGAACGTTCATGTGGCTCCAGCTGCAGGAACACACACCTCTGCAAACATCAAACCCCTGCATCAGCCACAGCTCGCCTCAGCCTGCATTTCCAAGCTGCTTCAGACTGTGGCAAAGGTGATGATAAACGTTTATGTGATAAATGTCATTATGATTCGTGTCAGTGAAAGCCAAATCGGTAATTGCAGCCCCCATAAAGGGAACAAGTTGTTGTTACTACAGAGGTGCTGTAAGTTATGGTAAAACTGTATAGTTTATCTTCTTTACCAAAACAATGTGAGTTATGGTAGAACTGTTTAGTTTCTCATTCTAATCAAGGTAAAGTGAATTATGGTAGAAATAGGTAGTTTATCTGTTTCCCTATCAAGGAAATACTTGAACTACGGCTGAACTGTTCAGTTTCTCTGAGCCCTTATCAGGGAATATGTGAATTATAGCAGATGGAACTGACACAATAAACATATGTTGAAGACTGTTTAGCATCACACTGAAAAATGTCTGTGCATATGATGTAATGGATATGTAAGAAGTAACTGGATAAACCCCCAATCTGTGCTGTGTTTGGGATTTGGTTTTGGGGAGCGAGGACTCTGGTGCATCCAGAGCTTTTTGCTATCACCAGATAATAAACTCTTATTCTAAACCCCATTTTGGGTCTGAGACTCTGTTTCTCACAGTTTACAGGAGGTTAAGCTCACCCACACACATTTATTCATGGGATTCCTGCCACTTGGGCCAGCATCCTCAGCACTGCCCCGCTGGCACCGAATCTGCTGAACAAGGGTGGGTGCAGCAGGGGTCAGCCCTGAGAGGGGGACTCCTTCTCCTTGCACAGTTCGTCCCTGCTAGTGATGGAGGAGCAGAGTTTTGTCAGTGCAGAAAGCAGAGGAAAACAATCCAGAGGGAGGGTTTCACTCTCCAGCGAGGGGAAGGGCCTTGACGTCTGTGCCTCAATAGCCTTTCCAGGCATAATGCTGCATGTCCTCACTTGTGTAGCAATTTATATCTTGTTTGCATAAGGTGTGTGAATGAGATGCATCTTTCCTGTGAAATGGGAGCATTTCTGAGCAGTTATGTAATAAAGGTATTAGCATGCCTGTCTGCATGCATAATACCAAAGGAGGAGAAGGATGGCAGCTGATATTGGAGGGAAAATTAAGAAGCTCAAGACGGCTTTAAAACTCCAAATTAAACTTCTGTTCACCTTTGGTCAGTGCCTTTCCACATTATAGAACATGTGCAAGTTGTGCACAAACCTAGCTGTGACTCCGAATACGGTATGCAGCCCTGAGTGCTGCTAAAAATGGGTAAGCAGGGAAAGAATCTGATCCCTCTCTATACCAGACTGCCTCCAAATCACATCTTCTTACTGTATCTGTGACATCATAGCCTTATAATTTCATTGGGTGCCTTAGTCAGATGAACATCCATGTGTAACAGCTCGTGGGGAAAGGAAACCAACCACAGACCTACCCAGAGAGGCAGTTCTGCCTGAACTCTGCAATGCTGCACAGTTTGGGCTAAATTGGCTGTCAGAATGACTCATTGAGCCTGGATCATTATACTGGGAAAGAACTCTTTTGGAAAGCAACTAATGAGTTGAAGGTACAAACTAGCAGGACCCAGGATACCAGTATCAGTTCCAAGCAAATAGGCGGTTTCTTTATGGAATACATGTATTTTTGGATAGTGCTAAGACAGCGCCATAAGGAAGTGTAGGAGGAGAGCAGACTACAAGCCAGGATCTCAGAAAAACTCAGAGGCAGGAAACCAGCAGAAGAAGCTGTAGGGAGCCTGCCTAGATCCAAAAGTCTCTTTGGAATGACTCTGAAGTTAAGAACTGAGAAGATACAGGGAAAGAAAGTCAACCTAATATATTTTCAAATTATACAATGCTTTTATTGTTATCCCCATCCCTTCCATGCCAGAACTAACAGTTTCATAAATGTAACAAACTTGTTTTTTTAGTCAGGAAATGAGCTGAAACGGTGCTTCAACATCCCCCTTTTCTTCCAGTTCCAGTGCTCAGCCCAAGTGTCAGTTTTGCCACAATTCAACACCTGACTTGATCTTTTTCCAGGCAATGCAGGATCTTTTATCCTTGTGCGAGTCCCTTTCCAATATGTTCCTCTTCCATGTGGGCCAGAAGTCCAAGGCAGATGGCTGATGGCAGTTGACTGCATTTGTTGACTGAGTCCCTAGCCTCTGACTGTATATGCAAAAAATTCAAACCAAGAATAAATAGAAGAAATAGAGTAAAGCAATCACAAAATTATCATGAGTACAGTTCTTTCCAGCACCCCATTTTTAGTCACTGAAATCAGTGTATTTTTAAAAGAAAACAGGAAAAAAAGATCTTAATGGTTCTTCTTTCCTCAAGGATAGTCTCAGTATTTGTTTTCTAATTTATTGCTTAAGTTTAGTAGTCTCATAGTCAGGTAACTGTAATTTTCCTGTAATCCCTGACAAATTCTTTTTTGGTTTTCCCTGTTCTGGAGTATGCAGTTTTGGGAGATTTCTCTCAAATAATTTTACCTGTTTGAAAGTTGGATATCTTCCACAAATTCAAAATCTGTGTGATTTCCGTCTGTCCCATCTGTCTTAGGTTTCCATCTTCAAGTGGCTGAGTCACTGAAAGTGCTTATGTCTTACCATTAGAGCAGCCTGAGAAATCAGACAATTTAAACTTCACATTTCAATTTAGATGGCTAAAGTTAGTTGTGACAAATCCCACCCTCTGACACTTTAACAGCACCTTAAGTTACATTTCTCCCTGTTTCCATGTGAGAACAGTTTAGGAGTATTTCTAATTGCTGGTGCCATACACTTCTTGCAGATGATCCCAAAGTAATCAGGTGTGAAACTAGATTATAAATATTTCTTGAGAATAGAAAAAGCAAGCCAATATTTTTTTGTTCTCTGGAAAATTTTACTGGCATTCATAGGCAGGAGGGCATTCTGTTACTGATTGGGACAATCTCCTGTAACAGAGGAACATACTTTAATCTTCATCAGCATTGTTTCGTACATCAAATCTCCCAACAAAACTTAGTGCACCTGATTGATGTTGTATGGAAGAGGCTATGTTTTCAAGCTGCAGATACTAAATCTTTAATAATTTGATGTTGAAGAAGTATGTTGTTGTAGCTTTGGTAAAAAGCCAGTTTTGCTGAAGCAAATTTTATCAGGGTTAGTCTAATTTACAAACAGACTATAATACTCTATTGTCAGCAATTCAAATGAATCAGTTTGCAAGGGAATAGCTCAAAAAAACCCCATTGTGGCCAAACACTCTTTCTCCAAGGTATTTATCATTAACTACATTAGTGTTCAGAAGATGGTCAGAGCACACTGACTAGACAATTATTTTTTTCCTGGTCAATATTAAGATTATCCTGTCCGTATTGGCAAGAGTTACAAAGAGGAATATGATAATTTTTAAATCAAAACCCAGTTTAATGGTAGTGCTCCATTTGAGATACATGCCATTTTGGTTTCCTAGGTGGAGTTCTGGGGCTATGTTCCCATGTTTCTCTGTTCCTCAGTTTCTGTCCTAGGATGCTGAGTTTCTTGTACTGAGTTCTAATACTCTACAGAAGTGCACAGGGGCCTTGATTATCACAGAACAAAAAAATTCCTGTGTATCTTTAGTTGGCTTTGTAGGATCAAGGAATGCTTTGGAAATCTCTGATATGAATGATAATTTGAGATGACCCCCAAAGACATCAGCCATTCTGGGAATAAAGCCTACTTATTCTCAATATGTTGTTTCAAATTTAATTTTTTTCTAGTTTTTAGGATTAGCCTTCAACCACAAAATCGGGTAACTGTAATTACAAAATACAAAAATCTTGTGCCTTAAATGCAGCATGTATTCAAGGGGAGCCCTAGATACATGGATAAAATTCCCAGAGGCATTCACAAATCAGTGTAACTCAGTTAACCTCCATAGTTCATATATTTTTTTTTAATGTGTAAATCATTAACTGAAAGAATTAATTTCTCACCAATAACATAAAAAAGCAAACATAATTTGATCATGGCTTTGACTCATGACCTCGTCCAGGCTACAGAGCAAAAACACAGGGATACACAACTAAAAAATACCCATAGACTCAAAGAATAGAACATTTAAGAGAGCCAGAAAGTCCTTTCAGGGGGTGTCTGGCAGGTAAAGGAAGAGCCCCAGCAGTGAGTCCTGCAGTGTGGCCTCTCAGCCCATCACAAAGATTGTGCTTGACACAGGTTTCCCTACTTTTTAGAGGGCAAGAGCAAGAGAAAGCCTGATTCCTTGAGCCCACCTGATCCGGGGAGAGCACCAAAGTTTTCTTCATGGTAGCTGGCACAGTGCTCCCATCGACTTAACCCTAAGGCTGCACTTCGAGAGAAGCAGAGGAACACTGAGGAAACATCTGTCTGTGCTGGTTTTCATTGTTTCTGTTACTCGGAGCTATCTGCCATCTCCCTACGAAGTGACTTCATCTGAGAAACTTGCAACCAGCTGCAGCCAAGTGTCAAAGAAGCCAAACAATAAGACAGAGAGTGCAGAATTTTAATATTTACTTAGTGTTTTAAAATAGAACATCTATTCCAACATACATAGGGGTTTAGATGCCGTGGAAAAGGCAGAGCACTCGTCTGAGAAGGAGAACACTATGCAGTTATTATTACCCCGCAGCTTTCCCTCCTGCTTTTCAGCTTTAATGAGACTTCACAAGCAATTCTGTTTCCAGGTCAATTTATACATTGCCATGCACTTGTCAGAGTTATTTTATNTTTTATTTTATTTTATTTATGTCTGGAACATTGCTGAGAGGAGATATAACTGGGACATGTATGCAACATGAAACACTTGCAGATTTGTATAAATAGTTTCTTGTTTATGTTTCACATGACTTACTTAAAGAATTGGGAAACAGGCCCAAATCAATACAGTTAAATGTATGCATTGTGTAAATGTGGCCACATCCGAAAGAAAAGCATTAATTGAGAGGGCACTGGACTCTAGGTAGTTTTTTTTGCTGATTTTTGTATATCAGTACATACTGTAAAAAGGATAATCAGGTATTTGGCACTTCTATGATCTTTTTTTCCCCCTCAAAAATTAGAATACTAACATTTAGTAAGTTTGCAGTTAATCTGTTTGAGAACAGGTTTAGAATTTACTTTAGTCTTTTTTATTACGCAAAATCCTGGCCACAGATTCTCAGACATTATTTTCTAAAGCCACCTCCTTATATTCCAGGTTGTAGTCCAGAATTAGGATAACCCAAGCCTGCAGTACCAACTCAGGCACTGACATTTTGATGTTTCCCTTGGAGCTGAGGTTCCTACAGGATCCTTAGAAAAGCTGGTTCTCAAAGGAATGGCCTTTCAGAAGATAAAGTGAGCATGAACTTGAAAGAAAAGCTTAGGAGAGGAGCTTATGACTAATCTGATTCAGCCAGCCGACAGGCATGTCTCTTTCTCAAGATAATCAGCCCTCAATCCTTTCCTGGTGGTAGTAATCATTCAAGAAGCTTAGTTTGGACCTGCTAAACCCTGTACTTGTCATTTGCTCGCTCTGGCTTTCTCTCATGTATTCCTTAAATTCCAAGTCCTTTCTGCACTAGTCCTCTGCCGTCTCTCACCTATTAGAGACCTGCCTTCTCTCATGCTGCTGTTAAGAAATAGTTACCAGGCATGCTTAAGAGTGCCAGTGATAAGGAAAGGCTGCCTGGGGCTCATGTTGCAAATCCTTCAGCTGTGGTACCCACAACAGTCTACCTCACATGTGTCTGGACTGAAAACTCCTGGGCAGTCCTAATCCTAACCCCAGGAACAAGGTCACCGTGAGACCCAGCTGCAGAGTCAGCAATGTCCAGCCCAGTTAACATCCAAACTAAATCCACTGGAAGCTCATGTCATCAGCCTTTAACCCCACAGAGCTCTCTTCTTCTGGCCTCACATGTGTTGTCCGAGCTGCAGTCTCTGTGAACATTTTGACTGATGGTGCAGAACACCAGGAAGGTTGGCTTAAGGAATTGTAATTTTTCACCCTAACTAAACAATCCACTTCAGGGGCCTTGGAGCTGTTGGAAGTTGGGTGTTCCACAATGTTTTAGTTCACGGGAGGCACACAGTGGTTTATACATAGGAAGAGGTAGAAAAATAAATGGTAGAGGACGGCCATCTGTGTAATTGTGAGGGGTTTTGCTGCATCAAGATGGGAATAAAACCTGAAATTGCTGACATAACTTGCACGTCAGCCTCTCTTCATCTATTTATTAATTGTGTTTGTTCCAGTAATGGCTAAAGAGTAATCTCTCTTATCATTTGGTCTCACTTATCACTGTAAAAAATTAAATAACTAGCCACGTATAATGTTGCTTTTTTAGTGCTTTATAGACAAAGTACATTTGGAGGCTCTCTGAGGTACATATTGTCCTGCTTGCAGTCAGCCAGTCACAGAGATGATCATGAATTCTGTGCTATGCAAAACTGACATTCTGAAAACATTGCACCTCCTAAACATTACGCTGAAAGCAATTCACCAGCATGCAGACCTGCATATCCTCAAATAAGAATGATCTTACTTGCCAATGTGGAAATGATATCAATTTGGGACAAACTCTAAATGACCAGAATCATTCTATTCAACAAAGGCTGGCATAATCCAAGCTAGCTTTAAGTTTAAAAATGCTCAGCAACACCTGGTGTGATGTTATTCTTCAGATCTAACTTGTTCTAATTAGCATCTGACTGTTCCTTCTGGGAAGGGTCACTGCAATGGGAATAAACCCACTCATTGCTGCTCAGGCAAATTTTCAGAATATTTGCTTCTACTTTTGAAAAAACAAGACAAGGGACAGAAATTATAGTGCTGCAAGGAAACCATCTGACTAAGGTGCAAGAATCTTAAGACCATTTTATTGCCAATATCACTATCAAAACATGAATATTGTTTCCAACTCTCTTACTACTGTGCATCTCCTGAACAATTTAGTACCCTGAATATTGCTTTGAAAGATCTCAGCACAAGGTACATTCTTTTGTCTCCCTCTGTAAATGTTTAATTACTGGCTCACAGCATAATATCCAGTTGACACAAGCGTGCACACATCCTGGTGTCTACATTTCCATTACCTTATAGTCACACCACACTTTGTGAATGCTGTGTTAGAAGTCACTTAAATGTTTTGCATCCCATGAAAATCACTGTGCACCATGTTGGGGGTTTTCACAGATATATGCAAAAATCCACACAGTCATAATCTTATAGTACCTGACAATTAAAATGCGATTTATTAACATTATAAATGTATTGATATGCATACGAAAAATATTTTTAAATTCCTCTCAAAATTCAGTGATCCACTTTATAGGAATTGGACTTACAGACATGATAGTCCTGCATTATGAAATGTAACAGTGCAAGGAAATATTTATACTTCATTGCAACTTTAAGCTCTACTGAAGTATGTAAGAATTTATCAAGAGATGTCAAGCAAATTGTTAATATCTGGATCACAGCAATGAAGCAAATCTAACCCAAGATTCAAAACATCGCAGAATGCATATGAAATTTCAACAAATCTGCCTGAGAGGTACTTGTAAGTGGCTTGTTTGGATGCATGATAGCTTGTTCCATTTTTAACATTTTCAGTAAAAAACAAGTAAACTCAGCACTCAAAGATGAAAAGAAATGTGAAAGTACTTATCAGTCGATGAACGTGTGGAAAAGATGGCACAATCTCCAACTTTCTTCTTACTATAAAGTCACTGTTTTTGCAGTCACTTAACCTCCTGTGCAACAAAGTCCTTCAGCATATGCCAAGATTTAGCACCAACCAACCCCGTTTCTGATCCAACAAAACATCTAGTCAATTCTGACAGAATTTAAATGTGGATTAAAATTGTAAGTTTAAGTGTGTTCTTCAAAGCAACCGCTATTCTGACACAAAATTTAACATCACCTGAATGTAAATGCCGTAAATTAAACAGAAGCTAACCTCTTTCCCTCTGGGGATTTTAACATTACTCATACTGCACTTAGTTTGAGATTACTCTACTGAAGGTAATCAGTTTTACTGTAATGATAGTTACATTACTCATTATGGTTGCATTTAAATTTTAAATAACCAACCCCACAACATATTTCAGTCACTTCATGGTGAGTGGTGGTTTTGTCTAATGCAGATTTCCAACTTCTAACAAGGTAGATGATACTGTTTTAGTCTAATTCCCACCAAAACTTAGTAAGTAGCACATCACAAACTCCAGGGAAAATGCTGTACCCTTCAAAGAGCAAGTTATTTAACGACTTCATAGCCCTAATAATAGCTTTCTGGCATTAACAACCTAGAACACAAATGACATCTGCTGGATATTTGTTAATTATGCTTTTGAATTGCTTATGGCTACAGTGGAGGATATATTCCAGGCTCTGATTTCTATTAATAGATGCCTGCTTTGGAAATCATAAAACGCCCTCTTTCCTATCCAATCTCTCCATAGCTAAGACAGTAAGGCCCCTTCTTTTAGATCACCTACTCTCAATAAAATACAACAAACTGCTGCTCTCCCGTAAAATACAGGGAATATCCACAGGGATGCACAACGTGTAGATCTCTAAGTTTTGTGAAATGCTTTGTGAGCCCTTAAGAAATGCAGAAGACTAATTAATCTGAGGCAGCCGTTGTACTTAATGCTTTCATACATCTCAGTGTTCTGTAATGCTTCAGGAATAGGTGAGGTTCAGTTCAAAGGGATATTTATCGTAGCTATCTGAACCTATTGAGATTAGACTCGCCTGTAAATAGCATAAAGTGAACTTTCTTACTAGGCACTATTAATTTCTCTTTTGATCACTCAGAAACAATTCAAGCGCAATCAGAGCCCAAGCCAACACCTGGAACCATGGAGCTATAACGTTTACACAATGTTTTGATAACAAAAACCAAATTTCAGAGAGTTCTGACAAAAGCTCATGTCTGCTTTTTGGTTTTACCTCTTGAGCTTTCCTGAACTGACTGAATCTGAAGAAGGGCCATATCCAACCACGAAGCATCTGACAGCTAGTCCATGTCACAGGAGCACAGATTTTCTCTTTCACCATCACTGTTAAGTCCCCTCTATTTCTACACCTGTGAGGAGGAAGACACATGGTGAAGTAACTGCTTCCCCATGAGTGTTTCCAATAGAAAACACAAGATATATTTTGAAAAGTAAGGTGTAAATGAGACCAGTAATGACTGAATCCTGAAAATGCTGTGGAATGATCTCTTCAGGAGATGGAATAGTGCTACGACACGAGCAGATATTTTAAAATTCACATTCATAAAATATTATCATAATTGTGTAAGTAATACTATCAAATTAATTGCTCTTTTTGTGTAACCAGGAGATAGTCTTTTAAGAAGTCTTATCCTGTTTTTACAAAAATGCCCTTGAAAAGTACATGCTCATTGCAGACACAAACATTTACATGTTGCAGCTCGTGGTACAGATTAAAAAAAAATTCCATGAAAACATATTACGTATGTATTGACAAGTTGGATAAGAATGTAAAGACTGATCCAGGAACATGTATCTGCCACTTTTGGCATGGAATAAGGCTGACATTACACCTGCCCTGGCTAGGTGAAAGATTGTCTAGATATGAAAAGGCAGAACAAACACTAACAATGAAGCTTTCATGTGAGAGGCTGAAGAACTTTGTGGTGTGAGGGTAGGGCAGGTAGAAACCTCTGCTCAAATGAGCTCTCCAAGGGCAGAGCAGCAAAGCCAGTTAAACACCAGAGGAGAGAGAGAGTGGGAAATCTACCATTGGAAGTTTAATTAGGCAAACACGTATCATGAATGACATTGGGTCAGTTGATTTGTCTTACTCCAAAGCTACAATTACACACGTTCTGGAAACCTCTTTTCCTTCCCCCTCACCCTGCCTGTTATTGTTCACATGGTCTTAGTCCATTGCACCTTTTTCCTGGTCCAATTTGCCTCTCTAGGTCATCTAGGGCTGTGATAACTCTACTTCTTCCTTTCTAGAGAGGGAAAGAATCAAGAAGCCTGGACATGCTGCATCCAGGATTTATTTCCTGGTGGGAGAACCCTGTGTAGAACAGCTCTCTTCTTGCAGACTGGCTGACAAAAACCTGCCCTCTCCTATCCTTACCCCAAGTTTTGATGCCAGCACCAACACACCTCTTAGGTTGTGTGCCAGCTCCCTTATTTTGCAAACTTTAAGGACTTTCCTGGCTTATCTGCTTTCCACAGCCAGCAGAAGGAGTTAGGACCCTTTGGGGACAGTCACTGGAACTCGACTAGGCCAACTGTCTTCCCCACCAATTTCAGGTTGACTCAGGGAAGACAAGGCACCTCAGCTGAATGGATTCATTCATCTCATATGAGCCAAGGCTTCTGTGCAGTACAATAACTGATTTTCCTCAGAGAATAGGATTGCAAAACTAAAGGGTTCCCAGAGTTAACCTTTAACTCAAATGGCTAATCCAGTGTTTTGTATACCGAGGGCAGACAACCTCCTAGTGTTCCCATAAGAAGAGGAGGACAAGGTGCTTTGGCACAGCCAGGTTGTAGGATGTTGGCACTGGGAGGCAGCTCTGGAAGAGGCTGTTCTATTCCTGTCCTTGGGCAATTCCCATTCGGGCTACTCCTGCAGAGCAGAAATGAGGGATAAAAGCAGCAAATTTATTCACATGGAACGGTCCTTTGCCTCCTAAAAGTTGTGTTTATGCTGGTGTATCTGTAAGCCTGGAGGTGGGGAGCAAAAGAAAGACCTGGCTTGTACTCACTGTGGGGAGGGAGAGAAAGGAAGCAAAGGAAGAAAAAGAACAGCCTTATCCTGGCAGGAAAAGAATGGTGAGAGGGAGAGGAAAGAATTTTCCCTGCATACTTTCCCAAGTCAGAACACAACTGAGGAGGCATCTGAGTTAGTTCTCTGAAGGTTGTTTGCATCCTTGAATCTTTGCCTGTAATTTGACATACGAAGTAGTTACTCTTGTATTTACCAGGCAAGAAAAGCCACAGTACAGCATTTCTTTTGTGAAATTAAGAAGACAGCAAAGGAAATTACTCACAAGGCTTATAATACTTTTGTCAAGTATGTAAGAGCACATGAGTAATTTTCTACCATTGTACTGCCTAAATCAGAGTTACTATCATAATGAATTCTTATTTAATTAAAGAACACCTCTTTCCTGTATAATAAATAACTAAATATTTTTTTCAGTTTGCACTTCCAGCAAAGGTTTCATTCAAGAGTGATAATATTTCACCATCCCTATGTATCCATAATTCCTATAAATTACTGGGATGCATTTCAGTTAATGCATTGACAAGATGAACCTCTAGAGCCATTTCTGAAAATTCACTATTTTGAATGAATGCTATTTCATATTTAGAAATCAAATCTTAGGAAAATAAAACTGGCATCAAGTTATCAACTTACAGACCCATTAACTGGATTAGGAACAAGGCAAAAGGACATCTACTACCAAACCAGTCTCCAAACCTGACAAGAATTTGAATAGAGGTTGCAATGTTTCACTGACAGGGCAGGACGAAAACAAACAGATTTATAACATATTGTTTTGTGGGTTTGGATTTTTGGGGGAGTTGTTTGTTTTAAATAATAAATTAGCCAAGCATTATTCAATTTTTATCAATGACATTATAAAAACCAGCACACCATAAATGTAAGTTAGAAACAATCAGAACACACAACAATGGACATATTATCCAGCAGAATCCAAGTTTTTTCTCAGCACTCTGTTTTTTCCCCAATATCTGCAGAATGACTCGACTGGTAAAAAAGAGTACTGAAATTTGACCCATGTCCAAGTCAGAATGCAGGTGAAGAAACCAAGTGTGCCTTCAACTGTGTGTGCGAAATGTTTATGTTCAATATGACATTATCCAGATTAAAAACAAGAACTTTGGTACATCTGGATAGTACAGAAAGACGGATGGCAACAACTGCAAAAATTTAAAACATACTATGTACTGTAACATTTTATCCTGTCTTTCCAAACTTTCTGCCTTTACCCCTGAACTTTCCTTCCTGTGCATATTGGATAAACAGAAAACAAAATTTGTACTGTGAACTCTCACTGAGTCATTTGTGTTCATGAGTCAGTTATCTTAAAGGAATATTCATTCAGCCACTAAAATATCTTTTATCAAAAGAGTAGTTATTTTCCAGAGCTGTAAGGATTACAGTATGTGAAGTATGAATAGTTCACACAATAGTTTTAATGTAAAGTTATTTCATTGTTTTCAGTGATAAAATCATTACATTATATAATGTTTTAAAGTCATCCTGGTTTCTCCAAGAAAAGCCAATCCTCCTCTTTGGGAAAAATAGAAATACTGTGGGGTTTTAACAAAAAAAAGATAATAAAATATTAACATAAACCCAGTTGAAGAGAGGATGCAAATGTATGAAAAATGTTTTGATTTTGAATGTTTTCAATTTTGGCAGAGCACTGCTAAGTATAAGTTTTCAGCTAATCTTATTACAGAAGGCCTTTCTAGTGTCTTCTAGTGTGTATTTAATAATGCCTAAATTTTAGCAATAGTAATATTTCATAAACAGACAAGACCATTTAATTGCATCCATTTCCCACATGGTTGAGATGTCGGCACTGCATCCACCTGTTGACAGGGAATTAAGAGTGAAGTGGCAAGCATTGCCTTCCTAAATGCCATTTTCAAAATTTACCTATTTTATTTGGTAAAAAGAAGAAAACACCTGTTCTTCTGTTTGAACATAATAGTAGGTGCACTAATATCCTACCTAAATAAAAATAATTGTCAAATTAGCAAAGTAATGGTGGCATCCATATACTAATAGAAGCAGGAATTTAGAGGGGAAAAACCCCCAACAAAACAAACAAACAAAAAACCCCACTTTTTTTTTTGTCTAAGGTTACATTTTGAAGTGTATAAAAATACACAAAATATGCTGTTATTTCCTGAAAAAGTTTTAACTAGAATTGAAAATGTACAAAGAGTTTCCCCCAAATAATACGCAGAATTTTTCCTTGAATTTAGTATGAGAACAAGGTACAATGCCTATATATGTTCCCCTGAGGAGCAGGAGTTGTAGGGTCAAATGAAAAAACCCTGTATGAATCATAAAAGAATATTTCACTGTCTGTGGCTCACAGCAAGGCACAGTTGCTAGCAAACTAAATGCAGGGAAATTCATGGTAAATATAATTACCCAATTCCATTTCCAGTTTCTATCAAATACATTTCCTTACAAAAGCAAAACCAACCAAAAAACTGCAACAGAACAAAAAAACCCACCCCAAATAAAGAGCCTCAGTGACAACATTTAAACGTGTCTGGTGAGAGGTGAATTATTTCAATCTGCAACTCAAACCCACCTCATTAGTGTCCCTATTTTTTTATTCCCCCCTCCCTCCCGATGTACCAAACTGCAGAACAGTGATCTCTTTGAGCCATGGACCTGAACAAGTTCAATGCTAAATGCATTCTTCAGTGCCTTGCTGAATAGCAAGGGAGATAAACACATGCTTACATAATTTGCTAAGCTGAGTGTCCAGCTATGTATATAATATAGCTATTCAACTGAATATTTATTCCAATACAGTATAGGGTATTAAGCACTTTTTAAAATCCAGTGGCCTAGAGGAGTACTGAAAACTGTAATCTGGGATGAGATGCCTTTCAACCTGCTAAAACTCAAGTTGTATTACTGGACAAAGGCCAAGAGGAAAGACAGAGCAGAACAAGGAATATAAAACACAGTACTACCAATAGCTTCAGGAAGAACGGTCAGATAGGGATGCAGAATCTCACTTGTAAATGAGACAAGATAGTGACAGAACGGTGGCAACTCCTTCTCTAAGGTGTGTCTTTGCTGTGGAAAGTCACTGGTCACACAAGGAACAAGATCTGTCATTACATGGCCAAATAGGACAAAAGTAATGAAGAATCAGTTATCATTTCCATGACAAAACAAAATGAAAACATCCTTTGAGGAAATCATTCCATATAGGGATAGGAGGAAAAACTGCTGCTTACTGACTGAATAAAAGACAAGAAGGAATACTGAGCACTGCAAAAAGACAAATTCAGTTATTTTTTGCATTTTGATGTTCTAGTGAAGAAGGATAACCAGATCACACAAGTAGAGGATGTGCAGAGGCAGCTGCAGGACAGTATTTCTGGTGCATTTTCTTCCAGGCAATTGTGAAGATTAAGGAGTGCCTAGGATATTAATTCCCTTTGACATAAATGGGTGATGACAATAGGCTGCGATGTGTGGGGGTGATGCTTGCCATATGTTTTTTGACACAGTTGAAGAAGTTATTTCTGAAACCGGATAAAACAAATTTTACAACATGACAGGTGGGATAGGAATGAGCTATAGTTACAGCAGAAGTTCTCCCTGGTCTCTTGGTCTAAATGAACTGCTTCCAGGATGTTATGAAAATATGAACCAGTTATTTGACCAAAGCAGGAGCAAGTTGGTCTCTGTTTTGCAGGTGCTTTAGGACCTTCCATTAAGGGGGAAGAAAATGAAAAGAGTAGATTTTCTTTTGAATATTTCTACCAGAACTTGTATCAGATTTTATGTGGCCAGTTTAGTTTCCCAGCATTTATAAAGCTACCTGATGTCCACTTTTCCCACTGGTTGCCTCTGAATAGGGGTGTTTTCCTAGGAGCAAAAACACTACATAAAGTAAGATAATATAAACATCATCTGGAAATCTAGTCTCCTAGGTGACCAGTGCCAGAAGCAAGCATTGAGGAAATTCAGGCAGCAGTTACTACACTGATTTGGTGAGGAAGTCTTTCTAATCCTTGTTGAGAGTTCAGATACAACTGGACAGAAACAGATTACAAGCTTTAAAAAAAATCTTCCTCTGCCTGCAAACTGCTGATGTGTTATTGGTAATTTGAATGACTAGTCCTTTCTTCCCACCTACCTAAATCTATGGCATCTCATTTTTTTATGTTGTGCACCATTATTTTTAACTTGATTCCCATTCTAGTTGAATGGTTGACTGCAGCTCCCTATATTCCCTCTTCCAGTGCCTTATAGCACTTTGCACATATGTACTAAACCCCTTCTTTTTTGACCTTTCAAAAGAACCGCAGCCTTTTCAGTCTCTCATTTCTTCACTCCTAAACACTTTCATTTCTCTAAACCTGGAGATTTTTGTCTATGGCTTTTTTCATTTATGCACACTAATCCACCAGACCTGTCTGTATGATTTCAGATGGAGATGAGTTACTAATTAATTATTATAACTCTTTCATAGAATAACAGAATTATAGAATAGTTTGGGTTGGAAGGGGCCACAAAGATCATCTTGTTCCACCCCCTGCCATGGGCAGGGACACCTCCCATCAGACCAGGTTGCTCCAAGCCCTGTCCAACCTGGCCTTGGACACTTCCAGCAATGGGCAGCCACAGCTTCTCTGGGCACCCTGTGCCAGGGCCTGCCCACCCTCACAGATTTTATCTCTGTTTTAACTGCTGTGTAAACTGATGGAGGTGTTTTTGTTTGTTTGTTTGTTTGTTTGTTTGTCTTTGTTGGTTTTTGTTTTGGTTTGGGTTTTGTGTGTTTCTTTTTGTTGGGTTTGTTTGTTGTTTTTTGTTTGGTTGGTTTGTTTTGTTTTTAATTTGAATCAACCATGCTTACTTAGAAGTATCATGTACAGCTATCTTTTCCAATGAATTTTCATGGGCATTAAATTTTCTTAGGTCTCCTGGGGACCATTCACTCTAGTCACCCTGATCTTATCTGAGTGAAAAAAGTACAAAAATACTTTTAATGATTAAAAAAATATTTTTAATGATTAAAAAAACCGCAACCAAAACCACAAAAAACCAAAAACCACATTTAGACTCCAGTGCTATATAAAAACATGGGGTTACCATTTTTTGTCTCTTTTAATTAAAACTTTGGTGTAATGATTTTCAGAGATTAGTGATAAACTCTTTGTAAGGATGCAGGTGAGTCACTGTGTGGGCATTTAAAGACTTCAATAGCACATACAAAAATACCCCAAGAGAAAAGAACACTTGACCACAATATTTAACATTGTTTGGGAATACAATATACAGCAACTTGCTCTGGCAACATATCTTTAAAAGTTACACAAAGGAACTACAACTAATATCTGTAATGCAATCTGTAGTTCTAAGTCTGAAAGCAATGTAAAAACAAGTGCATTGACAAAAATGTGTGTTTTCAGCTTCCACTACTTATGAGATTATAATGGCTTTGACTGCCTTTGCTATTAGTAATTTCCCCAATGAATCTGTGGGTGGAACAAAAATGTGGAAATGAAAACTGAGAGGGTATTGTATGTTCAAGATAATCCACCTCCACTCTTACACAGTACATGCAATTTGAGTTGTCATCTTTCTTTGCCTCAGTTTTCCCGTTTGTAAAGTAGTTCAAGTCAGAATACGCTCTTTTACCACTACAAGCTATCTTCTACCACCTTAGCTCCTTTGTGTTCCCACACCAATTTCCTGTTCTGAAGATGAAAGAAGTAATTATTAAAACTGCTTATGAACAGGCTTTCTTGATTGCCTCCCAGCGGCTGCACTCCAAAGGCTGCTATGTGTGTGGGACACAGTTCCCCTGTGCAGATATCCCCAGTGATGTGGTAAAGGTGGATCTTCCCTGCCTCGGCACCCAGGATCCTGTCTTCTGATGCCAACCATACACCATAAGCATCACAATGACATACCATACCTCCCCCGGTATTTGAATATGAATTGAAGTTAAATGAGTAAGAAAGGACACTGGTGACATATGATACAAGAAGTATAATCCTCCTTTCCTATCACCTTAACTTCCTGAACATGTAAACTCTACTCACTCAAAAACATGAAAAAAACCATCGCGAATGGACAAACAACACTTTTTGCTATTGGTATATGGGAGATGTGGTTTGTCATATCAGAGGAGGATATAAAGACTTCCATTCAAACTTTCAATTTAGTGTTCTCCCTCCAGTCTGAAACACTCTGTTTTAAGCAGTTATTACACTCTGCTTTGCCAAATAGCTTTATGGCACCTATAAGAAAGACCCTGGAGCTAAATTCTCCTTAGATTTCTGACCACCTTAAACAGCATCCTAGAATTAATTAGTATCCATCTTCCTAGCAAATTCAGTAGTAGAAAGGAATGAAAAATTCTTTCATTGCAGGAACATGTAGTACACATGAATCCCTTTGGCAGTGCCTACTCAGGTTCCCACTCCTGTTCAAATGCATGTTAGAACTTCAGTTCATGAGTAGATCCCAAATCTAACTCAAATTGATTTAAATTCTATAAGGTCAGCATACAAGTCTTGGAAAGTTTAAGCTTCTGGAAAGCTACATAGAAGGAATCCACTGATTCCACATGAATATTATGCATAGAAAGTATCACTGAGATATGACTTGTATCAAGTGACACCAGGGAGGAACCACGAAAAACTCCTTAATAAACACTCAAGCTGGTAGTTACCCTTTACAGGCAAATCATGACAGTTTGGAACATGAGAGGCAATAAAACTGTCTGACTAGTCATGGTCAAAAAACAGTAAAATTAGTCAACATGAACCTGTCAGCCCCACCTCGACTACAAAGGCTGTGATTGCAAAATGCCATTCTATTAATTTCTGTAGTTTCCATTAGTTCTGGATTATTGTTTTCACGCATAAAGTTACTCTGAAATACTAGGGGTTTTGTGGGTTTTTTTGTTTGTTCATGTTCTTGTTTTGTTTGTGGGTTTTGTTGAGAAAACTGTTATAATCCTCAAGAAGTAAAATGGTTGATCAGCAACTAAATCATCAGGAACAGGGCTGGACCCAGGGATGTGGAGCTGAGCAGCCTCACCTGTCCCTCTCCCAGGCTCTTGGATACAGCAGGTTTTATTTGATCACATACTTTGTTTCCTATCATTTTGCCAACCAGTCCTTAAATAACAAACACTGCTAGAAGGTTTCTCATAAGAAAACACAGAAAAAAGTATCTAAAATAATACATTATAATAGGCAGGATAAAACCTAAGAGTTTCCCAAACACAGAAGGAAGTAGGCAAGGTGGAAAAAAAAAAAAGCCACAAAAGGATGACTGTAGCACAAATAATTGGTAGCTTCCATTCAATTTTGATAATGAGTGTTTATAGAATACGAAAGAAAAAAATTATTAATGGACTCACTGTCATAATGTAAGAAGAATTAAAAGAAAAGGACTGAAATTAATTGTGTGAGTAGGATGTGGCTGGCTGGCTTGAGCCTCTGAAAATACAGATATCTGTGGACACTGGTGGGCTGTTGGCCAACCTGCCTTCTCTAGCTTATTTACAAAATGGCATTTGCTCCAAAGGACATACATTTTGGAAGATAATAAAAGAGATGCAAAGATGGGGAAGCTATTTTATCTTCTACAAACATGATTAAGTAACAAAACCAAAAAAAAATCACCTTGAAAACAAAAAACATGAAACAGAAATCACTTAGCTACATCCCTGTGGGGGGTAAAGCAGTTCCTCATCCCTGTATTCTGGCTACCTCATCACTATATACAGAATACAATCTTCAGAAGCTTTATGTCTGAGACAACTTCATGCCTCTAGTTCCAGAGAGCAGAGAGATGAACTGAAGAAAGAACTGAATCGTGCAAAACGGACCCTGTTCACACAGAGGTACCGGGAAGAAAGCATCAGCAAAGGTTCCCAGCTTACAGAGACATTAAATAGGAGGATCTTTGTGAGACTGACTGAGTAACTTGGTTGCATGGTTTGAATCAAAACTAATACTCTGTAGTCTGGACTGAACAGTTATGGAGCATTCAGGTTGCCCACTTTGCATTTCAGCAGCACCTTAGTGATACCCTGCAGCTTCATCTACTACAAAATCCCATGGAGCCTGAGACATGTAGAAATTGCTAAAACTAGAAACAGAACAAAAACATTCAAAGAGTATCATTTTGCTTTGAAGATACCTTAGACTGCACAGAACCTTGTTTGTTGGTTTATTTACATTTCCAGAATTGGTGAAATTACTTAATCTATATTGTCAAGTTATTCTTGATGCATCTGCCTATAACCACAGTAGTTTAAAATAAAGAAACCCTATCTCCCTTTGAATAATCTCTTCTTCCTAAGACATGTACATACACACTGCAATTATCAAATGCTGGGCAAAAAAAAAAAAAATTAAAAAAAAAAGGAAGAATGAGTCAGACACTAAGTGCTCTGAATGATATGTGATAATTGAAGTTCATAATTATAAGTTCTTTGCATTTAATCTCCCTGTGTCACATGCATACCTTGGCAGTGGTTTCTAGAGCCTGTGGGGCTTTACTGGTCTCAACTGGACTGATATGGGCACAGGATGAAAGGCAGTCTGTTGGATACTAAGACGACCAGATCTTTAAAGGTAAACCGGCACCCTAAAACTAGACATGGAAACTCACAAACTCAGGGCAGGGAGCAGGTGCTGAATATCCTTCCTCCAGCTACCAAAACCACACAGCATCTTCAAAACCTTATATTTCTGGATGAGATATACCCTCCACCTCACTCCTAAGTAAATACTTTGCTGACAGAGTATTAAAACTGAAGTGCTTTGAAGAAGCCATCCAAAACCTACCTGGCACATCAGCCTTTGGAGAATGTTAGGAATATGAAATTTTAGGAATGGCATCATTATGGAGGTGGTCTCACTCCCACCAGGTTCGTAAAAACAAAGGCAGTGGAATATTGAAGACACACACGAACACATCAGAAGTGTGATCGGAACAAGAAAGGCCCCCTAGAAAAGATTTCTCCAGCACCATATCCGGCTGCAGCAAATGGATTTAATTTCTGGGTGTCTTAATCATAGGATTTATCTGGCAGCCTCTCAAAAGTGTTGCTGCAATTACCTTTTTTTCTTGTAAGCTAGGATTAGTGTAATACAAATACAGGTAAGTTACCACATGACAATACAGTATTTGTTAGGACTTCATCCATGTTTCTTGGTAAAGAAAGACAGTATTACTTAAAACACTGATTTGGATGAACACCTGTAATAATTATAAAGGATACAATAAACAGACAAGTAGGAGAACACAAATATTAACTCTGCCTCTATGGGCTATGGAACAGGAAGGAAAAAAAAGAAGGGAAGAATAGAAAAGAAAAAACGAAGGAAGGAAAAGAAGGAATGAATAAGTCTTTTTCCGGGCTGGGGAAATGTCACAGGGGATCAAGATGCAGAAGGCACAATTTTAGATACTAACAATGACTGTATCAAGGAGCAACTGGGCAGATGATCCACAAAAGAGGAAATAATCCTCATTGTGATTCAAGCCGCATACACACAGGACCTGCTCTAAAATATTAGCACTGAAGAACTGCATTGCAACATTGACTACAGCTTGCCCTGCGGGAACAAAAAGTACACAAACCCCCAGAATCTGGCAGACTCATGCACCACAAAAAAACTCAAAATGAGTAAGGTGATCAAAGACAAAGCTGGCAAGAACACCAAAACCAGTTAGGTTCTTACAGGTGCCAATTGTGGAAAAACATAGTTTTGGCAAGATGACAAATTTGTATCACCAAGCAAGAATTTCTTGAGAAAGTTTGACAAGGAAGCTGGCAAAACCAAACAGCAGGAGTAAGGCAAGTTACAAGAAAAATCTTTTCCCTTGGAAAAGCTATAGTGTCAAAATGTATTAAAACTAAATCAAAACAGATCACAAGCCTGAGATGACTGTGCAAATAGAACAAACAGGGGGAAAAATTAGTAAGAAATCATCACTTACATGTATATGGAACAGCAAGCCTGTCAAGAACTTAGGGCTGATGGATGGCCCTCAAAGAAGATAAGGCCCTATCAAGAGCCAAAATGAGTTCATGCCGTCTGCCTGCACTCTGGAAGAGGCAGGAGACATTCCTCTGCTGGAGTCCTTCTTTGCAAGGAACAAATGCTAGGGATCTGTCTGAACAGTAACAAGACAATAGGTCCAAACGACACTCAGAAGATCTAGAGGAACTCAAGGGTGAAACTGCTGAATTATTAACTTTGATGCACAGCATCTTAAAACTGGATTTGTGCCTGTGGACATGAGCTTTGTCAACAAGATACCCAGTTTGAATGATGTGAGAGGAGACCCGGAGGTGTACAGGCTTGTAAGCCTGGTGCCTGACGTCAGACAAACCACGCAAAACTTTAGCAAAGCACAAGGAATCAGTGGACACTGGGGAAAATATTATATTTTTAGTTTCAGCACAGCTCTTGTACATTGAGAGTACACTGGAAATTTTCAAGAGTGTTCACAATCAAGTAGATAAAGTTTAGATTAAACTATTTACATGCTTTTCTCAAACCCTTTTGACAAGATCTCTTGCCAAAGGCTTTTAAGAAAACCAAGGACCAAAGAAATATGGGGGAAGGCCTATGTTTTGGTATATAGCAGATTTAACTGCAGGAAAGTGTTTGGACCACTCATACTAAAAGGAAAGCCAGAGTGCATGCACCTCCCAGAAAGAATCTGCTAGAACCAGAGAGGTGCAAAGAAGTGAGGAACGTTGTTCACAGAAGCAAGGACTTAAAAATAGAGTCCTTCTGCTTGAAAATAGGCAAACAGGAGAAAGATCTAGTCAAGGTCTAAATGATTACCACAATAATAATGTTATAAAATTTGCATTTTCCAGTGTTTCACATTGGTTGTTAAGTGACCATTTTGGGGCATCTGCTGAAGATGGCAGATGGCAGTTCAAAGTAGAAAAAGCAGGTGTGGTGACTAAACCAAATTTGATATTTTCAGTAGTTTGTTTGCATTTTCAACAGAACACTGAAATCCTTCACAGCTCCTCCCTCCTTCCTTTCTAAAGGTGTCCTGGTTATAGTACCCAGGATCAGTTTGCCACTGTGTGGGTGTGGATTCTAAACCCTCTATGTCATTTTTCTCATTAACTGCTCACAATGGCCCATTGGCAGCAGCTGCCCAGGGCACACCTGACCCCTCAGGGTGCAGGGGGCTGTTTAGGAACTTCTGTGAGATAAGGAAGTGTTCCTGTCTCCACATCAATGACTCACGTGTGAGAACTCCCCTCCAGTGAGCCACTAGTGCTCAGGGGCTATCAGGGATGCCAAAAATATTCCATGATTGACCTCACAGAGTAAATCACCCATTGTGAAACTCTCCACCCTGGGGGAGGGACTGAGCCTTCCCATCACAGCCCAAGCAGAGATAAGCCTGGGGTTGTGGGACTGGAATCTCTCTTCAGATCCAGAGGAGGAGAAGAGCCTCGACCGGACTGAGACTGCCACCAGCCTGCAACCATCATTTCCACCAGCAGGTTTCTTACTTTGAACTCAGGGGGGCCACGTGGTGCTCAGCACAGAGGTTGGTGAGCTCCATCCTGCTCATGCCCCACTGTGCTGGACTGCACATCTGTTATTGTGGCACAAACGGAATTTCCTTCTGTCTCAGTGTATTTTGTGATCTTTTATTAAATTGTTTTTCTGACTTGCAGTCCCATTCTGAGTTGGATTCATTTCTCCTGCCGGTTTAACTCTAAACCAGCACAAAAGGAAAAAGAATTGCTAGCATTCTGTGGTAAATAATCTCAGTTGGAATAAGAGTAATTTATTGCATCCTTTTATTTAATGTGTTACGCCCTTTTTTATTCACTGATACTCACACTCTACTGTGCTAATGTTTTAAGTAGTGGTATGTCAGAAATCATTTCATCATTAGCCTGAAGTGAATATTTTTTTCTCACAGCTTATTTTTTAGTATTGATGACATTTTAATTGGCAGTTGATGGGAATTTATGTGTCTTTTATTCTCCTTTACAGCTGCAGATTCTCTCACCCTTCTTGTGGGTTACATGAAGCCTTAGAGCCTTGATGAAGACTTGGCTCATTTTCCTCTTACTGTTGACAGTTCCCCATACAGTGGTATTTCTTAATTTCTCTGATCCTTTTGGTTCTGAGAAGACTGCAGTTTCTTCATCCATCTTCTTCTTGGGTCCTCCATTTCCTTGGGTCTCTTGGGGAATGTTAAAGGGTTGGAATGGACCTTAAAGCCCATCTATCCCAACCCCACATTGCCCTGCACCTTCCACTAGATCACATTGCTCAAGGCCTTACCCAGCCTGGCTTTGGACACTGCCGGGGTTGTGTGGGGGCACCCACAGCAACCCTGGGCAACCTGTTCCAGTGTATCACCACCCTCACAGTGAAATATTTCTTCCTGATGTCTAACTCAGATTTGTTAATCTTTCAATTTGTACTCCTTACTCCTTGTTCTATCACTACAGTTCCTGACAAAGAGTCCCTCTCCAGCTTCCCTGTAGGCCCCCTGCACATACTGGAAAATTGCTACAAATCTTATATTGTCGCAGAATGCAGAAAATTGGATATTCTGTGAGACTCTGAACAATCCAAGTTTTGTGGTTCCCATGAAAGGCAGGCCTTTGTTTACATATTTCAAGAGAATGGTTCATAGCCTTGGAGCAAGACTTTATCAGCATCTGCTGATTAAGAAGAAACACCAAGGCCAGGACTGTTCAGATCGACTAAGCATGGACAGTTTTAAGCTATCAAATCATTTAATATAGTGATGTAACTGAAAGGCACAGATTATAAATACTAGGCTTGGTCTGAAAATAAAGGCTTTAGGCTTTTTGGTTCATTCACTGCATGAAGTGTGTGTGTGAGTTCTTGAGCCTTAAAGGCCCGTGCTGCCTTAACATGGCTCTTGGACGAGCTCTCATGTGAGCGTATAAACATATATATACTTAATTCATTTTTACTTTATTATATCTTATCTTTTTTTCTCTTTTTCACTTCCATAAGGTGGAGATCCATCCCTAATGCAGAATCACATGTCCCTACCTACTGTCTTTCCATTTGAATGATGTACTCTCCTCTCTGTGCCCCATTTGCTTTCTACCAGCACATTCTTTACACCCACTTCCGTCTTCCTTTTTCTAAGGAGGAACCTCTTCTTGGAGCCTGCAGTTCAAAGCATTGCTTTGGCCTCCCTCAGCACAAGCATGGCCACCCTCACAATGGTAGGAAATGTTAAACATCTAGGCACTGCATTGCAATAGGATAAATGAAGACCAAAGAGGAACTGACACCTCGCAGACGTAGCCAACACACATCCAGTTGAACATGGAGAATGCTTCTCTAAACAGCTAAATGTTGTAATATAATCCCATTGTCATCAACTGAATAACATCCATGGGATTTCACAAGCTGCTTTCCTTCTCTGTTTTTACTTATTTACAGAGGGAACTGGCAGAAGTTGCCATTTCCAAGTCTAAACTGTTTCCAAACACCTTATCATATGACATCCTACGCAGATGTTGATCAAGAAATGTCTGCCTATGAAAAATGTACAGTGGATTTTCTTTGTGTATCATCTGCTTGTTTGAGTGCTACCTGCTTCCAATTCTGAACAAAAGCATTTTCTTCTGATTAGTTATCTTCATCATCCACTGTTTTTCAAACAAAATAGTAAGAACTTCACCATGTCCTTTATTTTCCAGTTCATACATAGATTATTTTTCTTTACATTCTGAAAATTTGCCAAATTCTGCATTTTTAAATTTTTCTCATTTTTAAAAAATTTTTGAGAACATCAAGGAATTTCTCAAAGTATTTTGAAGTATGTTGTTTTTATTGTTTTTCTGGAACAGTGTCTGAACAAGAACAATCTTCCAAGGCATCTGCAGCTGTTTTAAAGGCATATACACATCCCTGGGATTGAAATACTTCTTCCTCTAAATAACTGTTACGGAAAAGCAAGGTTTGTTTTATAACTCCAGTCCTTTTCTGTTGGATTATGTCACCAGGTTTGTTGTTAATTGAAACAAAACAGTAGAGATGTGGTGAGCTAGAAAGTGGATGTTGGTGCTCAGAGTTTGCTAGGCAGAGGGGGAAAATACACAGAACTGCACTAGTGGAGGAAAAGATTTGGAACCAAGAAGCACCAACTGAAATGTTATTGAAATAAAGAGGTGCCGCTGCTGTAGAGGTCTAACTGAAGTGAATGCTCGTTACATGATTTTTAGCATCTAAATAAGGTGAAATAGTTTTAGAGACACAGCCCACCCCTCCTGGTATTCTGTGAGCTACTACCTTCAAGTAATAATACAATAAAACTACATAATGAAGAATCACTGGTGAGTCCCTGCTTAATTTCTGACTGTGGAAGCTGAAGTATTCAACTCATGTATGAGGTTTCTTTTCACAGCCACAGAGTTAACTTCCTACGCTTTAATGGATTCTCCAGGCACTTGTATTCCAGTAGGAGCAGGGAGGCAGAATGGCCCCACTTTCAAACTAAAGCCCTGTGTATACTTCTGGAGAAAGAATGAACACTAAGAAATTAGGGATGAAAACCTGCAGCACAGGAGACAGAAAAAGACATTACTGACATTAGCTCTATTATGCAAGTGGGTTTCACACTACACTCGGCAAAGATATGGAGGCTGGGAGGTGAAAAGGAGGATTTGAGGGAGGGGGGAGGGAATTTGGTGGGGTGTTTGAAGGGTATGCAGGTATGTGAGGGGATCTGGGGGCAACTAGGATAGTTCAGGGACTGGAGCATCTCTCTTATGAGTAAAGGCTGAGGGAGCTGGTCCTGTTCAGCCTCAAGAACAGGTGGCTGAGAGGGCACCCTGCTAATGTGCATAAATATCTGAAGGGGGTGCCAAGAAGATGGAGCCAGGCTCTTTTGGTGGTGCCAGGCAGCAGGACAAGAGACAGTGGGCAGAAACTGATGCCCAAGGAGGTTCCACCTGGATAAGAGCAAGAATTTCTTTACTCTGTGGGTGATGGTGCAATGGAACAGATTGCCCAGAGAGATGTGGCGCTTCCCTCGCTGCAGATACTCGCAAGCTGTCAGAACACAATCCAATGCCATGTGCCCTGGGATGACCCGGCAGGGAGGTGGGATTGGATGCGCCACTGTGGTGTCTTCCAACCTCAACTGTCTGGGATTCTGTAGGGTGTTTGGAGGAGTCCACAGGGTGTGTGAGGGATGGGGTGAGGGATGTAAGGAGGTCCAGGGGGGCTGTGAGAGGGTTCCCGGGGGCTGTGTGAGGGGTCCAGGGGTGTTTGGGGGTCCAGGAGTGTTTTCAGGACTGGGGTGTCTGTGGGGGGATGCTGGGGGTGTGTGTGAGGGACTGGGATGTGTGAAGGAGCCTGGCGTGGCATGTGGGACACCAGGGTGTGTGTGAGTGGGTTTTGGGCATGTGTGAGGGGCTCGGGGGTGTCTGAGCATTCAGAAGAGTCTGAAGGGGTTCAGAACATGAGGGTCCAGGGGGTGTGTGAGGGACCAGAGGGTTTTTAAGGGGACCTGGAGGAGTTTGAGGGGGTCTGCAGTGTGTGTGATGGAGTCAGGGTGTGTGTTATGGGGTCCCTGGGGGTGTATGAAGGACTGGGCTGTGTGTTATGGGATCCCTAGGGGTGTGTGAGGGACTGTGGTGTGTGTTACGGGGTCCTTGGGTGGTGTGTGAGGGTTCAGGGGGTGTGTGAGGGCCTGGGGGGTGTGTTATGGGGTCCCTGGGGGTGTGTGAAGGACTGGGCTGTGTGTTATGGGGTCCCTGGGGGTGTGTGAGGGTCCATGGGGTGCATGAGGGACTGGGTTGTGATAGGACTAAGGGGTGAGGGGTCCAGGGTGTGTGTGACGGGGTCTGGAGGGGTGTGTGAGGGTCCAGGGGTTGTGTGAAGAGCCGAAGGGTGTGTGAGGGACTGGGGTATGCAGGAGTGGGTTTGGGGGTGTTTGAAGGGTCCATATTGTATGTGAGAGGGTCCATATTGTGTGTGAGGGATCCGTGATGTATATGAGAGGTTCAGGATGTGTCTGAGGGGTCTGTATCGTGTGTGAGGGCTGCAGGCTCTCTCTGGGCGGTCCGTATTGACTGTGAGGGATCTGTGATGCATATGAGAAGTTCAGGTTGTCTCTGGGGGGTCCGTATTGTGTGTGAGGCATCCAGATTATGTTTGAGGGGTCCATATTGTGTGTGAGGGGGTGCGTATTGTGTGTGAGGGGTGTGTGGTGTATGAGGGCTCCGGGCTGTGTGTGAGGGGTCCATATTGTGTGTCAGGCATCCAGATTATGTTTGACTCCATACTCTGAGAGCTCCAGGCTGTGTGTGAGGGGTCCAGGATGTCTCTGAGGGGTCCGTACTGTGCGTGAGGGCTCCAGGCTGTGCCCGAGGGGTCCGCCGTGTGTCTAACGGACCGCGCTCAGCCGTGCGGCGGCTGCGCCGCTCTCGCGAGACGTGGCGGCGGCGGCGGCGGCGAAGGGGGCTGTGCCGGCGGGAGCGCGGCTGGTTCCCCCCGCCT
>VXAU01004283.1:29500-79756 GCA_013399695.1 Formicarius rufipectus | reverse complement strand
GCAGCGGGAGCCGCGGGCGGCAGCGGTGTTGGGAGCGGCGGAGGGAAGGCATGGAGAGCAAGCAGGAGCAGCCGCGCGGGTCTGCAGGCGATGAGGGCGCTAAGGATGCGCTGGGCAAGGCGCTGGGTCCGACGCCGAGCCAGAGCCGCTTCCAGGTGGACTTGGTGGCCGAGGGGCCCCGCAAGGCGGGCGTGGACGGTGGCGCGGCGGGGAAGGGCGGCGAGGAAGCCAAGGGCAGGTTTCGCGTGAACTTCGTGGACCCGTCCGCCGGCGCTGAGAGCCCCGGGGAGCCCGGCGGGGGCGGCTCGGAGAGCGGCAATGTGAGCGGCGTGCAGAACGGTGGGGACACGGTGATGAGCGAGGGCAGCCTGCACTCGGGCGGGCACCACCACTACTACTATGACACCCATACCAACACCTACTACCTGCGCACCTTCGGGCACAACACCATGGACGCCGTGCCCCGCATCGACCACTACCGCCACACGGCCGCCGACCTCGGCGAGAAGCTGCTCCGGCCCAGCTTGGCTGAGCTGCACGATGAGCTGGACAAGGTGAGGGCGAGGTGGCCCCGCATCCCACCCCGGGGGTCTCTGCCATCGCATCCCACCCCGGGGGCTCTCCGTGCCCCCCCATCGCATCCCATCCCAGGACTTTCCTTCCCCGCCATCCTACCCCGGGCATCACCCCCCTATGTCATCCCATCCCAGGGCTCTGCCTGGTCCCGGCGGCAACAGAAATATATATGACCAAAAAAAATTAAAAGGGAAAGCCAAAAGCTCGCCCAGCCTCTGGGAGGCGCAAACAGCGCGGATGCCTTTCTCGCTTCTCACTTTTGTTATTTCTTATTACTTCTCTTTTCGTGACGCAGTGATATCCATCCATCCCCCCCCACCTCCCCACATGCTTTTGGGAGATGGTCCCCCGACACACACAATATGAGAGAGGGATTTAGAGCGGCAGGTCTGTCTGCAGCCCAGCGCGTTTTCAGCTTCCGTTCCGCCTCCGGCAGAGCGTGGATCAATTCGGGAGGTTGCCTTGGTGTTAGTCTGGGAAGGGCAGTGGGAATCTTAGGAAGCGACGCTTAAAAAAATCCCAAGAAAATCTAAGCAAAAAGAAAATCCCAAAAACCTAAGAGCGAAATAAGGATGCGCTCCCCTTAGCAGGGATTTGTGCCCGAGCATCCGCAGAGCGCGGTGGGATCCGGAGCAGATGCTGCTGGACCTGCCCAGGCACAGATCCTGAACGAACCTTCCCCCGGTGCCACCACCTTCTCTTTTGGACTGCTGCTCGGTGTGTTATCCGAGATGAGTTACAGTGAAACCTGCCTTCGCGCTGCAGGCTGTCTTTGCTAAAACACCAGCTTTAGTTGAACGTAGAATTAATTTTTTTTTTAAAAACTATCCTTTAACGCAAGATAACGCTGCTGCAGTGCTGCCTCCGCGCAGGTTTTGGCTGTGCTCTGAAGCCTGTGTTCTAGTGGGGTTTATCCGCTGGCTTTAGGGAGATAAAAGAGCGTATGGACCACATCCCAGTGAAGGGAAGAATATTTTGTTTCCAAAACTCTTTTCATCCCCCCTTTCACTCCTTATAGGTGGAGTTCATGACGAAACGTCTATTCTTGAAGTGTTCCCTGTTTCACACCATTATTAGGCTGTTCAGCCCTGGTCTGTAGGGTTTTTTTGGGTTGTAGTGATTGCTTAAATCTGTTTTTTTGAAATTGACTCTTCAACTGTGACAGAAATAATTGTTCATTGTATTATAAGGGTACTTTGTGACACCTAAGATTAGATCTCAAAAAAACCCCTGCCCCTAACAGCCGGTTGCTTCTGCCTGCCAGGTCCCCCTCTCCTTGATGGAGTTAAATGATGTTCTGTAGTCTGATTTTAAGTTAATACAGAATTTAGGCATTACTCTCTTGTGCACTGACTAGGTGCACTCTAAATAGAACACACATATATGTGCTCATAATATGTGAAAACACACTTATTTCCTGCCTCCTCTCCCGAGTTTGTCACTTGTGGCCCGTGATGGGATGACCAGGTGTTGGTTACTCTGCTCTGCAAGCAGAACACTGCTTGAATTTCTAAGCTTGGCAGGTGGGTTTTTCAGTGTGTTTAGGTTGCAGCAGTCAGGAAAGCTCTTTGACACCATTAGGACATTTGAGTGCAGACTCTAATGTATCCTGGAACTATAACTTCTGGAATTGTTATATCTCCATTAGGAAGAAATTCATGGCAAGCAATTTTCTTCATAGTTTGTACCATAGAAGAATACTAGACAGCATAATTACAGGATCATTATTAAAACAGTTTCATTGTGAGCATTAATTAAGCCAAATGATTAATTTCTTAGATGTCATGAATTTTTTTCTGTAGACTGGATAGATGTATACATAAACAAACTTTCTAAATTCAAGTCCTGCCTGCTGTGAGCCCTCTACCTTCAAATGAAAAATTGGGGATGGAATATGCAATTTTGGTTGCGTTTGGTTTAAGTATCAATTTAAAAAAATGGTAATAGGTATAAATTCCGGAATTTAAGTTGAATTCAATGGAGTAACTCAGCAGGTCTGCTGTAGGATGTTTAATTTCCAAAGCAATTAATGTGTTAGTTGCTTTTTGGGCTTATATGAAGAGGTCAAGCTGCTATTTTTGCTTCCGACTTAGCAAAACATTTTCCAAGGTGAGGCTGAGAACACAAAAGCTTTTAATAAGGGTGTGTCATGCATATTAATGGCATTGGTTATGTACATTTCGCCCAATCTCAGGAGTATGAAGCACATCAACATCTGTGATTATGCACTTTATTTCTGGATGTAGAGAGCTGATAACTTTTAAATGAAGATGGTCCTATACTTCGATGTGGAAGATGTTCACAGAGCTGTTGTGTTTTTTTTGCTGTTTTCATTGGGCTTATTGTCTCCATTCCCAAAGTGAATTCAGTTCCTGCAGACTAGCAGTGATAGTCTATACTGTTAAATAATGCTGTGCATTAAAGAAGGTATTTTCAGGAACTTGAAGTGTTAACCTTTCTCTTCTACTGTGGTTTTTATACTGATTTAACAGGTACAGCCTTGTCTGTCAAGGGCAGCTGGTACAAACATTGTAGTACCTCTAAATTAAGTTTCCTCTGTGTGAATACCTATTGTTACGCCCCTGCTCTTGACCGGGTGAACCAAGGTTGGCAGTTACTTTGTGTTAGGACTGAACCAAAACTGTTCACTGGCAGTGTGGCTCATTGCTTTGAATGTAGCCAATTTCACCTTGCAGTTAGAATTTATGCTATTCTGTTTTAATAGGTAAATAAATGTCAGGGAACGTTGGAGCATTGATAGTGGTGCCAATTATAGAACAGTCTTCTCACTTTGTTTTGGTTACAAGAGCTTCATATGTCTGACTCTTCTACTGATTCTATTCTCACAGAACAGCACTGTTGGAAGAACATGCACTGCTTGAGGAAGATGCACATACATGTACACAAAGGGTACAATTTCCCAAGGGTTTGTCTTACAATCCTGGTAGGACACGTGTTGGTGTGGTGGTTCCATCAGTGGCTTTCCCAGTAGAAAAAGGCTTCTGGAAACTGGTTGTGGAAACACAGCTGGTTGATGCTGCAGCACTCTGAGGTACATGAATTGCATAATACAGCTCTTGGTCAGTCATCTTAAGCATTTCAGGGGAGGGGTCTTGCTTTAGTGTATCCTTAGCTTCGGATAGCCAGGGTGATCAATCTGCTCCTTACCCAACTGGTGTGCATTAATCCTGCTCTGCATTAGAGGTGAGAAATGGAGTTATGTGATGGGGTTACAGTTGTTTTATCTCGTACATGGAAGGGAATGCTTTAGTCCCCAGAGATGTAGAGGTGAGAGGGTGTTTATTAGCAAAGTGACAGAATGGAAACCGCCATACCATGACAGGCAGGTTTTTGTTGCATCTGCAGTGTCCCCTGCCCTCTTGAGGGGATCTGCCTGCAGACTGTAGGAAGATCCAAAAGTGTTCATGCTTTTCTTAATATTTTTTTTTTCTGTCTTACAGTTTAGGAATATCTATTTTCCCTGGATCTGCTACACCTGTAGGTAAAGATACAGCCTGTAGAAGACATTCCACCTAGCTTTGCATTCCTCAGTTTATCAGTTACTGTGCCATCACAGACCTTGTGGGTTCTGAAAGGTGCATGCTCATGAAGTATTCAGAATTGCAGTGTCGTCCACTGATGTGTATTAATTTGTGATTTTTCTATATAGAATTTGATTGTGGAGCTTCTGGTTTTTTGGGTTTTTTTTTGTTTTTTGTTTTTTAAGGCTAAACATCGCTGTATGTGAGCGATTCTATTTTGAGCTATGTGCAACCGATCACAGCTGCGGTGAGTGAAACCAGTGTGAGCCAAGCCCTCTGCTGGCAGCTCTGCTGTGCTGTGAGCTACATACTCACCGACAGCACTGGCAGGCTGCAAGGGAGTGATCTCCGAGGCAGATCCAGAGGCATTTAAAAACAGAAGTGTGATTTGTTTCCTCCCATGTCAAAATTCATGCACCTGTCGTCTGAATTTGGAGACAGAAGTAAGAGAGAAGGCATTATTGATAGTCTTCATGCAGAGTTGAGAGTTTTCTTTGTTTTTACTCACATTGGATGACTGTACATTTTTCTGGCATTGATGAGTATTTTCTGAAGCATTGCAGTTTTTCCTCTTGATAACTAAATGTTTAACATAAGCACAGTGAAAAGGCTGTTTATGGCACTGCTTTACAACAATGTGTTCTGTCTTGAAAATGATGAACAACTGGTGCACCTCTAATATTTATTTTTATTTTCTTTCAGTTCTTGGTTTATTTCTGCTTAGCCTCTCAAGAAAGCAGAACTCAGCTAATGCTGCCTGAAAGGCTAAAAGATGATTCTAGGCCATCAAGTTAGCTTCCCATGTTATGTAAGGTTTGTCTCTAGAAGTCCCTCTCCCAGAAGATTAAGACCCTCAAGGAGATTTGTTTTTATTGCACTACCTTGCTGAATCTTGTTTACAGTCTCTAGATCTCTTATTTCTTGAGTCCCTGTGATTTTTTTTTTCATTCTGACAGCTTTTCCTTGTCGCTGTCCTCTAGATATGTGAGCAGAATTCAGATTTTCTTTATGAACTTGACTATACTAAAATAAACCAAGAAACTCTTGGTCTCCATGCTCTTGGATATCCCAGAAGCCTGTAATTTGTAGCTGTGCTTTGATCACTTTTGAACACCACTGATCTTTATGCACGTGTGCTCAGAGAAGGCTTTACTGACACCATGCCAAGTGATGTTTTTGTGCTTCTTCAGTCTATGTGGAGAATCCTCACTTTACTTACCCTGATACCCACCCGTTAATTACAACCATTTTTATCACGGGAAAAGAGTGTACTGCTCTGTTTGCAGCAGTAAATAATAGTAGTGCCCCAGGTCTTCTATTTTTATGTTGCTTGAAGCTTGGATACATCTCTACTCCAAAACACCTGTGGGAAACTGAGACACTTGAAACTCTTTTCAGCAGGCAATATTGTTCTTGCTACTTTGTTCCTGTCCCAGAGAAGCTGGAAATAGCTGAACTCGGTTAACAATCTTATTTCACAGCACCAGTGTGGACTCCTCCTGAAAGGGGTGAACTTCTCTGCCCTCACAGATCTTAGTAGGATCTGGGAGCTGATCTGCTTTGCAGAAAGCCAACGTCCCCTCAAATGCAAAATCGTGTACTGGTTGTGGTGATTCAGTTCCCTGATCCAGTACTTCAGTGATCTGCGCAATCCTTTGACTGCACACTTGTATCAATAAAAAATTTCAAGTGTACTGTGCTAATATGCACATATTTATTTACTTTAAAATTTCATATAAATGTACTACTGTACAAATATTGCGTGTGGTACAAAATAAAAAATCAAGCATTATGTAAAATGAAACACTCTCAAAAAGTCTTTATTAACATTATAAAAACCTGAAAGAACAGTGTTAACTTCTCTGTAGTTCAGCATAACCTATTTTAGAACTGGTATAAAAAGAAAGTGCAGTAGAATTCATCTTCTGATAAACTTTATTACCTTTTGGTACTGCATTTGATTAGACTTCAGATGATTTTCATTCTTGAAAAACATTCTTGCAGAGGAGGAGTTTGGCAAGATCAGTATCTTGGAGTAATTTAAACCAGTGTACTACATCTTCTGTTGAATTCTTCAGATTTTTTCCAAAACCTCATCTAATATTCATTCATGAGCAACCACAAACCCATTCCCCTCACTTCTTTGTATAGGTAGTAGCAGTCACACTATGGTCATTTGTCACTACTAAGAACTTTTCTAAAATATGTGACTTGAAATTGTTAGCCATTCAGTATTTTGGAAGCTGCCCAGGCTTTGCAGCTCAAGTGCATGGAAGGTCTTGTTTATTTTTGCCCTTCAGCAATGGCTATGCCTGACAAACTTACAGAAATTTCTTTTTATACATAAAAACAAACTTAGGATGCCTTATCTGTGCCTTATAAACTTAAGTGACTCAAGGGTATGGTAATAAAGGCATCCAAAATTCCATTTTAATAAGGAGGCTTATTTGGCTAGTTTACTTTTCTTCTTTGAATTAACTGCTTCTATTTCAGATTATTCAATTGTTTGGTGGGTTTTTTTGTGGCTTTATTTGTTTTGTGGGGGTTTTGTTTGTTTTCTTTAATTCAAAGAAAATGTTTCAACTGTAAAGGAACTAGCGCTGGGTTAATGTTTCATCTTAGTCTGACAGTTTACATGGCAGAGGCTCATCAGTCTATTCTGAGTAATACTGCTTTTGAACTGTTTGTCAGCTTTGGCTGTGCCAGTGCAAGCTGTATGAATGTACCAGCTCTGCTCAGTGCTGGCTCAGGGGCTGTGCTGAACCTGGTTTCACCATTTCAGGACGTTAAAAATTCAGCCAGTACTTAAATCATTATAAGGATTATTTCAGTGGGCTTTTTTAGTGTGTTTAAGACAATAGGTTAAATGTAATTTTTCAGGAACTTACTGCACTAATAAAAATGTGACCTTTTATTAAGGTTATTGCTGCTTAGTGTTAGTGGCTCCCCACCTCTTCAAAGTGCATCATTCTGTTTTGCAGAAGTGGATGAAAACCAAAAAGTGTAGAGAGCAAGAATGCCACAAATTAACCTCTTTTGGGGGTGGCATATAGAAGATGACGTGTGCTGGTTTAGTCTGGGGTGGAATTGTCTTCCCAGTGATTGTGTTTTGGGTTTGTGCTGAACACAGGACTGATAACATAGGTATGCTTTTATTGTTGCTGAGCTTTTACAGAATCAGGGCCTTTTCTGCTTTGCGTGCTGTCACACTGGGTAGGGATGGGAGTACTGGGGAGGGTGGGGAGAGGTGCAGTCGGGACAGGTGATGCCAACTGAATGATGAAAGGATGTTCCAGACCATATAACATCATGCTCCCTGTATATAGTGGGGGAAAGGGGAAATATTTGGAGCAATGGGGATTTTCTTCCTAAATCACTGCTAAGTGGGATAGAGCCCTGTTCTCCTAGGGATGGTTGAACCCCTACCTGTCCGTGGGAAGCACTGTAGTCTTCTTGGCTTGCTTTGCTTGTGTCCATGGCTTTTTCTTACTAAACTGTTTTAACTGAAACTACTGCTTTTCAGCTTTTACCTTTCAAATTCACTCCCCAGTCCTGTTGCTGGGGAAGTAAGCGAGTGGCAGCAAGGAGCTTGGTGTTGGCTGGGTTTAAACCACAACTTGGAAATTTGGTGTGTTCAAAACAACTTCTTGACAAGACTGAAATGGAGTCTCTTTCATACTTAATTGCAGAACATTGTATTTCTTGGACTATAATTGAGTATGCAAACTACTGTGCAGCAGTCTTGATAATTGGATTTACTTCAGCTCTCACAATCAAGTGCTTCATCTGCTTCATTCTGGGATGTTTCAGGCTTATGTGTTTCAGATACTCAGGTGAAAACTAACTGTGTTCAGAGCCTGGATCCATTTTTCTGAGAAGTGTGATTTCTCCTTTCAGGACAATGGATACCAAAAGGAACATTGCAATCAGTGCACAGTAAGGAATAATCACTTGGAAAAATCATTCCGAGCATTTCTGGAGAAGATCAAGTACATCAGTGCAGAAGGGAAGGTGCATTCTTGAGGCATGGACTTACATTTATTTTCTCCTCTTAGGAGGAATGGATTGTTTGCCCCTGTACCTGTGCAGGAAGTCTTGCTTCCTTCTGGGCAGATTAGTGGTGCAGCTTTCTATTAATGGAAAGTGGAGAGATTGGCAAAGAAAGTTTGGGCTTTTTGGAGAGGATGCTTGGGGTTTTTTGGTTGTTGGTTTGCTGTGGGTTTTTGGTCTATTTTTTTGTTGTTCGGGGGTTCTGTATTTGTTGTTTTTATAGTGAAAACCATATTGACTATTTCTTGACAGGAAGGCTGGACTTTGCCTACTGTATTTCTGGGAGTGCAAACCATAAGTACTGTGAGTCTTCCATTGGGTGATCTCACTACAAAGCTGCTGAACAGAGGGTTTTTTCTCATTTGTCTCTAGTTCTCATGATCATCTTGTCCAGGGTTTTCATATCATCCTGCACCTGTGGAGGGATGTATGATTCAAGGTGTGGGGATGTAGGGATTTTTCTTTATTTTGCAAAGTGCT
Source organism: Formicarius rufipectus (assembly GCA_013399695.1). Taxonomy (NCBI): domain Eukaryota; kingdom Metazoa; phylum Chordata; class Aves; order Passeriformes; family Formicariidae; genus Formicarius; species Formicarius rufipectus. The sequence continues at coordinate 71,108 of VXAU01004283.1, read as the reverse complement.
CTCTTTCTTTAATGTTGGTATGGAGGGAAAAAGTATTATTTATATTTCAGATAGGAAGGACACAGGTCTTGCATACCTGCAGATGTCAACAAAATGTTGCTTCTGTGTCACATGTAAAAACTACTTCAGAGGAATTTTTGTGGTGACACCATTCGGGCTTTCAAATCTCAGACTTGAGTGCTTCCCTCTGGAACTTTTCTTCTGAAATACAGCTAGTCATTTCCTGTCAGGAAAGGTGCAGAGGTTTGATGCTGAAAGTGCGGTGCTGGTGTTATGACAAGCAGATCAGATGGTGTTGACACTGTTTCCAAAGACACTGATCAGTAACCGACCTTGAGAGAGACTTTGATGTGATGCTTAGGAGAGCTTTGAGTCTTCTTTTTGCTTACAGAAGGCTGAAAACTCAAAATTTCTGGTGATGCAGTAGAGACAGCAGATAGGTGAAGGGATGAGCTCGCCCTGGGAATATTGCACAACGTTCTGATGCCTGGATGAGTTGGGTGCATGACAGGTTGGGGACTGCTGGACACTGCTGTGACAGTCAGGGTCATCAGGATCACTCAGGAGCCAGTTCCTTTCTGTTTTCACCAATTAAAGTACTCGTAAGTGTGGACAGTTTTGCTGTTACTTCATTTTTGAATTGATTCCAGACTTTTTTTCTTCAAGCAAAAATCTACCACATTGCATTTTGTATCCATCCCATGTTAGGACAGAGGATGATAATCATCTCCTTAAAGAGGAAAGCCTATAGCCTTCCTGTAATAAGCTTAGAGGTTTGTCAGGAAAACTGTGTACATGTAAGACATTAAAGTAGTGCTAATCTTCATGAACAAAGCTCCTACCTATCCACTGTAAGCATACCACCTTGAGAGAATTTAGGATTTACTCCTAAGCTGAAGTCAATTGCCTAAGTTTCTAGATTAAGTCTTACTTAGCCTGGTTAATGAATCGTACTACTTTAAGAATTGGAAGGATGAGGGGATGACTGTCCCTTTTAAAGAACTAAAGTAAAAATGTCTTAAGATTAGTACGTGTGTGTTTATATATAGGCTTATATATATAGGCTTACATACAAAAAGCATTGTTTAATGTTTCTCTATTAAATGCACTATTGAGTTCAAGACAGAAATAGAAGCTGATGGCACAGACAGCTAATTTTTCAGTTGACATGTTAATTGCAACTATAAATTTCTTCTGTTTAAAATTGCTCTGCTGTAATCAAAGTACAACACTCTAATTTCAGCTTAAGATAACATTAATGTTCTGTGTTTGATGCAATCTCCTCTGAAATCTCTGGAAGTGGATGCCAAAGGCATTTGCTACTATATTTTAAATGTGTAATTGTAGAGAAGGTGATATAACCAAAGCACTTAAGTTTTGGTCTCTTGGCTGCAAACCTGCAAAGGATTTCCTTTGATTGAAGTGAGTAACCAGTGGTTGAAGCTGTTCGTGTTTGATTCCATGGAATCCCGAGTTTTAAGAACTGTGTTTTAACTGGGCAATTTATCTGCTCTTGTTACTCTGGGTAACTTTCGGATGCCATTTAATGGGTTGGTAGGCTTTTTTTAGATGATGACTGTAAACGTGGTGGAGTGGGAATTATGGCCAGTTTGCTAATACAGTTTATAATTCATTCCTTTTTCATAACCAAGCCGTAAAGTGCCTAATGTGACTGAAATTTGAGAACAGCTGTCAACAAGCAGTCACTGGCAGTGTTCCCTGACAGTGTTTTGTTTTTTCAAGAAAATGCTACAAAGGTGTTTAGGCAGACTAAGGTGTCTTCAGCGTTTCCTGTGCTGTGTTTTCCTCTGTCTGTGCCACATGACTGGGGTTTTCCCCCCACTGATAGCAATACTAATCAGTTCAGCTTCTTATCTAACCCTTGAAAAGCCTGAACTCCTCAATCTATTAGCCTACCTTAAAATTATTTTTACCTAACAAATTATCAGAAATTTGTGAGCTGTTCTAGGTGTTTCTGAAAGGTACTGTGTTTATGAGTAGTAATTTTCAAGTGAGGGAGAACCCTGTTTGAAGTACCAAAGATTCAGACCATTACAATCTGTTGGTAAGTTGTAAATTAGTGATGTAATTAAGATGCAGAAAGTCATAACCTTCCTTCAGTTCTAGAATTTACACTTTAATTGCTCTTTCATCAGAATGAGGGCTATACAAAGCATGAGTTGAGAATTGTTCACAACTTGTTCTTAGTTTCCAAACTTTCTCATGATAACCCCATCACCATCCTTCTTCCAGCAGAGTAGGAGTGGTGAGCAATGACTAGAAAAGCATGCAATATTTAAATTTTGTGTGTAGTACATATGAGTATTGTGGGTTTTTTACCCTTGATTTACTCATTACAGAATTGTTTTTCTGGTTTTACAGTCTTTTCAACTGTGACTATGTAGGAAGGTGGTAGATTTATGGAATTATTTAGGATAGGTCAGAAAAAGGTCTTTTAAGTGTAGTAGAAGATGTAGACAGCATACTTGTCTCACTACTTTGCTTTCATAGGCACTGTTGAGTCTAATTTACAGTCCCTAGTTCTAACAAAGATTATTTTCACTGTTTGATATATCCAAATAGCAAATGCCTTTCTGAAGAAGTAACAGTTTCTGTCAGGTTTGGATATTGGTATGGCATAGTTTTGAGGGGTTTAATGGTAGGGAGGTTTAGGTGAATTCATTGTGGCATAAATGAAAGCAGTGAGGATATCTGACAAAGCTTGAGGGTTAGCACTTCTGAAACAGATCCCTCTACAGAAGAAATAACTGTTTGCCAATGACAGTGTTGCAAGTGTTACTAATTTACAAATGAGACTGTCTAGTCAGACTCTTCTTTAAGAGAGCACTGTGTAGAGTAAGATATTTTAAAAGTCATTACCTATGATACTTCTTCCCTTTTAGACCTGTTTTATTTCCCTTGCACTAAAGCAAAAAAAAGCTTGAAAACTGTCAGACCTGGTAGAGGTGTTTTTTCAAATTCAGTATTAAAAGCTTGCTCTGATTTTTGTTAGTCTATAAGCAGAATTAAAAATGGTACCCTGACTTCTCTGAACAGAGATTGCTTTAAAAACTGGTTACAAACTGTGGTCAGTGTCACCAGATTGAGTCAAAGACTGGTGAGAACTCATTTTTCCTCTCATATATTTAAATGTTGAAATACTTTTGAATTTTGTTGCCTGACTGAGATTCCAGACTTTACTTGATAAAGGGTTAATGACAGGGCTCTTTGGTGTCCCTGCACAACAGTCTGCTTAAAAACACAGTAGAGGTTGGTTTGGGTGTTTTGGGAGGAAAGGTCAGTGTGATTTCTTTTAAAATGGGTTAAATAGAAGCATTAAAATATGGAAACAGCTTACCAAACTGACCTTTAGGCAAAAATTGGGAATTTCAGGACTGCAAATACTAGCACACTGTAAGAGTAATGCCTAAAGAACAGATATGTTTGATATATTTTGGTGTCCTTCAGACAACACTTAATTCCTGGTTTATTATTCTTTATCACATTTTATCACACAGTATCACACCTTATCACACAGTACCACACTTTTACCAGAAACAACTCTTTGCCAAAGCTGTAACTGTTATATCTGAGGTAAACACGATTGTAGCAGGATTATATCTGCAGTTGCTCTGTGCATGCAGTGCATTTCTAAAATGTTGTATTCAGAGCATCAGAAATGTCACAGGTGGTCGAGCTAGAATCCAAAAGTTCATTCCAGAAGGGAAAGTGGAAGGTTTGCTCTTCCCAGAAGAGACGGTAGGTAGTGTTTAAAAATCATCGCAAGTGTTAGTATACTCTGAGGCAAAATGTTTAGTAATTCTGCTGTAGTTTGGTAACTTCCTTTAAACTATTGTCATTCTTATTTTATCCACACTCTGGATAAAGTGTGTTTGAATTAGGAAAATGAAGAGCAAATGTTCTTAAGCTGGTTTTCTGTGTATGTTTTGAGCTGTGTTAATTCTGGAAATACTCTGGTTTTATACTTGAGTAGTGGTAAACTTAACGGTGTGCATCTCTGGACCTGAGATATTTGAGAGTATAATCTCTGCAAGTGGTGATGCTTCCTCTGTTCACACAGCTGGCATGGTACATCTGGGTCAGTACATTTTACTGCTTGCTTCCTTTCACAGTAAGTAATATGTTAACATACCAGTGCCTACAGAATTAACCTTTAGGAGACAGAAACGAAATTGTTATGGTGGGGTGCAGCAAACACCATGGCAGTAACACTGGAAGCTGAGTGAAGGGCTGCAGAAGTTGTGTGAAAGTCTCTCTTGTGAAGAAGGTTCCTGCAAACATCTCTGACCTAAGAGCTGCTGCTCTTGAGTCTTTGGCTTCAGCTGGTGCTGCAGAAACCCTGTGCTGCACAGGGTTGTTCTGTCAGTACCTCTTGGGGGAAAAAAGTGGTTCTCAAGTGGCTTCTCGTATTTTTTGGTTCTCAGCAACCATGTTAAATGATGAGAGAACTATGCTCAGTGTCAGAATATAAAAACAGTTTTAAATGTAAGCATCTTGATTAAATGTATTGCCTTGCTGAAATTTGAGCTTGAAAATATGAGGTTCTTCATTTTCTTTAACATTATGATTGTATGAACTATTGAAGCCGGCTTCAGTACTATATCCTATTGAGAGAAAAAGTGGCTGTTGTGAAGACTTTCTAAGGAATTTTTATTAGGATAACCCTGTACCAAATGATATGTGCTAAACCTGTCACTGGTCAGAACTGAGCAATGGAAAAAGCACCTAAGTGCTGTTGTCTCAGCTGCCTCTTTGGCCTCCTCTTTTCACACAGGACTAACGGCAGTGGGAGGGGTTGGCTGAAGAAGTTAGTGGTTGCTTGGGGCACACCAAATCAGGCAGCCCACAGAGCCTGCCTGAAGAACCACTTTACAGTCTTAAATACAAACCTGCTCATCCTGTCCTTTACTTGGGGCTTCCAAGTTATGATTTTTGAAAAGAAACCAGAGCAGAAGACTTCATGTCTGTTTATTCTGGTCCTGCCTTATACAGTTTAACATAGCCCAAGTACATTGCTATTAAGATGGGATTTAGATAAGTTCACCACAGACAAATCCACTGCATGACATACACCACTATGAAGAGCTCTTAGGTAAAACTAAATAGTGATTTTTGCTGATTAGAAACCTTTCCATGCGCTGGTATATTCCAGGCTGTGTGTGAAAAATCTCAGATCTCTTGTGACTACCAAGTATTTTCTCATTACTAATCTATGATGCTATTCACAACTGGCACAAATAACTTATTGTTATGATCCAGTACGGGAGATGAAATAGTAGATTATTTGTGTTTTTCAGATACTGTGATACAGCAACACAGAGTTCTGTGTAGGACCAGAAATTAACTGTTTCTTGTCTGATGTCCTCTCAGTGTATGACAGAATCGTCAACATGTAAATGTATCTTGCTTTAACAGCTCAGGTGAACACCATAGCTGAGTATTTTTTTTGACTGATCATTTTGATTTAAAAATTGTCTTAATAAGAGCATTTCTCATCTGGAATGCTAAAACCTCTTTTCTTTCCCCTTTTGTTACGCCCCCTCCAAATCCACAGAGTGTGTTACTGTTTTTTACTGTTTATGAAGATCTTATCCTACATGTGTTGCTGTTCTAAAATAGTGCTGGTGCAGTTTTTTCCATTCAGTATGTGACTTGAGTAGAAGCATTGTTTCCTCATGAGCACAAGCGTGAAAAATACTACGCCTGCTTGATTTACAGCTGAGACCACAGTGGTGCTTTCTTGATCTCTCATTAAAGGGCTGAACTTGGAGTCTTATGTAGTGGAATTCTTTTGTGCCCACACTCTGTAATATCTGTTCTCACTGCTGCTTTATTGGGCACCCACTAGCACTGATAACCAGGAGTAACCTTTCAGTTATTACATTTTGCTTGTGCTTCACAATATTTTCCTGAGAAATATTGCATAGTGTGGAGAGATGAGACATAGAGAACAAAACTTCCTTGTGTGCAGTGTGTGTATCCTGGGGCTGATCTGGTAACTGATAACTCAAAATACCAGTTGTGAGCCATTATCTCCTTCACAGAGTCCAGCAGGCTGAACTGTGGGCTCCTTTGAGCCCTGCAGTGAAACATGCAGCTGTGACATGATGGCTGAGGTTGGAAGTGACCTCTGAGGGCCACCTTGTTGGTGTATGAAGGTGCTGCCAATACCTGGCAAGCCACGTTCACATGAAGTATATGATTCTTTCTCACACTAGATAGCAAGATATTCTTCACCTTCCTGTAAAACCTAAACATGCAGTAAACAAAACCCAGGCTTGTTTAAAAACAAACAAACGGAGGAGACATTCACCACTTCAGTCACCTACGTTTCAGTGTTTTAGGGCATGAAGATACAAATTCCTTCTGCCTTCCTTAATCCTCCCTGACCATTCTTCTCAAAGAACAATGTTGTGGTTTCTGTTAGAGACATGAGTCCTTGTAATAGCAGATGATACCTAATAGTGGCAGTTTTCTTGGCCTGAGCTTGAAAATTGCACAGACAGTACAGATGTGACTCCCTTTATGTAATGGTTTAACAGTGAGTTTGTTGCAAGTATAATGTGGTTGTTTTCTGTGAGAGATAAGAATGAGTTTTATATCTAGAAGTGGTTATACTGCTGCATGCTTGATTAAAGGTTTTGTTGTCATTGAAAACATGTTTATAATCTGTCCCTTGTTTTAATGCATCTTTTTCTCTCTTTGCTTCCTCCCCACTTCTGAAAGTGGGAGGGGGAGAAGTGGGGAGAAACATCTGGTGAGTGCTGCAGGAAACAGCAGAATCTGAGGGAAGCATGAATAGAATACCCAGAAGTATTTTCATGGTTTACTCCTGCATTTCAGGGTTATTGGAGCAGGGCAGTAGGCAGACTTATCCTCTGGTTTAGGCAGGTCAGCCTACCTGAAATGTTTTGGAGTGGTAATTACCTTTTTTGGATCATCACTATTCTTGCCACTCTAAAAGGATCTAATACCGCTACTTGATTTGGCCTGAGTACCTGAATGCAAGTAATCAGCAAATCAGTAGATTCATCTGGTCAAAGGCAATGCTAACCTCCCAAGAGTTAATAGCCACTCATTCTCCTCTGTGTGTAAGAGCTGCAGTTCAGCAAGCTGTGTAACTCCTGGCTGTGTTTCTTTTTGTCCTCTATTTAACATGTGTGACGCAGTATATAATATATGCACCCATCCATGCAAGAATATGTACATATATAATATGTAGATGTCAGTTCTGTTTGGTTTTTTTGTTTGTTTGTTTATGTGGAGTTTTGTTATTTGTTTCTTTTGGGGTTTTTTTGTTTGTTTTTTATTTTTTTGTTTAAATTGTAATCCCCTCTGAAGTCAATAAAATTCACTCTTTAAGAAAACTGTCAATGATCTGGAAAATGATCATGATTCTAGTGGTGGAAAGCTGAGGCTTTACAGGATCTCCAGATGTGTTACAGGTATACGAAGACTTTATGAGAATTTCATAATTCAGTGAGAGAAGCATTGACATGAATCTGTGCTAAAGACTTTTGGATGAGGTTGACTGTTTTTAAAAAAATCTTTTGTATGTTTACTGCTGATCATAAGGGTATATAGATGACACCCTTCATAACTGACAGGTTTAGAAATACTTCATCTGAACTCTGCTGGGATACAGGAATAGAAATAATGAAACATCTCATCCTAATCCTTCTTACTGTTTCCCTTCAGCACAACACATACTTATTGAAAGCATTGTGTCCACTCTGTTACTTATCAAGTGTGGGTTTTGCCCTTTACCTTATTGGGATTGCACCTCTGAATGTGTTCTAAGCCCTGGCAGGGCTTCTTCACAATACACTGCCTGAGCTGGCTTGTTGAATGGTATTCAGGGTAGTGCATCCATTCTGAATACTTCTGAATACATTCTGAATACTTGTTACCTTAGATAACTAACATACTGTGCTTAGAGTCCTTTTTGCAGATTTCTTAGAGCAGATATAGGAGGTATTTGGGTTTAAATGTTCAGGTGTTTGCTTGGCTTAGTAAAACAAAACTACCTCTTAAGCAAGCATATACATGTGGGTATATACGTAATTTTTTAATATATGTCAGTTAAGATTTCTGAGTTGTGAGTTTGGGAGTTGAGTTGCAAAGAAAAGCCCTTAGTTTGTGTTTGTCTATGGGACTGATGTTTTCTGCTATTTGTCATCCTTCCCATTTAAACAGGGAAGAGTGTTGGGGAAGAGACTTCTCTTCCCTCCTTTTCCCTGAAATGCCAATCTCCTGCCCTTCTTTCCAGCAGCATCACCTTACAATGTAGTTTGCAGGGAAGTGAATAATTCATTTCCTGAAAATCTGATCAAATGACGGGTCAGTCTGAACAGCAGGAAACTGTAGCTGGGACCAATAACTTGTGGTACAGCAGCAAATGCTTTCAGATTAAGGAGTAAAACCTCCTGTGCTGTAGAAGTCGCTTCATTTGAAATCTTCCAGCCCTTTTTCTAAGAGACCAGGTGTTTTCTTAGGGATATAGAACTGATTCTTGAAAATACTTAGTACTCTGTTCTTCTAGCAGTTCACTGTTGACTTTATTTTACATTCCTTGAAATCTGACGTGTGCATCAGGCAAGGGCCATAAAGGAACAGCTTGAAAGTTCTGCCATGTCATCATTTCAATTTTTCTGTTTACAGAAGTAGATGGGTTGTGTTTTACAGCATAAGTATCATGCACCCGCTCTGCTTTTCCCATAACATAAAATGTAAATTCTTTTTTTTGCTTCTTTTCCAAGGAGCCCTTTGAGGATGGCTACGCAAATGGTGAGGAAGGCACCCCAGCTGGGGAAGCAGCTGCAGCTTATACACCTGACAGCAAAGGGGTCGTCAAATTTGGTTGGATAAAAGGTGTATTGGTAAGTTTGACGTACTGTACATAAGTTTCTTACAGGGATAATATTTCTAATAGTCTCCTTCTCTGAGAGTTATTGTGATAATGCAGTATAAAGAGAAGATTGTATGCATTAGAGGTGTGAAAAAACCCATAATTTTAGGAAGGGCTTCCTCCTGTTTTTACTGCATTTTAAGGAAGTTAGTACTTCAGAATTTGAAGTTTTTAAGGCATTTATGTGTTCTTAGCTCATAATTTCCAAGAAGGAAGAAGTTCAAGTACGTATTTATATATAGTAGGAAAACACATATGAACTTAAAGTGACAAATTCAAATGGAGAGAATATGCTTAAGGTGTGTTCACTTTGAATCTGGACAGCAAGAAGCAAAAAATACTGTGCTGAAGAGAGTACCCTACTGCATATAGCACAACTTGACCAGAGTTAAGTATTCAAATTTTGTTGAACATATTTCAAAAACTCATCTTCTAAGCTGTGGAAGTCTTGACACTAAATACATTGTAGTAGTGGTGGAAGAAAACTGATTTGGAGTAGTGAAAAATTATAGGTTGCCTGTTTTTTATTTTTATTTCAAGTACATATTTATTTTTAGTATTTTGGCAGACAAACCATGGTTAATATGTGTTCTCCAAAGCTGTAAGAATTTACAGTGGTGGCTGCAAACAAGACAGTTGGTTAAAACATGCTGAACTTGAGTATTCAGAGAACCTAACTTGAGCTCAGCAAATTTTCACTGTGCATTAGCAACTTCCTTACAAGTCTGGGAGTAGCCACAGTCCCTGCCTTGGGAGCAGGAGGGTCCTTTGGTATCTGTGAAACAGGTGTTAAGGACTTCTATTGGTGCACCCCAACCAAGACTGAGGTGCTCATTTTAGAGCAGGTGTGAAGCTGACTTTTCTCCAGACCTAAATTCTGCATAGGACTATTCTTGTAAGCAACAGTTCTAAGTGTTAAAGACTTAAGGGTAAGTGTTGCTTATGATTTTCTTCCCAAGTCATTTTAAAAGTTTCTAGATGGATGAGCTACTGATGGTAGCTCATGGTATAAATGCTTTGGAAGCTGCAGTTAGTATTTCCTTGTACGCATAATCTGCTTGGGTGGATCTTTCCAGCTCAGGTGATCTACGTTTTGAAAAAAGACATTTTTAAATATCTGAGAACTTTTGTGGTTTGGAGGGGTCCTTTTCTCCCTTCTTTTTGCAGCGTTGATACCCTATTGTTTAGGTAAGAGAGAGACCCAAGATCTGTTTTTATTTTCCTGTCTCAATTCTGTACAGTACAAACCCTATTTTTATTGAGAACAAAGAGTTTTAAATACAAGGATTAACAAAATATGCAACCCTCTATCCTGTTATTGTGCAGCTATGTTATAAGATAGAAAAAGTTTTAGGAGTGGGAAGTTGTAGCAGTTGCTTTTTATGTGAAAAATAATAAATTATTTAGTAGGGTATTGATTCAATGCATATCTTTTTTGAGTGAGAGATCTGGGGTTGCAGACAATGCAGTCATTGTAGACCTCTGTCATATTTTTAGCCTGTATTCTGTAATATGAAATTTGGATCCTAAAGAATGGGATATAAATTATTCTTATTGTCTGATCAACACATACTACAAGTGTCAGATACTGAAGTAATCTTAACTTCATCTTGTTCAAGGTAGTAACTTTTCAATTTTATTTAGATTCTTTTTTAAAAAATCAAACCTTGTCTAATAACAGAATCTGTTCTTGTGAAATAATTTGAAAAGTGGTGGAGAAAGACAGATTTAAACATTTCAAGAATGTTTAAAACTGAAATGAAGACCTAGTGAAAGTAACTGCAGATGTAAAACTTAACCATTGTAACATTTCTGTTTTACCTTAGGTACGATGCATGTTAAATATCTGGGGTGTGATGCTCTTCATCAGGCTCTCATGGATTGTAGGACAAGCTGGGATAGGTACGTGTACTCATGCTGTAATTTTATGACAGTGAATTTTAAAAATGATCCGAAAGAGGTGTTGATCCTGAGCTTACACTTCAGACAGGAATAGAAAATGACCTTGTTATTGCCAATGTTTATAGTAATTTGCCCTTATCAAAACTTCAAGTAGTTACTTAGACTTCACTTCTGTGTAAGGCATGTAATTTAAAACTGACATTTTTAAGTCTTCATTGAACTGTAGAGATAAACTTTTGTTCTCTGGTTACTGAAATCTGAGTATAGACTGTGTGGTATATATAAACAATTTTTTTCAAAGACTTACCTTAGTACTGGACAGCACAAAATCTCTGATATGCAAAAGGCATGTGTTTCCTTGAAGCTCTAGGAAACAACTCTTAACCTTTCTGCTTTAAGGAAACGTTCACCCAGTTTTGTTTGTATCGTGGAAACTTTTCTGTACAAAAGGGGAGAAAAGGAGCCTTTTGTTTGAATGTGTGGGATCACACACAGTAAATTGGTGCTGTATGCGCAAGACAATATTTAAATGGAGTTGAGTTGAAGGTTTATACTCTTTAATACCACTGGGCTACCACTGTTTCCCCTCTCCTTTTGCAAAAGGTCTGTCTGTCTTGGTGATTGGAATGGCCACTGTTGTGACAACTATTACAGGATTGTCTACTTCAGCAATAGCCACGAATGGATTCGTGAGAGGAGGTAACTCAACTTTCATGAAGTTTTTAAAGCTTTCCTCACTCTGAAGTGCACAGCCTGAGATTGCTGAGAAGCAGAGTCCTCTTCATGTTCTGTATTTGACGAAACAGTCATATAAATATTACTGACAAAGCAGTTGGGTAAATAATCATGTTAATAAAGTCAGTAGCTAGCCTACTATTTTGATTTGACTACTGGCTTGTTTTCCACTGTGAAGGAAACATTATCTTAACTTCTGGAATGCAAACATTTTTAGGGGTACATATCCAGGAATAATAGGGTTTTAGTATTCTCCTGCATCTGCACTGTGTACATATGTTTGTATCTCTTCATGTCCTGAAATAAACCTTCACACTAGTAACTCTCCAGACTCTTGGTTACCTCCAGCTTTCCTGAGGTGGGTGGTTCTAATTCTCTTTCATGGTTTATGTGCTGTTTTCAGCAACTCCTGCAAATGCTTTCATAAGTGATTGGTGCCTCTGACACAGTCAAACTTCTTCATGACATACAAGACTGCTACTGGTAGAGAATGTGGTGGAAATTAAAATAAAAACCTACAAAAGTATGTTCACTGAGATTAGGGATGAAGAGGAAAAACCTCACTATCACAAAGTAAAGAGACATAATAGGAAAGATCAGCTATAAGTGTTAGCCTTATGTCAAGCTTAGTTTCTAAATGCCCTTTCTATGTTTTGAATTGTATTATGCTTATCAGATTTTCCCACTTGTATGGAAACCTTTTTTGTTGTTGTTGCTCTTGAAATACAATACTTCATTGGAAAATCTGAAGTGCTGAATAAGAACTGTAGTATAAAATCACTGTTGTTCCTATGAAAATCTTAAGTAACATAAGAAAAGTCTTACTGTAATGTAAGACATACAGAGCATGGCCAAACTGGGTACATAGATACGATTTGCACAAGAAGTGTCATGCAGTGAAATTAGGGATTTCCTCAGTTGCTTAAGCTAGAGGATTTTGTTGCTTCTAGAAAGTTTAGCCTTACCTTTGAGGAATGTTTTTTTTCTAAACTTTACCTTTCTGTAATGCTGTAGATGCTCAGGTTTCCATTTGTTACGTGGTATTTGAGATGTTGTCAAGCTCACATACAAAGACTAGGCTCTTAGAGGGCAGAATATTCCTTTAACACAACAGAGCTTGAAGAAACAGGTCTTGGAAGTTTGAAATTCAATGAGTTTATTACAGTTGGCTTTGCCAGTTTCTTGATCTGTAACTAAAGAAAATATTTAATAGCAGAACCATACTCAAGTGCTTTGAGCAGTTTGATGTAAAAAGCCCAGTAATGCTGCTGCTTGTGTTTTACAGTTTGTTTTTTAACAAGAGAACTGGTTGCATAGCTGAATAATATGATGTGATGCATGAGTCATGGTTATCTCCAGCTGGTGTATTATCTTAAAAACTTCAGATACAGTCTTGAAACTTCAGCATGTCTGTCCCTAAAACACTGAGTTCAGGGTTATTTTATACATGGGGGAAGATGCAAGAGTAAGTAGATTTCTGGTTCATGCCAACATTAAATTGCTGATGACTGTATTCTTAGGCTGTATAGTGTAATGGGTTTGTCTTTTTCTTTTTTTCAGGGGGAGCATATTACTTAATTTCCAGAAGTCTGGGGCCAGAGTTTGGTGGTGCCATAGGTTTGATCTTTGCATTTGCCAATGCTGTAGCAGTAGCAATGTATGTTGTTGGCTTTGCGGAGACAGTTGTGGAGCTGCTCAAGGTACAGTGATGATTGTGGTTATACTGATTACACTTTATGCAAGTTTGAGCTGTCATCTAATCACAGAAGGGTTTGAGTGGGAAGGGGCCTTAAAGCTCATACACTTCCATCCTCTGCCATGGGGAGGGACACCTTCCACTATCCCAGGCTTCTCCAGGCCACATCCAGCATGGCCTTGGACACTTCCAGGGATGGGTCATCTACATCCTCCACGGACAGCTTTGTCCCAGTGTTTGACCACACTTGCTTGTATAATGTTTCTTCCTTAAATCTAGTCTAAATCTGCCCTCTTTCATTCCAACACCCTTGCCCTATTACTCACTACAAGCCCGATCCAAAAGTCTCTACTCATCTTTCTTCTGAGCCCCCTTAAAAACTGACAGGTCTCAGTAAAGTCTCCGTGGAGCTTTCTGTTCTCCAGGCTGAATGACCCCAACAACACCTGTAATTTCCAAACCAGGCCAAACCAAAATCATTCATGTCTTAAAGGCAATTTAAAATTAGTGCATTTGTGGTACAGATGTCAACTACTAAAATATTACAATAAATGCTGTTCTCTAGTAGGGAAGATAATTACCTGATGAAGTGTATGACTGTATTTTTTTTGTTTGTTTTGTTAGGAAAATGGAACATTGATGATTGATGAAATGAATGATATCAGAATCATAGGGGCTATCACAGTGGTTATATTGCTGGGCATTTCCATTGCAGGAATGGAATGGGAAGCAAAAGTAAGGAACTCCATCTTTCTTTTATTGTCTGTTTCATAATTCTGATTCTGTGTTTATACCTCAGCTGTTTGACTTAATGTATTTAGTGGTTACAGTATTGCATGATGGTGTGTTAGAAGTCAGTCAGTAGTTTTTTATGTGATAGCTCCTGGTCTGGCACTGGCACATGCAGGTCTGGACAGCTTTTCAGACCTTCACTGGAAGCTTAACCATCCATGAGAACCTAAAATCCAGCATAGTCTACTCCTAATGCCATTGCCAAGTAGGTTAATGGCATTTCACTCTTCTGGGCCATTGCCACATAAGAAGAGAAGGTAAGAACTTTAGTGTGGGAGTTTTCTGTTACTACAGACTTCAGGCAATTTCTGTGCATGAAAAATACAGGAATCCAGTCTAAAGCTATGTAGTTTCTGCTCACTTAAACTCAGTGTTCTTCCATTCTCTTCTTGTTTTGTTTTCACTTGGAGTCAACCAGGCAGTGTGATGCATTCGCTGGGCTCAGCATTGTTAAGGGTTTTGAATGCTGTTGGTGATGAATGTGTAGGAGGGTCAACCTACTTCCATTATCTCGCTGTGGCTGCACAGTCTTAGGTCAACTCTGATTGTGGAAACAAACACTTGGGAGATATCAGAGTACCTTGATATTTTTTTCTTCTTGGCAATACTAGACAGTCTAGCTTGCTCTCTGTTTTCTGTACCTGCTGGACTTTTTCTGGTTATCTGTCCATAGTGTGCTCAAAAATAATTGAGAAGAGTCTCTTATTGGGTGGGCCTCCCTTCCAACTCATAGTTGTTCCAGCTTTTCAGCTGTTTCCTGCTCCAACAGACAGCTGAAGAATCTTTCTCATGAAGTGTTGTGTCTTGTATCAAGAGGATGGTGATATTCATAATCAAAATGAGAGAGTTTTTTCTCATTGTTGCTTCCAGACCTGGAAATAGGGGTTGTAGAAGAAGCAGTTGAAGGTCAAGTGTGTTACTTGGATCTACTACAGGGAGAAAAGAAACTAACAGGAATTTGCTTTAGCATGTAGATTTAAACTGAACTTCTGTAAAATCTGTTTACCTTTCTCCAGTAGTCCTTCTCTATCTGTAACTAGTATTTGTGGTGGTGTCTTTATACACTCAATGGCCAATATTTGAACAATACTTGACCTCCTTATTCTGAACTGTTTAGTTCTTCCTTTGAATAAATTAATTGTTACCTCTCTGGCCACTGCCACTTTAAGTCACAAGAAAAATCGTGCTTTTACTGTGTAGCACAAGCAATATTTAACAATTGCTTGCATGGAAATACCCATGTCTAATGTTTTTATATCAGACCTGAATTTTGGTATCACCACAGTGCCATCCTTATTAGGGAATGGGTATCTTCCAAAAACTCAGTGCTCATTGAAGGTTTGCTGTGTTGGTTTGTGCCTCGTGGAAGGAGGCAGGTGGGAGCAGTGATGAGCAACTGAACCTGTCCAACGAGCACTTCATGTGAGCTACCTTGCAGTTCAGCACAGCAAAACACTCATGTTTCCCTCCTGGTTAGGGTATCTGTGATGTTCTCCTATGCCTTGCCCATGTCTTCGAGAATGCCTTGGAAAACAGAATAGCAGGAATCTGTAATAATGCCTTTGAATTAGGACTGAGAGCCAAGAGAGACTGGGGTTCCAGGGAAGTCTGCTTTGAAAAATGGCTTTTCAGAGTTAGTAATCTCTTAGAAGCCCATTCTTTCAGTCTTTTGAATTTAATGAAAATATTCAGCAAACACCCCTAGCTTAACTCAGAAGCCTTGGTTTGTGACTGGAAAAATCCAGTAACTTTTGACAATTGCTCTGTGATAACTTCACACTGAATTCTCTGGTCTTATTGAAGACTTCTGTAAGCACCCAGCTGTATCCTTACAGCTCTTACCTGGTTTTGAGGCTTCACAAAGCTTTAGATACAAGGCACAAATTGGTTTCTGTCAGGGAATTTTAAAATCATCTGCAGCACGTTATGCTCTGTTTATCACTGTTCTACCCTGTCTTCTTGGGACGGTGTGCACTGAAAAACTTTGTTTTGTAGCAATCAGCAGTGCCATATTTCTGTTGAATATGAACTTCTGATCTCAGGCTTGAAAAAAGTCAGTGAATAGCTTGGCTTAAACCACTGGCATATGCCTTTCTAAGGAATCAAATAACTCAGAAGATAACAGAGCAGTGTGGTTGCTTATTTAAATGTAAAACCTGAAATATCTCCTCGATGCCTGTATTTATTCAGACTTTTGATGTGTTGGATGATTTGAAGTACTTTTTGTTCCATTTGCAGGGTTTATAATAGCTCTGTGAACAGTGACTAAAAAACTAGATTGTAATGAAAGAAGTCCTGAGAAAACTAGAAATTAACAAGTAATTTTTTTATTCTGCAATTTCGTAAATAAAGGTTGAGAACATTAGAATGTAGCAAAATACTCTAGTTTGTTCCATAAAATGGGAAACCAAGGCTGTGTCATTCCAGATGTAATAAAATTTTTAGTAAATACCACGTACTGAAGTATAAGGCAAGGTATTATGGTTAGTTTATAAGGCAGTGCCAACAGTTGTGTTGCATTTGGCTGTTTTCTTGAAATTTCTTCAGTCTACTTGAATCCATTTGTTCTGAAAGGCTTCTATATACAGGAAGGAGTTCTGTTAAGCATTTTTTCTTTAGAAGTATGAGTTTGAGGGGTTTGGTCTAACAGCAAACTTTTTTGATAAGATGCTAACTTTGGAAATTATTCCCTTTATTCATTAAAAACCCTCATGCCATTTCTCTCCAGCTCTCCTTATTTATTTGTGGAAAACATGATGATAGGACTAAGCTGAATTTGGAATCAAGTGAACATTTACATTTTAGAGCACAACACTTGAATACTGTGAAGAGAACTAGTTCTTCTGTCTGACTGCAGTTGTTGTATTTCAGGCACAGATAGTACTGCTGGTGATCCTCATTCTTGCAATTGGAGACTTTGTCATAGGAACATTTATTCCTTTGGATAGCAAGAAGCCTAAAGGATTCTTTGGTTATAAAGGTATGTTGGAACAGTTCACAGTATTGTAAACAATACCTTTTTTTGCTAAAAGGAAATAGGCTGTTACAATGAAATTGAGCATTTATTATGGGTTATAGTCCCATTTACCTACAGAGATTTTTTTTTTCCCCCTGATTATTTTGGAGTTCTGCAGTTTTGTCCCTAAAAGCTGTTGGGCCAAAACTTGGTCCTGCCTTCTTAATATTGAATATATTAACTTTTTTCAAAAAAGTGGATGATACTGTAAGTATTTTTTCTGTTTTTAGAAACTATTTGAGTTCACTGTCTTGACTTTTGCGTTGAGTCAAAGTGATGAATAAGGGCTTAAAAGTCCTATACTTAATTTTAAGGTCATACAGCTGTGACTTTTATCTTTTTCATGGGTCTAATAATGTCTGGAGTGGGTGAATACTGTAACTTCTTTGTCAATAATGATAGACTTAAATCTTTTCCTACAGCTGAAATATTTATGGAGAATTTTGGACCAGATTTCCGAGATGATGAAACTTTCTTTTCTGTATTTGCTATTTTCTTCCCTGCTGCAACTGGCATTCTTGCTGGTGCAAATATCTCGGGGGACCTTGCGGTGAGTAGTGAATTGGTAAATGCTGTTCACAACCACTCCAGTGTGCATTTATCTCTGTCATCACTGTCCACTGACATTTTTCTTTCAGGATCCTCAGTCAGCCATACCTAAAGGAACGCTGTTGGCCATCTTAATCACTACATTGGTTTACGTAGGAATTGCAGTATCTGTAGGTAAATAGAGAATGTTTTTAACTTTATCCTTTCACGTTCATTCTGAGGATGTATTTTTAAGTGGTTGTATGTAATTTGTTATGTAAAGTCATTATGTAATTTTGTCTTTCTTGCATAGGACAGTAATAGCCAGATTTCTAGTTTTTGCTGTTGTAGATTCAGGTTTCTTCTGGTTTTATAATATCATGAAATGACTGATGTTTTCCTAAGACTAGTGACTGCCTCAGACTGAAGATGATGAAAGACTCTATATGGATGTCTCCTCAGTTGTTGCAGTTTATGTTAAAGGATTTACAGTTCAGCAGTGGGATAATCCCTGGATTGGAAAAGTGTGTTTTCAGGGAATACTGAATTAACACCTATATTGGTTTGAGGATGGTGGTAATAAGCCACCTACCTGGAGTGAACTGTGGGATGATCAGAGAGCAGTTTGGTGAGGATGCTTGAGCAGTAATTGCCCAGCTGAGGGAGGAGACTGAGAAATGCCTGAGTCAGCCCACTGCTGGACGTGTCATGTTCAAAAATGTGGTCTGTAGGTTTATTTTCATGTGGAAAGAAGATAAATAGTTGTAGACTGAGTGCTGTACAGCTCTCTTCCCTATGTTCCTCACCCCACAGTGGTCTGAAATTCTCTGTACTACAAAGTTGCGTTGTAGTTTGATACCAGTTTTGCAGCAGTGGTTAACCAGGTTCTCCCACCCATAAAAGTAATTCTAGTAACCTTAAGATTGTAAGATTGTAATTGTATCTTGCATATTTCTTTAAAATATTTGAATTTGTGTCACATAAAATAATTTCTGGCAGCAATAATCAGTTTTCTTACATGAAAGACCTTGTTCTGTCATAGCTGTGCTGCCTTTCTAATGAGAGTCTCGTTTATAAGAGTACCATTGATATTACCACTAATGATACTTCCTTTCTAAAGATACCAATCTTGCTGGTCTGCCTCTGTTGGCTAACTCTGGAGTGTAGCTCTGTCAAGGAGTTGCTCTGTAGTGATTGTGCTTTGTGCAGCATAATGACCTGCACTCATTCCTTAATGAGATTGACTGCAGAGGCCTCTGCTACCGCACTTGAATACTTTGGAACTTCAGCCCACATGAGAGTAAAATGCTTGTTAATAATCACTTGTTACTGGAATACTTTCATCATCTTCCAAACATGAAAAATGCAATATAAATGATAAAAGAAGCAGTTTGCAAAACCAACTGAGTGTGAAATTGCTTAATCCTTGGTAGTAAAGGCCAGGAGAATACAGAGATTATAAGTGAAATATACCATTTTTGAAGTCACTGGATTAGGAATATTGAGCAAATAAAAATACTTTTATCCCTTTTCCAGAGTAGTGGTAAGCAAGTCAGTAAAACTTGGGGCTGGGTAGTCATATCTGAAGAGGAAGATGATGTTCTGAACTTAGCTCAGTATTTTTATGCTCTGTAGTAAGTAAAGAGGTTAAACTGAATAGAAAAAGCTTAAAAAAAGAATATTGCTAGTCCTGCTGATAGAGCTAGGCATCTATTTCAAAAAGAAGACATCTGTGATGAGAAAGTGTGCAGTCTTGTATTTTAACAAAGTACTAATGGAGACATACAGGTGGCAGATTTCATAGTCGAATTTTGCATCAAAATTCTTGAAAGGTAAATTTCAAAGAACAACAGTGCTTTAAAAGCAAAGAAAGCTCTAATTAAAAAAAAAAAGCCAAAGTTCTGAGTAGTGTTAAGATATGCTTTTTGTACTCAGGAAAGTAGACTAATTGATGAGACCCTAACTGCAGGTGCCTGTAGCACAGGTGAAGTTCAACACTCTGGACTGCAGTGTAAAGGACTCGGGGTGGTACCTCTAGAGTTCATGTAGTTGGGGTATTATTTGATGTAGGTGGTCAGTTAACCTTCTTAGGCTTTGACTTCATCAGGAATGTGCTTATAAATGCCTGTGAAAAGGCAAAATCCCATTTTTGCAGGGAAGAAAACCTAGAGGATCTTAGGGAATGTGTTGCCAGAATCACATCACTGAATATAACCTTCCTGAATGAGGGTTAAATAAAGTGTCCAGATTGCTACTTATGTCTTAAGTGTCTTCCGCTGAGAATGGAGCTCCCCAGCTGGCATATATTCTACATTCCCTCATGGTAAGGCCCACATTAAGTTTGTTCCTGGTGCCATTATCCCTTTTTGTTAGGCTTTGCCTCCATGTGTGAAAGTCCTGCCAGGCAGTTGGATCTGAACCACATGAAGGTGAGGAAGAGGAGGGCTGTGTAGGATTGTCTGCAGCTGCAGTCTGTCACCAGCAAATGTTGCCTACAAATAGTTCAGCTGGGAACTCTGTTGTCCTACCCATTATATACTGCTGGGGTGTCTGGGGCAAATGCTTGAGTGGTGGAGGAGAAGAATTATTCTCCTTTTACAGACCTTTTAATTCCATTTGAAACAGAGAACAACCTAGCCCCTCGAAGTGCTCACAAGAAAAGCATAGGGCAGGTGATTGATGTAGGAAACTCTTCCTATAATTTAATCAACTGGGACTAATAAGTAGCTAAAAAAGAAATCTTGGGTGTGAAGGATTAAATAATGTCCATCTACTGGGACCAGGTGTTATTGTGGGCTGTTAATCAACTTCTAATGGCTGAGGAGCAATCTCAATATGGTGTAGGTAATTAGGAATTAATGTTCCCAGTGGAAGAGAGACAGTTCATGTAGATATGTAGGAATATAACTGAAGAAACTTAAACTTGCAGCACATCTCTGCCCTTATAATTTTGCAAGTACATAGTTTATGTCCAAGTGTTCTGGTTGCCAGGACCTCCCTGTCACTGAAGTTCCTAAAAGATCAAAATAAGAGAATTTTATTGACTGCTGCTCTATAGTCTCTTCCCAGTTCCTGCTCTAGGAAGTCTTTGCTGTGTCCAGACAATTTCACTACCTCAACTATTAAACCATAACATACTATGTAATAGTTTGCTCTGGTTTTTATCCTACATGAAATAAAAAACTGTGGAGTGGGAGATTATGGCCTTTTAGTACCTCTAGTTTTTTCTTAGTACTTACAGGCTGAAATAGTGTGTCTCCACCATTTTCTTGTCCAGCAGCATTACAAATAATGATAGATGAACTGTAGATGTAAATTAAGGTGATAAATATTGAAAAAAAAAAGTGGAAGGAATGGTACTGTGTGGCTTTGTTTTTCATCTAGAGGCCAACACAGAATACCATGGTCGCATGGGAGATAGCTTGTTTAAGTGTTGTAAAATGGCTTACAACAGACTTTCATGGCAAACTTAATTTTTTTTAAATGGCTGAGTCAAATGGACTGGGAAAAAAAGTAACTGCAGCACTTGTACACTTGTCTGGATGAATCTGTGCATACAGAACTAACATGGACTCCTGGGAAAATTGACCAAAAGAGAAAGTATAAAGTCACAAAACCAGAGAATTGTTGGAAGGGACCTTAAAGACCACCTCATTCCACCCCCTGCCACAGGCAGGGGCACCTTCCACTGTGCCAGGGTTCTCCAAGCCACATCCAACCTGGCATTGGACACTTCCAGGGATGGGGCAGCCACAGCTTCTCTGGGAAACCTGTGCCAGAGGTTGGCAGATCGTTTGATGGTGCATAATACTGACTTCAGTTCAAGAACTATGTGGGAACTTAGTTTATTACGCACTAATAGTACCATTAAACTTTGCAGGTCTAGTGACCTTGTCTTGCTCTGTGCTAGAACTTTCTTTTTCTTATTAGGTTCAGATTTATTAAAAAACTGTAGATCACCTCAAGCAAGAGAGCAGTTAGTTAGTTTGCTTATTTGTATTTTTTCTTCATAGTGAAGGTGTGCTTAGTACTGAAATGTGTGGGGAAAAAAAAAAAGCTCTATTTTAGGGGTGCTGTGTGAGATGTGTTTATATAAAAAGGGAATTGAGCTTGGCACCTCCTTAAGTTGAGGTTCAGTTTGTTAATGCCTTTTTTTGTGGTTGTGTCCACTGTAGGTTCCTGTGTTGTTCGAGATGCCACAGGGAGTGTTAACGACACCATTGTCACCGAGCTGACAAACTGCACAGCTGCAGCCTGCAAACTAAACTATGATTTCTCATCCTGTGACACCAAGTGTCCATATGGGCTGATGAACAATTTCCAGGTATAAAATTTTCTCCTAATTCTGTTCTTTGGCTTTTGTGTCTATTTTGGTTTTGTTCTTTTTTATTTGTTTGTTTTTGTGGGTTTGGGTTTTTTTTTCTGTTTGGTTGGGGGTTTGTATGTTTTGTTTGTTTGTTTGTTTGGTGTTTTTTTGTTTCATGTTTGTTTCCTTTATGTTTTGGTTTTGTTTTCTCTTGGTTTGGGGTTTTGTTTGTTTGTGGAATTTGGGGCATTTCTTGGGATTTTTAATAAATTACATATTGAGTTTAAATCATAGGTTAAATATGCCCCTCTCCAAAAAGACAAGGTTTATCTGGATTAGTTAAGTGGCACACTGTAGCTGGTATGTAGAAGAGTGTATACATACCAAACTTTTGGGTGTTTATACACAAGTGGTAGAAATACTTTTCTTGTGAGTAAACTGGTTAGGTGGTGGACTGCAACTTCCTTTAGGTATCTGAATGTCATCACTTACTGATGGGGATAGATGTACTCATTTTCTCAATAGTTATGCACAGTAATTATAGGTAGCCTCTGTCAATAACTTGTTTGCTAATTTTATAAGTTTCTTAGAAAATATGCTGACTTTTTAAGAATGTTTTACTTCTTTTTCACAGTTACCTTCTTTAATGGTAGGAATGTTGTGAATTTTTTTTGAAGCTGATGTCACTGTGTTTAAAAATCCTCTAGGAATTGTGGGGTAATTAATAGTCTTCCACATAGAGTTCACAGGTAATTGGGCTGTCCATGAGATTGGCAAATGTTTGAAAGAACCAAGGAAAATGTACTTACTGCCAAATGATTTTCAGCTTGGTTTGTGGTAGCCCTAAATTTTTCCAACAAGTGTACAAAAAGTTAGTTGGGTATTAAGCTGAAATGCACTAATGCAAAGGATGTTGGATCTGGTAAGAAGCACATGTGCATTCCTTACATTTGCTGGCCTATTAGGCTGACAGCATTATCTGCAAAGCTGTGTCGAAAACCTATTTCATGCATGCTGAAATAACACTGCAATGCAGGCCATTCCATTAGAGTAAAACATTTTTATAGTGCAATAATTTGAGTATGTGTGTGGTGTCACTTTGTTCTCGTTTAGAGAAAGCCAGAATTGCTCTTGTGGGAGTGATAATTCTGCAAAATCTGGTGACTTCCCTCATCTCTTTAAGCTCAGTAGAATCAGTCATGAGATGTACAGCTGTAAATAGCATGTAACTGGTTTCCTCTGATTGTGTCCTTTTCTCTTAATTCATAACTTCTGCTTACCATAAATGTTGCTGGTACTTCTAATAGATTATTTTTACCTCCCAAATTATTCCTGTTTCTCTCTGGGAAAAGGAGTGAGTGCCACATAGAAGTCACTTTCAAGGCCAGAGGCAGCACTGGGAATGCCGTGCTCCTCACACCCCCTGTTTGTTGGGGTTTTGAAAACTTTGTCATGGAGACTGCACGGCATCTCTGGGCAACCTGCTGCAGTGCTTAGCCACCCTCTCTCTGGAATTTTGGGGTTTTTTAATGCCTGGTGGGACTTTCCCTTGCTGTGTTTTCTCTCACAGATTTTTTCTGTCCTCATAGCTTTTTGTGTTTGTCCGTGAGAAGAGTCTAGTTCTGTCTTCTCAGAGGGTTTCAGAAGGAAACTGTTTGAGAGGCTGTTTACCTATTGAGAAACTCTTGTCCATTTCATAGAAGAACTGTCCTCAACCTTTTATATCTGAGTGGTAACTGATACAAAGGAGAGATGTTTTTCCCTATGGGTGTGTGTGGGAATGGGGAGTCTAAGCTTGTACAACTTTCACACTCTTCGTACAAACATGACTTCTTTCTTTCTGTATGTTAAATAACTTGAGAACGAATTCTTCATGAACTGAAATAAATCCCTGAGGTGAGTGAAGAGGGTTGCATTTTGCCTTAGAGGTTGTAGGCATGCAGGTTGTGAGGCTGAAAGTGCCAGTTTCCCTGCACAGCCTGATGACTTTATTGCTTCAGTACACTCTGTGCTGCATCCAGTTCCTCTGGCAAAGAGCTGGTCTGAACTTCCTGCTGAGGCAGCTCAGTGTGTTTGGACAGCACCTGTGAAAATCTTGGATGTGCAACTTAGAATGAGAACAGTTGGAGACAGGCTTACTCATACAGGCATCAAAAGCCCATCTTTATTTGCTGTTGTAGGCAGTGTGAGTGAATTGCAGGTACCCCTCAAAGGCTTCAGTCATTTTTCTGCTCAGTGTCAGTGATTATTCTATGCCCAGCTTGTCACCTAGCAAAAGAGTAACTTCAAAAACTTGTTTTGGGCTCTACAGCCTCAGCCTAAAACTCCCCTAGAAGTTGCATCTTTGGGTAACTTAAATGCAGAATTTGATGGACTTTGGATGAAAGTTGAAAGTAGCATGGAAGATTTTTTCTTTTTCTGCTCCACAATGGCTGGACCCAGGAACTAAAACTGTAGCCAGAATATGGTATTTCATTGTCCCAAATGTTTGGAATTTAAGAAACTGCCTAAACTGCAAATGCCAGGCAAAGATAACAAGGCCCTTATCAGCAGGTACTGCTTGTCTGTGGTACCACACCAGTGGTTACAGGGCCATTCTGCCCTTCCATTTCTGCATGTACTTTCTGGGATGAAAATTTTGGTGCTGCATCTGCGGGCCCCTTGTTTTATGGTCTTGAGGTTTGTATTAGGGTGTCTGTGTTGGGACTGAGAGGGAGGGGTGTTTGAGAGTGCTGGTTCTGCTGGAACTGGTTTCCCCTGCAGAAACCCCTGCTGGGTTCCCCCAACCTGGAAGAAGCTTCCTTGAGGTTTCTTGCATTAGTAACCTAAGGTATAACTTACTAGCTTTTAGAATGTCTGATCTTATTTTCATACAGATTGGTCTGATATCTCTAAATTTTATATATTTTATTTATATAAAACAGTGTAATACTGAAAAAATAGTAAATAATAGTAATAGTAAATTACTAAATAGTAACTAATTTGAGGCATTGGACAGAACCTAGAAAGAGAATGTAAAAGCAAGTGTAGTCAAGTGAAGGCCTTAAAATAATAGTGTTTTACATTGGGTGGGAAGGAAACTGATGGAGACTTGTACATGGATTTTGTCTGTAACCAGGGAATATTGATTAAGTCATCCCTACAGGAAAGAGAATTTTCTTGCTACTTCCATAAAAATTATTCTGTGCTTTTTTATTATGTTGCTATAGCAAAAGTTTCTTTCTAAAATAATACAGTAAAGCATTTACACCCATAAGTGATTTTTTGATAATTTGACCTGAGAATTACATGGTTTGACAATATATTGTGTGAAAAGCCACCTTCTCTTCTAAAATAGGATCCATTTATATCCCCTAATTTGTCTCTAGTTCATGTGAATGCATGATATTCACATTCAGTTAAGTGGAGAGCACATAACATTTACTTTTCTGTTTCTGTTGTTGATGATGTCATCTATTTGTATAGGATACTTTTTTCACATTCTTTAAAAAAATGAATTGTTTGCTTTCAGGTAATGAGCATGGTATCAGGATTTGCACCACTGATTTCTGCAGGTATTTTTTCAGCCACCCTGTCTTCTGCCTTAGCATCTCTTGTGAGTGCACCTAAGATCTTCCAGGTAAGTACGGGAACAGAATCATGATGTTTTAAAGAATAAGTAATTTTGTGTCATGATTTTTGGAAGGGCACTCTGACATACTGCCACAATGATTCATACCAGTTGACATCAATAGATTGTTCTAATATTAACCTCTTGTTTACAATGAGAGAACAGTCTGTTACTGTTTGATGTTTCTGAGTGTTATTTTTGCTTTACCTTCTTTTAACTATTTAGTCTCCTGTTTTAAAAGTTCTCTTTAATTGAGTTTAAAAAAAAAACAACAAAAAAACAAAACAGCCAGTAGGGAGTCACTCATAGAAAGGATTTTGTTGCAGAATTGAAACACAAGAGTTGATGCAGGGAACTAGTGTATGTATTGGGCAAACTTTACACTTTTGTGATTGTAACATACCAGTAATGTAAAATAGACCCCTAGAGAAGAGCTGAGTCACTTCTTATAGTTAGACATTACTGAAGGACAGAATATTGGAAATGCAAAATGCCAAGATGCAGAGACAACTGAAAAGGGGATTAGTACATGATAGTTATAAACCTGAGTTCTGGCAGGTAATATGCAATGGAAGATGACATTAGTAAGGATACACTTTCAACAAAATACATGCTGACTCGTGATTTTTTTTTTCCTTAGGCTCTGTGCAAAGACAGCATTTACCCAGGATTTCAAATGTTTGCCAAAGGCTATGGGAAAAACAATGAACCACTGAGAGGATACATTCTAACATTTTTAATTGCTCTTGGATTCATACTAATTGGTTAGTTGGAAATGGAAATAAATCTCAATCCTGTTTTGTCCTTTGAAACGCGTTCTGTTCCAAATTGTAACTTGATGACAGAGCCCTAGAGGTCTAATGCACAGCTCAATTCTAAGCCAGCATTCTAAATCTCTTTATTTGAAGGGTTGCTTTCTCCCATCTTCCAGATATAACTGTCTAGAACTGCAGTAAATTTTAACTGAAGCAATATTGAACTTCCCTTAACCACAGGTATCTGTCTTTAGATAGCATCAATCAAATAAAAATGCATCTTTTGCTTAGAGTAGAGATGTTACATCTCATAAATAGAAAAGTTTATTTCAGGTTTTTGATAATTACAAACAGCTTCTGTCAAGGACAGACTCCTCTGAGCAGTACTTTTTAAAGTGTGTTTTTCTGTCAAGTTGCAAACAGTAAGATGAGTGCTGATGCTTCTGTTCCTAAAGGAACATAAGGGCATAAGTCTAGGTAGAATTACATATCCTCTATGCAGACAGAATACTAATTGTGCTGTGCCCAGCCATGAGTCCTCTGCCAATGCTTTTAAACTTCTTTTCCCAGTTTGCTCTTTCCTCCAAGTCTGTTTGAGGCAGAGATACATCAGTGAGGTCCTTACTGACCATGGTGACTGGAAGCTTGAATGCAGCAAGTAGAAACTTGCAGCCTAGCATGGCACATTCTATATTGATTATTTTTTTTTATGATGAGACTGTGCATATAAATATTTTGTACCATGCTGCCTCAAGGGAAGTAGGGCATCAGGTTCTTCCCTCTCACTAAAGAGGATTTAAGCATCACTGTTGTGATGGTGCTGCTCTTTAATAATGCTCTGTGGTAGTACCACTGATGAAACTTTGAACTTAATAAAATGGAGGCAGATGAATGTGTTTATCATATTGCTCAACTGACTTTGTCTGCTGTTGCTATTCACTGTAGCTGAATGTTAAACTTAGGAGTTGTTCTTTTCTGTTTGGGAATTGGCGATGTGCTGCAGGTGTATTAGTGCTCTGTCTGCTCTTGCTGGCATTCTTCAGAACCCAGTGTATTGGTGCATTAAACTGCATCTCCTTAGAGTGTATCAGAAAATAAGGTGGTTCGTAGCAGAATTTTTACTTTATAATCTACAAAGCCATGGATTTCTTTGGTAACAGCCTGCTTTGTTTTTCATTTTGCAGCTGAACTGAATGTCATTGCTCCAATTATTTCTAATTTCTTCTTGGCCTCATATGCCTTGATTAACTTCTCTGTATTCCATGCTTCTCTTGCAAAATCTCCAGGTAGGAACTACATTTTGGAGGTGGGAGTTTAGCCTGCAATTCCTTTATGCATAAATGTAATTTTAAAGGTATTAATATGAATTAAGGTTTAATTACTAAATATATATTTGATTCTCATGGCGTGCTTGAATTAAAAGAGTAATATGTTGTGTACTTGAGTCATCTGAAATGTTGAGAACTGGGTGATCCAGTAGAGCTTGGGAGCTGCTAATTTTGTCATCTTTGCTAAGGGAACACAAGATAATTCAGAGGCAATTCAGAAACTCTTGAAGAAATCCTCCTGGCTAATTCATTATCTGCTGTTGGTGCACCACCCTTTTGTTGTCTTCAGGGTTCTATTAACACATTTCATCTTCCAGGCCAGAAGAAACAGGAAGTGCGGGTGGTATCGCCACATTTTGTATTAGTGTGGGAGGTCAGTTATGGTGTTAAGCCAAAACCCAGTATTTGCAGAAGAGATGTGTATTATACCCAGTCCACATTCATTTTTACTGAAATAACACCCTTAAAAGCTGCTTAAGTTATGGAACTCGTAGGTAGTTGGGGGTTCTTTTGCCCAAGGATGGGCATAACAGTACACCAAGAGTTCTGTGTTTAATACACTTGTTAATCTTGGTTGTGTTTGTGGGGGTGGGTGTGTGTTTTTACCTGATTTTGGATAAACACAGTGACAGGGCAGTAAAACAGTGTCTGTCCAGTATGTTGACATAATCAAGACCTGCTTGGATATATCTGTCCTTTTCATGTAGTGAAAATTTCTGACTGTGAAAATAGTAAAAATGCACAACTAAAAACAGCGCGATACAAGAGACAGAGTCATGAGCCAATGATTCATGCCTTTGAAAGCAAAAATCAGCTGTCAGACAAGCTACTGTCACAGGTTTTTGTAGCCTGATTTAATAGACATCTGGCACAAGCATCTTCAGGCTTGCTTTTTGTGCTGTACTTTGAGGGCAAAATTAGTAGCATTTACATATTTCATCTAAGAAAGATGCAAATTCATTTGAAAGGTGTTGGAAAATTGAAAGCATGAATGTGCCAGTCTATTCTGTGCATCACTGAAACTCGCACACTCACATGAAATGTGATGCAGAACACTAGGGAAGGGGAAAAGGGATAGTGATTCCCTCTCTTGGAGTAGTGATTAAATTAATTTCCTCCGTCTTTCTATCAAAAATTTTATTTTGACTAGGTTGGCGCCCTGCTTTCAAATACTACAATATGTGGATTTCTCTTGTTGGAGCTATTCTGTGCTGCATTGTAATGTTTGTCATTAATTGGTGGGCAGCACTCCTAACATATGTCATAGTCCTTGGCCTTTACATTTATGTCACTTACAAGAAACCAGGTATGTACAGGGGCTTCTTTTGGTTGTGGTGGGGGGGAGGGAGGGTTGCAGAAGGGAAAAAGTAATGGCCTTTGGTAGGAAGAAAAAAAACAACTAACTTCTTGTTTGGATAGCTAGTTCAAACTTCTGTTTCAGGCTTTTTAGTTGAAATGAAATGTAGTTATGACTGTGTAACTGTAGTTACTGCTATTCCCCCCCTCCCAATTTATGAGGGTGCATACCTTTCACTTAAACATCTGAATGAAAGTTGGAGGAAGAGGGGCTTACAGAAAGAGCTTGGGTTGCAGCAAAAAGACACTAGGAAAGCATGTGATATCTTGATGGGAAGAGAGTGGATGCCTCCCTGCCTTTCCTAATTGAAAAAGGTTTTGAGTGGTGCTTGTTTGTTCAGTAAACCATTCCTAGTGCTATGAGCAATTTATTAGTGCTTCTGAGGGCACTGTATGTCATATGTGCAAGATGGAGCAGAACTGAGCAAAAAAGTGCTTATGAAGTTGAAAATGAGGAAGACTCTCCATCCTTGTCAGTGAAGATAAATGAAGTACTTGGATGATGAGAGTTAGACTTGATGATCCTTGTGGGGCATTCTTTGATTCTGTGATTAATTCATTGTATGTTAGATGATGTGTATGGGAATGAAAAGAGAGCATAGTGGGATCTTTCTTTTCCTCATAAAAATAAGTCTAAAAGGGTCTGCTTCATATAGCAGTTCTTCACTGAAAATATCTCACTTTGTTTAGGAAATGCTTTGAGATTACGTTTTTCTTTGCTGTGGTGTAGCACAGAATCTTTTCTGAAGTGTAACTGCTTTGACTCTGAAGTTGTCGTGGTCTTTGAAATACTGAGGGAAGAAAACCTCAGTTCTCTTTTCCTATGATGGTAATATATCAAACTCTTAACTTTTTTTGCTAAAACTTCTGCTGAAATGTTATCTTTAAATAGAGTTGCCTGTTGACCTGTAGGGTTTGTTGACTAGGATTGTGTAGAATATATCAAGGGGTAGCTAACATCTGTTGTTTTCAGTTAGTATCCAACATTAGTATTGAGATCACGTAGTTTTACAATGAACAACTGCATAAGTAATACAGTGGAACTCCAAATCTTTCAACAGATGTGAACTGGGGATCCTCAACACAGGCCTTGACATACCTGAATGCTCTGCAGCATTCTATTAGGCTCTCAGGAGTGGAGGATCACGTGAAGAACTTCAGGTAACAGCTGATGTTAAAAAACGGAAATTCTATGTCCAGTAGGCCACTGTCACAGTGTTTGCTGTCATGGTTTCCTTTAAGTGCACTGTTTCACCCTGTCCTGCTCATCAGATTTAGGGGAAGGTTGTTTGGTTTACCCTGCATGGTGCATGGGGCAAACAGCAAAATTCTTATGAGGTTCAGTAACCAGCTTGTACTGGAAAAACTTTGGAACATTAAGATAGAAAAAGGTACTTGGCAAATTTTAAAACAACAACCAGAAGAAGAAAGACACTTCACAAACTTGAAATTCCCAAGCTTAAATGTAGCCAGCTTTAATTTATCTATTCAGAAGTTGCTTACTAAGGCATTGACTGGAGGTTTTTAGTCTGGCTTACAATATATTTCAAGAAGTTAGGAGAGAAAGAAAGGATGAGAGTAGAAAGATACCACCACCCATGGATCCAGCAACCAGATGTGGTTTTTGGAGTTTTGATGTCTGTTGGTCCAGTGGTGGTCACAGTCTTGATCTGTCAGAGGGAGAGGGGAAACCCACGAAACAGAACGTTCACTGGGTTTGTTTATACGTTCAGGTGGAACACCTCTGCCAAAGAGGGAGTTTAGCAGTGTTGCAACACTGTGGATCGTGTGCAGTTCTCTGGTGGAAGGCCCCAGATGTGGATCTGGGGTCATTTTGGGAGCCTTTGATGGTTTGAGAGCCTTTTGGGAGCCTTTGACACTTGAGACATGACAGCTGCCTCTCACTGAGCATGGTTGAGCCAGTTATGCCCCATCAGAAGGGCTGTCTCCTCCTTGGGGGCATATTTACACCTGAGCCAGTTGTTTAAGGGAAAACATTGCCATGTTAAAAAGCACCATCCCACCTCTCAGGATCTACTTGTTTTCAGCCTGTTCGCCGACCTGGCTCAAAACTCAGCTTGTTGCCAAACAGGTTGATTTGTTGTGGTCATCCTCTTGTGCTCCACACCCGGGTTGTTACTTTGCACATCATCAGCAAAGCACCTACTGCTTTTGCAAATCTTGTCTGAGCCATTAACCTTTAACATTTCAGTCTCTTGTGTGCATATTCATCTGCTGTGATGATAACAACTTCTAATTTCTTCACTGTGAACATCCTCTGGACATACTTGTGTGAGCATTTTGTTTGTGATTAGGAGTGCACTTCAGAAGCACAGCTGTGGATGATGCCTGCTTGTTGTTGGATGCCTCATGTTTTGCATCCTGAGCTGTGATTTGTGTTCCTCGTTAAAACTGAATTGGAAGATATACACTCCAAACTGCTAATGAGCATTCACTCCCCTTGGGATGAAACTGATCTAACCTAAAATCCTGAGAATTGTATCCTCTAGGTCTTGTACTCAACACCAGCTTTTTCTCTTCAGTCATCTCTCTCATTGCACTTCAGTAATGGCCAACAGGCAGGATGACTGTTTTTCACAGAGCTGAGGAACAAACTGGTTTTTATTGTCTCTCAGCAAGGCTACCCAGGAAGGGTCCTGCTCGAGGCAGCTTTCTGTCCTGTTAGTAATTATGCCACTTACTGGGATAAGCTGCCATAGAAGAAAGGTGCTTCAAGAGATTTAAAAAAAGATACTTATTTTAAACTTCTGCATCCGAATAAGTGGAATTACAGATTGAGCATGATCGTTTTCCATTGAACATGACTTTTCCATGTGGTCTTGTCCAGTCCCTGACTCCACTGACTCACCATAGATCCAGCTGTGAAGTTAGGTCAGACTTCTGTGTTACACCAGGTTGATCAGAGGCATATCCAGTCAAGTGCTGAGTATTTCCAAGGATGGATGTTCTGCTGATCTGTCTGTTCAAGAAGAGCCCTTACCTCCTATGTGCTGCCTGTGGCCAGCATGGGATTTATAGTCTTGGCAATTAGCCTAGCAAATCTCTATGTTTGGATTCTTAGGGCAGAATTTAATAAGAAACTAGTTAAAGGGGAGATTCGTCATACAGATTATGAAGAACCCAGCAGTAACACCAGGTTTAGTGGTGGGTTTATTAGTACTAAGTTTATTTTGGACTCAATAATCTGAAGGGTCTTTTCCAACCTAAATGACTCTGTGATTCCATTGTGTGATGAGCTGGAGCTGCTTACAGGGATTGAGCCAGATTGCTTTAGGAGTTTCTCATGATAGGGAAAGTTTTCACCTGAAATTAATTCTGAAGTCTGGACATGTAATCTTCTAAAATTGATTAGAAAGTTATCTTAAACTTACTTGCAGTAGTTTGGCTCTGCCTTCTGAATGATAGTAATTTTAAAAAGAGCGTATGATTCCTCTTTTTCTGCTGGGCACAGAAGAATCTAATGTGAAGGGATATGACTTAAAAGTGGGCAAAGAAAGTCATCCCTCTGACCTAGTCTTGTCTAAAATATGTACTTGAACTTCTTAAATGTGTGAATGTTTAGATTTAATGGAAATACTAAATTTTTATTGAATTAGTCATAGATCCGCTGACAGTTGTGGAACAATTGATCTTAATAGAACACAGTCTTGTAAAAGTAGATGAGGTTATTGCATTTTCAGTGCTGATTGTATTGTTATGGCCAATATTTGGGAGAAGCTTTTCTGTTAATAAAAACCTCTGAGAACTCCATATTAATTCCAGTCTTTCCCCCCTCCCCTTTTTCTGTTGATAATTCTAGACCTCAGTGCTTAATTATGACAGGTGCTCCAAATGCACGTCCTGCTTTGCTTCACCTTGTCCATGCTTTTACCAAGAATGTGGGCTTGATGATCTGTGGCCATGTACATATGGTAAGTGCATTCTGTCTTTACTTTAAAATTACCTTGATGGTTTAGGTTTTTTTCCTGTCTAGTTTGGATTTTGGTTTTGCTTTTGCTTTTTTTCAACCTGCTTTCTTTTAGTTTCTGGTTTTTGTTCAACAATGGGAATTTTGGTTTGTTCCTTCCAATTTCTTGTTTAAATTGAAGCATCATTAGACATTAAGAAATGTGAAAAGAGATTTGCTGGGAAGTTCCACCAATGTGTGGGTCATCACTGTTCCAGTTAGGTGTACTAGAAGGAGAAACTTTCCGAAATTAGTATCGTAGATCATTTGATGCCTAAATGGAGCCATTGTAGGAATAAAATGAACACTGGATTACAGCCTGGGCCTTTTTTTGTCCTTGTGTCATACAGTCTCATGTGTTCTTTCATGCTTTGGGTCAAAGTGATCTGCAGTATAGAGGTAAATTTCCTCTCAATATGACTGTTTAAGAGAGATTGATTCCTATGTACAGTTCTTACAAAGCTTGGGAGAAAATAAACCTTTGTAAGCAGGGAAGTCAGTATCAGTTCTGCCAGTAGTTAAAAATTGCACTTGACTTCCAAGTGTTTTGTTTCTGTTTTCATTTTTGTTTGTTTCTCCAGTTATCAGATTCATTTCATTGGCAGGTAAAACAGTAACGTGAACAGGAATTTCCTGTTGCTTTCTGTCCAGGCCCTCATATTTCACCCAGTAGCCCTGGGCTTTTTTATCAGAACTTGGGGTGTTTTTGCACGGGGGTGTGTTGCAAGGTGACCCTGCAAGAACATAATTTTAACAGCTCTAACTACCTAAAGTGTCTTTTATGGCATACTTAAAGTGGTCTTGTGGTGGTGAGAAGGAAGCGTGCTTCAAGTGATCATTCTTCAGAATTGTGCTTGTTGTGAGTTGTGTTAACTGAGTTAGGGTGCCTGTCACACTGTGATCTTTATCAAAATTTCAGCTGGCTACAGAGGGGCCGTGACATCTCTGATAACACTGGTAAATATGGGACTGTGTAGTTCAGCTTCATGTCTCCTGGCCAAACTTTGTCACATCACTAAGAATGTTTAAGTAAGTGTAAATATGACTGACAGATGTCACCTCATCACACGAAAGGTGTGAACCTGTTAAAAGAGGTATAGAGGATGGCCACGAAGATGTTCGGAGAGCTGGAGCAACTTGCCTACATATTTTGTCTTCAGGAACTTATTTCTGTTTATGGAAATGTAATATTTTAGGGAGTGTGAAAGGACAGAAACTGAGTAATAGTAGAGAGGTGTGTTATGGTAGATGGGATTACTGCCTTTGAAAAATAGGCCTGTCTGAAGAGAACAAGGGAGTCTCATCCTTCTTGAAGGAAAGCAATTCTGTTCAGATAAGATTTGGGAGAAATATCCTCTCTATTTAAAATGGCTTTTCTAGCAAGAAGAGTGACACTGCCTCATTCCTCTGACCATTTGGTCAGAGACTGTGTCCTTTTGCAAAAACTGGGCTGCTGGCTTCTCAATTATACCATGTCCTGTATTCTGTATTTTGATGTCTGGGAGGAAGACAAAAGATTCATCCTCAGGGAAGTATTTAAAGTGGAGGTAACCTTGACTGCAAGATAAAACTGCAGAAGTGACACTACTGTGGCAAAGGCTTTCTGGTTAGGATCACCACACATGGAGGCACATTTGGACAGCTTGAAACAAATATTCCCATAAAGCTTAATATTAAATCGGCCTACATCTGTGTGTGTTTCTTTACAAAGCCCTTTCCTTTAAAAACTGTCATGCTTTGGAGGACAAGTTTGTGCCACCCTCTGGGGAAGAGCGTTGTGCTCTACAGGATTGCTAAAGCTAGAGTAACCCTCTTCTTAAAAATGATAAAATTCCTCAGCCTTTGCTGCTGATAACACCTGGTATTTTGTGGGTTTGGGGTGGTTTTCCTAGTATGGAAGTATGTTTCACATTTTTTTTTGAGTTTGGATTGGATTTTATCAGTGAAAGTGAAAAATAAAAAAGCCCCCCTACACCGCTTTTTTTTTGTCCCATTGCTCATACTCCTAATTACTGTTCCCTCCCCTCTTACCATTTCCTTATTTTGGAAGGGTCCTCGGAGGCAAGCAATGAAGGAACTGTCAACTGATCTCGCAAGGTACCAGCGATGGCTGATTAAAAACAAGATGAAAGCCTTCTATGCCCCAGTGCATGCAGAGGACCTGAGGGATGGAGGACAATATTTAATGCAGGTACGACTCTCCTTTTTTTTTTTTTTGAAGTGGTGAAGATACACATCAAAATTAGAAGTGACCTTATACTTTTAAATATGTTCCTTTCACAGTACTGTCTGAAAGCTTTGATGAAAAGTATTTTGTTTTCTGCTTAAGAGAATAATATAACCTTTCATTGTTTCAGTAACATTTTATTTTACAGTGTACTTTTTGTTCTTAGGCTGCTGGTCTGGGTAGAATGAGGCCTAACACCCTTGTTGTTGGATTTAAGAAAAACTGGAGACAAAGTGACATGAGAGATGTTGAAACCTATATCAATTTATTCCAGTAAGTACAAAATGTGAAACTTTAGCTCTTGTGTTCCGT
This sequence comes from Formicarius rufipectus, assembly GCA_013399695.1. Lineage (NCBI taxonomy): Eukaryota > Metazoa > Chordata > Aves > Passeriformes > Formicariidae > Formicarius > Formicarius rufipectus. Next base: position 35,649 of record VXAU01004283.1, on the reverse strand, counting down.
TTCAATATGTTTACTAATAAGTCCAGGAAGATCTTGGTTGCATGAATGCTCTTACAGGTAGACTTGGCTTTTCCATATGACTGATCTAGCAGTTTTCTATACCTTGGAGTTTTTTCCAGTGAGGAAATTAATTAGCCAGTCTTTGTTGTTTAACCACTGACCCACAAGATAATACAGTAGCTAAAGAGGAGATGGGAAGGGCAAACTCAGTAATTTGACAGTACTGCAAGGCAGACCAGTTCTTGCTGCAAAATTTAATAGAGTAACTTGTGCTGCACAGACACTTAAGACAAAACTTGCTATTTCGCTTACATAGAAGTTTTTTTGCTCAGCTCAAGTGCTGCTTAACCCACTTCATTTGAGCTTTATACTTCTTGTTCACTGTGCTTTTAAAAGAAAGGATGGGGCTTTACAGGCAGGGATTAGAAAAGGCCCTTAAGACAAAAGCAAGAGCACCAAATGTGGGGAAAAAGTAAGGAAAAATGTTGGTTAGTTCTTAGTTTTTATTTTTTTTTCCTGTTTTATTTTGGGATGGCTTTTGCTGGAAGATCTGTCCAGGCCAACAGGTCATGTGGTTCTCCATATCTAAAGAAACCTCATGAGGTAATAGCTGCAGGTCAGGTGTATTTCTGCAAAATCAAAAGTTTCTGAAGCACACAATAGAAACACATCTAATCTGTATAAATCTTAACATATTGAATAATGAAATTAAAATGTTCACTAACACACGAAACGTCATCTTAAATCAGCCTCAATTCTTGCACTTACAGAATATGTTGATATTTTTAACATTTCTAATTGACTCTTACTGCTTCTGAAGAGAAGTGTTTACTGAATGAAATCTTGAGAAATTTCTCTCTGTGGAAATGACACGAGAGGGAGTTCTCTGAATCATGGTTGTAATGAATGAGATACATATATGTAAAGGGTGGTGATTAATGGCTAATGGAAACTGTGATATGGTTGTGTTCATGCTTTCATGCCTTGTATCTTGGCGGGGTGTCGAGGGTGGGAAGATGTTCTTACTCCAGTTTTACTCAGCAATTTATTCAGGCTCTTCTCTTGTTCCTACAATAATGAAGTTTTCCCTCTGTTTTTGAATGGACTGAGTTCCTCCCTCATTAGGTATGTTGGTACTAGGAACACTATCACTTACCTAGAGAGAATTTGATTCCAAATTACAGCATCATAGGTGTTTTTAATACTCAAATGTTTTGAAAATATATCAGAAATCTTTAGTTCTTAGTTCAAGAAGATGTACTCAAAGTAAATCCCTCTGGTGATGGAGGGAAATAAAAATGCAGTGTTCTTAGTGTCTTGTCATCTGTGCAGAACTCAACTGACCTGTTCATGTTGTTTTCATTTAATAATAATATATTTATTATTGTATATTCATTTAATAATAATAAATTTTTACATAGGAGAAGAAGCAGGAGGAATAGATATCCTCTCTAGACATTGCTTTTCAGGATGTGCTGCTCAGTTTACTGATACAGTTGATGTTTTGGAATCAAAACTGAAATTGTAATGCGGTTTTATGATTTGGGACTTCCAGTGATAGTCTTTAATCACTGGAATTTGTAAAAGGAGGGTGCATAAGGTAGGTCCTTTGGAAAATAAAAACATGTAAAATAATTTGGTTTTGTCCCTTTTGTTTAGTGATGCCTTTGATGTTCAGTATGGTGTAGTTGTCATTCGCCTTCAGGAGGGCCTGGACATTTCTCACCTTCAGGGCCAAGGTAAGGTTCATTTTGTTCTATCTAGTGAGCAGGTTTCTAATTCTCTTTTAATACTGCTTTCTAAATATATTAAATGAAACTTTATTAAAAATAAAAAACTCACCACTCTTCTTATGGAATTAAATTAATTGAAATTAGCAAGTCAGAATTGTAAAAGAAGAATAACCCAGCCACACTACTTGGGATTTTTGTGTGTTTCAACTCTCTGTATTTTTAAACTGTGTATAGTTGCTTCTCAAAGATTTACTGTTTTACTGGAACAAATTAAAGATGATGACAAGTTGGTACCAAGTGTTTGGGATTCTAGCCTAGGAATTGTTCAAATCACAACAAATGTTCTGTGATTCAGGAATGCCATGAGCCTGGTGTGGGTTTCCAACCCCTGCACACACACACACAGTAGTGCAGAGCCCTGGAATAGTCTGCCTCAAGTTTGGAAGAGTCTTCCGTTCTCCATGTAGAAGGCTTGGTTGTGCTTTGTGGGTAGTGTTGTTAAGCTGAGTGGTATAATTTTAGTGCAGCTTCAAGCAGAATTATGATGGAAGCATGTGAGCTTTGGTGACAACTGTGTGCTGAGTTGATAGTGGGTATAATTTGTAGCCTGTTCCAGTCAAGGTTGCTCCATTGAGGAGGAATCCTTGTGACACGAGCTCGGTAGGAGTGGTTAATTCCTTCACTGGAAGCACACCAATGTATTAGAATTTGGAGAGAGTCAGAGAGACCTGTCGCTGTGTGCAGGCGGGCAGAGGAGTATTGAGAAATGGCAAGAAGTGAACCTGCAGTGTGAAAAGAACAGTGCTGAGAAAACTGGGAATATAACACCAAGGCATCAGAAGAATCTTACTACCCACTGGGTACTATGAGTTTGCTTTAACTCTGACAGCTGCCAAGGAGCTCCACAGCAGCCAAAGCTGGAAAAAGGACTTGGCTGTAAGATATACTTGGTCTGTGCCTTGTCTAAGGCTTATCTTCCCCTTGGAGTTAGAGTGGAAATGGAAAGCATTCACCAGCTCATTTTTTTCTCCTCCTGGTTGTGCTTCCACAGTGTTAACTAGCTTTGTTTTATTATGTTTAGCCTCTGGGAATGCAATCAACAACCACAGTCTGGGAGAGTAGCAAAGAATTTCTACTCTGGTCAGAGAAGGAGTCTCTTTTGTACTCTGAAGCAGTCCATACCAGACCTTGGGTTGGCTTTTCCCCAACTCTTTGCCAAAGCACAGTAGTTGCTGTAGGGTTTAATTAATCGTGAATGACCACGCTGTAGTCACATACCTCTGCTGATACCATTTGGAACAACTAAGTGGTTTATCATGTGTTTCTCTCCTTTCTCAAAGAAGAGTTACTGTCATCCCAAGAAAAATCTCCCTGCACCAAGGATGTCATAGTAAAAGTGGATTATAGCAAGAAGTCTGAGACAGACACTTCCATAGCTTTTGCTCCATCATCTAGTGAAAGAACTCCCACTCCACGTAAAGGTAACTTGCTAGTTAGTAATGAAATTTGAGTTCTCACTCTTTCTCTCTCTCATTCCCTCTTCAGTTCTCTCTCTCTTCACCAAAGGACTATTTATAGGGGGTTTGTGTCTGTGGAACAGAAGTGTGTCATGCTTTTCTAGGCATTGATGTCTAATCACTTAAGTACTTCGATTTAGAGCTCACTACATGAAATAAATCTTTCGTTTCTCGTCCCCCAAAATAAAACAGTTGGTGACAATGACCAGCAATGGATCTTCTTTGTTACTGAGTTTGACAGGCACTAAAAGGTACCTGAGAATTGTGTCCCACATGTGATTAGAAGGCTGCTAAATTGATGAAGGCTTTTTCATGCTGGAGTAGAATATCACATGCATGTTAACAGACACAAATCATTCAGAATGCCTTAATGTGACAAGAACCAACTTTCCTCTTATAAAGCAGAAGTCCTTAATAGTTAAGTGAGCAGTGGGAGTATATATATTTTTAGAAGTACAAATGTATCTCAGGGTTTGGTAGACTGCATTTGTGTTCTTTTCTTTGTGTGAGAATCCACTTCATTCAACATCTTTTATTTTCTAATTTTCTTTATATACACTTGTATTGTTTTCATTAATATCACAAAGGAAATTAACCTTTTCATTTTGTATCTTTAAAAACCTTCCAGAGGAGGACGAGGATGGAAAGACTTCAACACAACCACTGTTGAAAAAAGGCAGGCATTTTCCACCTTTTTGTGTTAAATCATTCTTTCTCATTGTTCCATTCAGTTTTGTTTTTGTACTTTTTTTTACATCTAAGTACAGGAGAGGGAAATATCAACTGTGCTATGTTAGTTTGTTTCTTCATATCTGCATTAGAATGTGCTTCCTCTTTAGGGATTAGGCTGTGGGAAAAAAAAAGGGAACATTGGAAATTGCCAGAACAATTTGCTGCTGACAGAGAATTGTGCCTAAATGTATGGGATTAAAAAAAATAGGGTTTTTTTTGAAAACTTTTGGTTTTAAGTAATATTTGAAATGTGTTCAGGAGCTTTCTGCTTTCTTAGTTCTCTGTGTCTCAGGTGTCTGGTTCCTTGGTTAGTTCAGGAATAAAGGAATAGTATCTTGTGGTGTAGTGGAAGTGCTCTGTCACTTCCTTCAGTACATATTCTAAAGCCACAGTTACTTCTCTGTTATTTGGAATTGTTCAATATCCTACAAGACATAATATTGGCACTCAGTGATGTGAACACCAGAAATAATGCAAGGTAGTTTTTCAAATCACAGCAGTTTGAGGGGTGAACTGAGGAGTTTTTACTTTTTGGTTTATATCAGACTTCAAGTTAATCAGGGATTTTTACCTTAACTAAATCCGTCTCACTGTTTTGACATTTTCTTCGTAATTTCAGCAGCCAGAAGCTTTTTGTGTTTTAATAATAGAAAGTGAGATGACATCTTGAAGCACAGGATGGCAGTTTGGAAGAAGTCCCAGTATGGAGTAAAGTAGTATTTAATGTAAATCAGTCACAGATGTGCTCTAAATTTAAAAATTCCTAATAAAATAAGGACAGAGACAATTGTCAGACTTCTGGCTCTTGTTCAGACTGAGATTCTAATTAAGAGAAAGAGGTTAGGGTTTTTTTCTATACTTGGAAAAAAGATTACCTATATTATTCTAAATGAAAATGCCATTACTGACTGTCTCTCAGCAAATCAAGCAATTTTGTTTTGCAAAAGACTGTATTGTGCTTCAGAGTCTTGCAAAAAGTACATGCAAAAAGGTATTTGTTGCAGAAGACAGGATTCCAATAAGTAGATTTTATTTTCACCTCTTGCTTAAGGAAAATTTGATTTAAGGAAAGAAGTGCTTGGAACATAGTATGTACTTGTAAAATTAGCTATCAGTTTTTAGGGAGGTTTTTTCAATTGCAAGGGGTAGCAACAGTGAAAAGCCTAGTGTTCTGAAGCAAGGTTAGTTAAATTGTCCAGGGAAATGTCAGTATAAACATCTCACACATCCTTTATTTGTCAGATGCCTCTTAAACTACCTGATCTCCCCAAGCCATGAGTTAGACTCCCTAAATACTGATAGGTCAGCTTATATCCAGTCCATCAAAATGGGGTAGGGGGAAGTAAAGCAGTCCTTATTTAAAGTTATGGGTACCACAAAATGCTAAGAAGTTGTATTTGATGAATTTCAAGGTGATTAGGAAAAACAGTTCAAAAATGAGATTTCATCATAATTTTTTCCAGATTCAAAAAGCTCATCTCCTTTAAATGTGGCTGACCAAAGACTTCTTGATGCCAGTTCTCAGTTTCAGAAGAAACAAGGCAAAAGCAATATTGATGTCTGGTGGCTCTTTGATGATGGAGGTAATGTGCTTTATAGTTTAAAAAACTTCATAAAAAATTATTGAAGTGATTTCAGATTAAAGGCAATAGATACCCTTCATTCAGTTCACATAAATTCAGTACTCTTTAATAAGATGCTGTTTTCTTACTCATTCTCAAATTCTGATGTAAACACAGGTTTGACACTGTTGATTCCCTATCTTATCACGACCAAGAAGAAGTGGAAAGACTGTAAGATCAGAGTGTTCATTGGTGGAAAAATAAACAGGATTGATCATGACAGAAGAGCGTAAGTTTCCCCTCTAATAGAGCTTGTTACACATTAGATTACTTTCCCTTCCTAGTTGCCTTATTTTAGTTGTTCTTTAGTTGAGGTGTGTTCATATTCTATTCCCTTTATCCAAAAAAAGGTTGCATTTCCCCTGGGTGAGATACCTCAAATTAACTTTCCCGCAGTACTCTCTGATGCTGACATTTCCAGATATTTTCTGAGTTTGTCATTAAGGGAGACCTCTTCTCTTTTTTAAACCATGTAACTGTTTTGAGTTTCTTTCAAAGCATGTTGTTGATTTATATGTCCCATCTGTTTGATTCCCACCCCACCC
>VXAU01004283.1:344-28790 GCA_013399695.1 Formicarius rufipectus | reverse complement strand
AAAAATATTCTCCCCTTGAAGTCTTCTTGAGTCTGCTGAAGTGGTAGCGATACCTTTTACAGGAATATGCATGTCTCTGAAAGTCTTTGCCATGCAAACTGGGAAGGGTTGTTTTACAGTTCAGGTAAATGCTAAATACTTAATACATATTCTTGTATATCTTGATTTTTAATTCTTTCTTCAGTCTGCAGAATATATTGAGTAGCTAAAACAGTTTAGTACTTCTGACTCTCTGGTGCTTTGGGATGTCTTTGCTCCCAGGATTCTGCTGCTGTGAGGGCTGTAAACTTTGAGGTATAGCACCCATTTATGCATCAAAGTTGAGTCCACGTTACATGGAATTAGTTTTATTTTATAAAAGTGGCCCGTGAGTTACTTCTTCTGAGAGCATTTTTCTTTCTCTATGTGGATAATTCCCCACAATCTATCCAAAACCTTTCTAAGACCCTATTTGGCATTAACGGGAGCTGAAAACCAAGTGCAGGAAGAGTTATTTTTAACAGTTGCTCTGATGTACAATATAAAATTCTTAGTAGCTCTCCTTTTTGTCCAGCGAAAAAATAGCAGATCGCATTTGTTTTGTTCCTTTTAAGGTGAAGTCATGGCCACAACTAAGTAAAGACCACCAAGGGTAGATAAAAAGTCTATTTTTTTGTTTGAATGTGGTTCTTGGACATATTGAAATGATTAAAAAGAAGCTAAATAAAAATACCAAAGCCAGAATCCTAATGGCAATACCATGAGACTTGATAGCCGGGGTATTTTCAGTGTGACGTGTAAACTCCCCCTCTTTTCAGGTTGGTTCTGAAGAAGATGCTGTTAGTAACTGTCCATTCTCTAAGGATACTACTGTTCAGCTTTCAAAATTAGAGTGAAACTCTAGGGAAAGTTGAGGGTTGCTTTTTGAACTGGGTAAAATTTTAGTTGGATAATGAACAGTGAAAGCTCCTACAGCTGTCACAGTTTGCTGATTTACGATGTCTGTGCTTGCAAGTAGCTGATCTTGATGTTCTAACTGCACCAGCCAGTGAAAAAAGAACTTCACTTTATTTTTATCTAGTAATAAAACTTAGTTTCTGACACCATGAAAGTCATTGCTGACAGAGACTCACATCTGTTTTAATACGTCTGTTCACTTAATCCTTCCAGTATTGCAGCTTTTGAGGAAATGATAGAACCCTTCCGACTTCATGAAGACGATAAAGAGCAGGAAGTTGCAGATAAAATGAAGGAGGATGAACCATGGAGGATAACAGATAATGAACTTGAGCTTTACAAAACAAAGGTACTGTCTGCTTTAGAGTGTTATGTTGGTTATTCTTGTTTCTCCTAATGCATTTGTGGATGTGATAATGACAGGTTCATTCTTATTATTCTCTCTTGTACGTGTTTTTATGTGTGGCTGATGAAAAGCAGCATCTAAACCCATTTATAGATAGATGGTTCACAAAACAAAGAAAAGCTTTGCATTTGAGTATGAGCAGAGGCCATGCTGCTTTCCTACAGTATTTCAAGACTTAGCTTAGAATAATACAGTATATGTTCAGGTGTTTGCCTCTTTCTTACCTTTTTTTTTTTTTTACACCAAACTAACATTTTTTACTTCGTTGTTTTTAAAAAAAACCCACCAGAAACCAAAACCAAACAACACAGCATATCTAATTGTGATGCCATGGAGCAGTTAAAGGTTTGACATCTTTTCCAAGCTATTGTGCACCATAGAGACATCAGAGGTGCTTCTTCTCAAGTCAGTAAATGTCATCTCTGACAGGATGCAGATACAGACATACATCTAAAGAAAGACTGGTTGACGTTTCAGTGATCTGAAGTTCTTCAGGATGAACCTGAGTTTATCCCACCCTTATCTCTCTCCTGCTTGGATTTTTACAACCTCTGCGAGGATGTGCAGTAGAGGGGTTAGAACCTGAGGGTTTTAAGGTCCCTTCCAACCCAAAGCATGCTATGATCTTGTGATAAGGGACTTCCACTTGCAGAAGCTGTGGAGTATAGTGGTATTATAAGAGGAACTATCTTAAATTTACCTGTTACAGTACTTATTTGCACACTTTAGGCTTAATGCTTCCCTTTCTACCAGCCTTGCAACAGTTTCCTTCTTTTGAGAAGGGAACAAGTTGCCACAGTGAGGTGGAAGTACATGCTTTTTATAAATGACTGATACCAATTGGTCTTAATTGTTTTTCACTTTTCTTGAATACATGAACCTTTTGTGGTTTTTCAAATAAAAAGACATACCTAATAAGGTTTGTTTTATTTGCAGACCTACCGACAGATTAGGCTAAACGAGTTGCTGAAAGAACATTCAAGTACAGCTAACATAATTGTCATGTAAGTATATTATTTGGATTTGTGTTGTTACCCTAATTGATATGAAATTGAAATTTGAAATACAAATGCATGTAAACACAAGTCAGGAACAAGCCAGTGCCTTCATGCTGAAGTACAGAAATACTAAAGGGGATTTCAGTGCTATTTATTTATTAGAGCCATGGAACTACTATAGTAATGAACTAAAACATCCTGTGGAGTTAGTGCTTTTGATATGCTCCTTCATTTGATCACCTCCACATTTTTAGTGCAGCCCCAGATTCTCTCATCCTTCCTCCTCCTGCATGCCACCTGTTCCACTCCTTTTCCTTGGAGTTATTTTTCTGTGGGATCTCTTTAGATAAAGTCAGATCATTATCCTCACCGATTTTCATGGAACTGCCTTTGGTGTAAAGCAGAGTGTAGACCATAGGCTTCTTACTGCTGTATTTGAAAATCTTGAGGAGTTTTCCAAGAGATTGTTCTCAGCTGAGAAGGATTCTCCATGAAGCTGCCTGAATACCAAGTGGCAACAGGCCAGAAGGGGAAAATAAATGTAAAGGCCTGTGATGTTTGAGATGCAAATGCTGAACTCATTAACTGAACTCCAAGGGAAATGTAATAAATCAAAAATATCAGGAAATGCAGTGTCACATCTGCTTCTTGGCAGAATCATAGGTTCATATTTGTTGTTGATTTGCACTTCCCTGTGTCTTTCCTGCTGCTGAGCATCATTTTCCTGGTGTCTTGCAGGAGTTTGCCAGTCGCTCGGAAAGGTGCAGTTTCCAGTGCACTGTACATGGCCTGGTTGGAAGCTCTGTCTAAAGACCTGCCACCAATTCTCCTTGTCCGTGGGAATCATCAGAGTGTTCTCACCTTCTATTCCTAAGAGTACTACTGCACATGGCACAGCTGTGATGAAATGGTACTTCAGTGCCCAGGGGAGAGTGACTGACATGGTCTATAGTTCATTAACATCACAAAGGCAAAAAGTGACTCTTCTCTCACTATTTCACTGACTTGAAAGCACACAAGGAAAGTCACTGTATTTCTAAAGTTGTGACATCTTCAGTTTTATTCTATATTTTCTGTAATTTAATCTTGCTTAATGGGGGAGGATTCCTTGTTAGACTGAAGAACAAGACAAGCTTTTTTGTTTGCTATTTGAATAGCAGCAATAAAATGTTGTATTTTTGATCAATGAAAGGATTATAGATTTATAAAAGCCTTTTAGCCTTGAGGTGCCTTCTGAAATTAACCAAATCTCACCCATACATCCTATTTTGTAAATTTATATAGAATGTCAAAATCTGCCTTCAAATAAGAGTTTAGATCAGACTTCCTTTAGTTTCTAGTCTCTTCCATATTACAATAAAAATGCTGCTTTTCAGTCTTCCATTGAGCTATTAGTTCTTAGTACTGTATGTTTTCTATCGTCAGAAAGTTTTTGGTTTTTTTTAATTATTATATCTGTTAGATTTAAAGGTGAGAATTGGGGCAGGTCAGTTTAACTAAAGCAAATCCCTGATGTTATTGTCAAGACTTCATTCTACTAAGTTTTGTAACAGTTTAAATAAAACTAATTTTTCTTTCAGAGAAGGTCCTTTTCTCAAATTTGACAATGTGTACTACTTTGGCACTAGTGTGAGACAGACAACTAGCATTAGCTACCTTGGCAGAGGATACTGGTCAGTCTTAGCTGTACTATGAAACCAAATTTATCTTGCTGGCTGAGGCTTTTTATCCTACTACAAATCAGAAGAAAATAAAAAGACCTGTCCTAGTTCTTGGCCTGTTATGTTTTAGTGTCACTTTCAACTTATTTTTGAAATAAAACTCGACTTAAGGCTTGAATGGGGATAATATAAGCAATGTGATGCTATCTAACAGAAAACAGTAAACACTATGTGGAATTGTGCTATCCAATATGAAATGTAAAAGCTGCAGTTCTCTCGCATTTTTCAACAAATGGTTAAAAGGACCACTAGTTATTAGGGGAGATGTTTTTAGGTCAATTCATTCAGTTGTCAGAAAATACATTTAGTCTTATTAAATAATACTCAGGTTTGATTGTCTAGCAATTTTAATCTATTCCATACATCCTTCCTACTTTATACATTTTCTATGTTCACTAAAAAAACTGCCAGTCTTGTGTGCCCTTTCGTTGTGTATTTTGAAAACTTCATAATTTAGTCTGCTATGAACACCTGCAAAAGAAATTTCACTTGAGCCTTTGTATAAAGGTTGGTAATGTGAACTGTTTTTTAAATTCCTAATATATTTTGGATAGAAAGGATTGCCTAAAAACATTTCACAAGCTTTTGATATTAGCATTGGACATGCTACTGGATAGTTTACCAGTGGGTGAGTGACTTTCATTTAAGGATGCACAGAAAATTGTTTTGTGGTTTTTGTTTTGTTTTGTTGTTTTGTTTTGTTTTTGTTTTTTGCTAAATACAGGATCAAATTGAAATGTAACTGTTCCTTTTGAAGGACAAAGCATAATCATTGTGTGGCAAGGTAGAGTTTCAACTCGTGATTAAAAATTAAAATATTCTACACTGTGCAGTATATACTGTTGTCAAATTCTTGGTAAACTGCAAAAAGTCTTTTGGGGGTTTTTTTGGCTGTTTCTGTCAATCGGATTTGAGACTATTGAATCATTTCACTTTGAAAAACTTAAGAAAAACAAACATGCATGTCTTGCTGCTAAGTGTGAGATAACTGATGCCAGCATGAACCCAGCTTGTTATGATAAACACATTGTAAGACAGGACAGTTTGCAGTAAAAGTGGTGTTTCCTTCCAGGTTGAGGGGGTGTGGATCAAGCTTACCAACATATCTATCACACAGGTTTTACAGTGGTTTTTTTTAGGGGATAAGGTTGTCACATTGTGCATACGGAATCATTGCCACATTTCTTGTTGTTTTGTGGGTAACATTCTTTTGAACAGACAGAAAGTATGGCATGGACTTAGTGCTGCTATCTTAAAAAAACAAACGTGCACAGGTACACTTATTTAAGAGGTTTATTTGCCCATTCAGGAAACCATTGCTTGTGATCTGTAACACAACGCAGAAACCAAATGAAGTGTGTGTATACATGCATATATGTGTATAAAATTATATAAAATATATCTAAATATGCATATGGGGATAGTTAAGGTAATGTCTGTGAAATAAGATAGGATGCTTTTCACATGCACTCTCAGGAGTCCACTAATGCTAGGCAGGAGGGCAAGCTTCAAGAGTATTTGCTCACTAAAATCTGGACAGTGGATGGTCATCGCCTGGCAACAGGTGTGAGTTGGTGGCAGTCCCTCCAACTTCTGCTTTGATTTTGACGCCAAATTTACTTATGTTCTACTCATCATTAATTACGTGGGAAATGAAATCGCTTACACGTGGCAATTCATGCCTTCTGTAGATTAGGTTCCTTTGTATGGGCTTAGAAAGACAGCAATAGCTGGCAAAAATCAATTATTTATTTGTTCACTTGTATTTAGATTTCCTTTTACATACATTCTTTTTATATGCTTTTTTCTGACATTGCATATTTAAAAATAACTGAAAATAATTTAAAGATTTGAGCGTTGAGTGGGTCATGGCCCGCTTGGTTTGAGGATGTAAGATTTGACACTGTACTGTAACTGTCACACACAAATGCTTTTCTAATGTTTTAACGTAATTATTGCAGTTAAAACTTTGTACCAGGGGGATGTCACTGCAATAAAAGGAAGTGAATTCAATACAACTGTCTTGTCTAACAAAGCCTTTTTTCTTTTTTTTTTTTTGGTGGTGGGAAGGAAATAATATCCATAATTCAATAGATTAATGCTGACTATAGTCTCTCCTATATGGATAATGCCTGCTACATGCACCTTATAATTACCTTTCCAATTTACAGTGGAATTTGGATAGGACCAGTAGAACTTGAAGCAGCTCGTATGTCTGGTATAAGAAGGCAAATGTGTTGGTTTTTCTGGATTAGGAACAGCAGTGGTTGCTTAACAAATAAACCCTGTTTCACCCTCGAAAATCTGTCTTGTCTTGCCAGGCAACACAGACCCATCCTGAGCACATGGTGTGTTTGAGCTGGAGCACTGGCATCTGAAAATCTGTCCCAATTTGCTTTGACTCCAAATGCAGTGAAGGACTGTTAAACTGCTCTTTCTCCCTTAAAATAGTTCCTTCGTGGGACATGAGGAAATATGTTGGGAAAGTAACTTCTAAGACTTCTGCAAAGTTGTTTTTGTAAACCAAAGACATGCTTGGCCTTACCTTCACTAATGTGCATTCAGCTAAAAACTAGTTAAAAAGTCAAAGTTTAAAAGTGTCATAAGAAAGGGCAAATTATTTTCTCACACTGAACTCAAACTTAGAACCACTGCAGAATTTTTTAATCACATCAGTTTTGGTGTTCAGTCTCTGCTAAATTCAGAGCTCTAATGTGTACCCATTGTTAATCGTGTTTATACTGAGGCCTTTAGAGTGAGCTGTGGAGGCCACTGGAAAGGGAAGGCTTGTTAGGAATACACTGCAGATTCCTGTGGCATTGACTCTATCTATAACCTGGTTTTGTTCTGTGAAGGGACAGAGAAGATATGTAACAGCTTTTTCTATATCCTCCTGTTTGCTGGAGAGGTGTTTGGTCTAAATGAAGCCAGAATTTACTGTATTCATGGATAAGTGACCAGGTGCAAGACCCTGCTGACTGCTGAAATCCCTATTCTTGCTGAACAGAGAGGCAGGAAAAGGAGCCTGAGAACACTTTGTCACTCTGCCCACTGACTCTTCCAGGAAACAATGGCTCTGTAGCTCCAGGAATTTCCACCTTGCCCTTTGCCAGCCAGGTCTAGTTGCACCTCACGATCTAACAGAGTGGAAAAAAGGTTCCAGGTTTTAAACTGTCAGGCAGTGCTGAATTAAACTCCTCAACCATCCTCCTCCAAACCACCCTGTCCCATGCCCTGTGCAGCCACCTCACCCCGTCCATATAAATCCAATCGGAACAGCACCTGGATGTGGGAGAAGCACCTTACAATGCTGCTGCCACCTGGGATGTGGGGAAATGTGACCTTGGTGAGCTGGAGCCAGAACAAATTCCATGGTGAGGCTCTGGGACTGGGTACCTCGTCCTCATCATCCTTCAGTCCTGTGCAAAGAAATAATAATAAAAACCTTGCTAATAGAACGTTATTTTTAGTGAAGGAAATAACTATCCCCATAGTTTTCTAGGAGTTCAATCTAAAACAGAATCACCAGGTGGCACTCCTGTCTCTCAGCATTTCAGGTAGTGCCTGAAACTTCGCTGTCAAATACACTGCACAGTTCCTTTGGCTTCATGGACTAAGTGACTTAATAAACCTGAATAAAAAACACATACCAATAGAAAATACTCTTTTCCATTAACTTTTTCCTAATTTTGACACTGGATTGGGGAAAAGTCTAATATTAACTCTGCCTCCCACAGTGGGAAAAATGCCCTGGTTGTTCAGGAGGGTTGCAGAATCTACAAGCCGGTGCTGCCTGTTGAGGTCAAACAGCCTTTTTACTAACAAGTAACCACCTTTTCATAACACCCTAAGTGATGCTTCTCTCAGTGGCCAATCCCAGCTGTCTTAACCTTAGAGAGCAGACGGGGAAATGCTGCAGGCAGAGAAAAAGACATTAGAAATGTCCCATCTAATTTCAGAGTGACACGTAACATTCCAACCAGGTATTTTTGCTGCTTAAGTAATAAGACTAATGACTGCCACCTTCTGTAAGTACAAAGGGAGAAGCTAGACAACAAAAACATTGTGTCCTGAAATATTCAGGTACTGGCTGTTTAAAGTCCTGGAGAAACAGTATAGCACAGGGCATTTTCAAACTTACTAAGCCTGGGAATAACTTCATCACTCTGTTGAAGTGTATTACAACTACTAAATCTTGGAACATCTCTCTGCAATTAAATTTGTCTCTGCAGAACAGATGGTAAAATGTAGTCACAAGCAAAGGATTTCTACAGGGTCTGGCTGGAAATTAGAGAGCTGGGATTAGCCTCGAATTATCCTCACTCCCAGCCCAGTGAAGTTATTTTTTCAGATCAAGCTGCCTGTCTGGGTGGTTTAACCTCGGTGTTGCAAATTATAGGGACTCTCGAACATTGTACTGCTCTTACTGATTACACAGATTCATATTTAGAGCAGTAGGTAAAAAAAAAAAACTAGCATACTTAGCAGGGAGTGGGATACATATACAGAAGAGTATGCCGGATAATCCAATGTGTTTTACAACATTGGGGTCAATTTAATGTGACTCATCTATGAGCAGTGTGGAATACAGAAAAATGGAATCAAAACAGTTGTGAAGTGCAAAAATAGGACATGAAAATCAAGCATTGCTGCTCGTAGGTTAAGCACAGGTGGCCCAGAAATTGTGGCAGGTCAGAGCACAGTGGTTGCCAGGGGGAGCAAATGACACTACAGAGCCGACCAGGGACACCTGAAATCAAAGGTAACCACAGGACAGTGTGGGCTTCCACATGGGATCTTGGCTAACCTCACACAGGTCTCACTTCACAGAGCATGGTTAAGAGTCTGTTCACATTAACATCCTTTCTGAGTCCTTCGAACAGTAGTAGTAGTGATTCTGGCATGGTGGGATTTACTGGGAAGGCTCAACCTGTGGCAAATATGTGCCAAACCTTGCTGAGCACTCTTTTTATCCACAATATTTTTATTTGTAACGCAGGGCTTGGGAGTTGCTGCTTTCATGTTCTTGCTATGTTTGTAAGCACATTCCCAGATGAGTCTTGGAACAGCAAATTATTCCAACAGGTTAAAAAACAAACAAAAAATCTTCAAAAAGACCATTATGATTTCTTGCCAAGTCTGGGAACTGAGCATCCCCTTTAGCCAGAAAGCAGATCTGATTTTTCCATTGACCAACCCTGAAACCCTTGACTCGTTGTAGAAAACTCATTGTGTCCCAGACTCAAAACCTTCCAGCATTAATTTATGGTTTGGAGTCTGTCCTTGCAAATGTATCCCTGTGCCATCACTCCAAATGCATCATAGTCAAGAAATTTTCACTTTCCCAGGATTTGGCAAAGTTAGTAATAAAAACCATCTTCCCCTACTGTAGCTTCGGTTGTACATAGTCAGTCTTCAAATAAAGGACAAAAGGTTCTGAGTTTGTAGTTCTGTCCTTGTTCTGACAGTAATTAATGATATTCTATGGCAGGTTTTACGCCAGGAAATGACTTAGTGACTGATTTGGAATTCAGATCGAATCCTGTTTTCTAACTTTCACTGTGAACACTAGTAATGTGTCCTTTAATGAGAAACACTTTAATTCTTTGTAATTACTTTAAAATTACCTTTTGGGATTCATGTGACTCTTTTAAATCTACTTTAAAACACAAATTATCGCTGTGTTGTGGAATAATTAATTGTTTCCTAAAAAGAAAAATACACTGTTCTTTCAATCCCTAAGCATAACGCTTCCCAAATCTGAGCAAACGCAAGAAAATATACCATGTGGGTTCACTGGCTTCATGTACAGAAATTTGGGATTGACCTGTGGAGCTTGAAGGAATGACAAGGTTCTTACTAAGGCTTAAGGTTTTCATGATGGCAGCAGTAAATTTGGGGTTGGTCAGGTCACATCACTTAACAAGTTTTTGGAGTTTGTGTTGCTGGTCCTCCAGTTTTGGGTTTTGTTTGTTTTCATAATAAACCATTTAATTATGAAATAATATAACTTGCATCATTGACAACTTTTGGATTTGCCAGCTCGTGTGGATTGTATTCTGGATTCTGTGGCCTCTTGTTCTTTAACAAATCTTGGGTTTTGTCTTGGTCACTTTAGAATACTTGTTCTTGGTTGCCCTCACAACCAACCTGTTTCAGGTAGACTGCATTCCAGATCTGAATGCACAGTTCTTTCTATGTTACTACAATAACATGAGACAGAGCCTCTTGTTTATGAGGATTGGTGATGGGTATTCTGCCTTTAGAGGTAAGACTTCTAAACTTTATGGAGAAAAATACAGGAGAGGATGTGACACTATGAAATTGAGAAGCAATTAAAAAAAAGAAATAAGTGGCTGAAGACGAAAAACTAAGAAAGTAAGAGTGGTTAATTAGGTAGCAACACTAAACAAAAGGAAAACAAGGAATTTTTCCTAAAAATGATGATTCTTTCACAAAAAAACCCCACCTATATATACTATTAAATGATATTGTTGTTAGTCTGAAGAGAGAAGAAGAACTGTGAGAATTAAGAGTGGTTTCTTCTCGTGTATAGAAGACCTTTCCATTATATTCATTTTGGGATGTATTGCCTGAACAATAGTGAAGAGGAGACCTGGCACTGTGACTATCCTTTCTGTGTGTGCTGTGGCTAAACACGATTTTCTATCTGTGTTCATCTGGAAACTTCAGAAACATTAAAAAATATTGGTTTCCACAAAGGAAAGATTTATTGATTTTTTTTGTTTGTTTGTTGTGTGTTTTTATTAACCATACAAACTTATACACAGGTTTGATGCCCTTTTCATTTGTGTCTTACTGATTTTGGGGTGGGTTTTTTGTTGTTGTTGTTGTTTGGTTGGTTGGTTTTGGTTTTGGTCTTTTTGTTTTTGTGGGGTTTTTTTGTTTGTTTGTTTGTTTGTTTGTTTGTTTTGTCAGTGTTTTCATGGGTATTTAATGTAACTTCAGGGGAAGAAACGCTTTTCAATAATTTTATTTTCAATAATTTATTCAATCCAAGATTTGTTTACTGCAGTTTGTTTGCCTTGGGTGTTTCCTCTGGACTGTTCTTTACTTCGGGATGTATGTCCTGATGAAGGGTGGCTCAGTTTTCCTGTCACTGGAAGAAGCTGGGGGACATCCAGGGGTAGGAGCCACTTCAACCCATTTAATCACACTCTGTTTAGTGTTGCATGGACCCAGCAGGAAGAAGAGGGCTCATCCATGGTTTGCTCCATATTCCACAAACGTCTGTGTTTTGCAGCAGGCATGTTTATAAAATTTACATCTGTGTTCTCAGCAGCTAAAAATTACTTATAACAATAAAATTTATTTTCAAACAGTGGTCTTCTACTTTCACCCTTGGCTTTAAAGCTGGATTCCAGGAGTGCTGCTGCTTAGCCAGAAAAGCAGCTGTTCTGAGGCTGAATGGATCCCATTACTCTGTGGGATGCTTCGAAATAGCACTTCTTTGCATCATGTGATAAGCAAGCAAAGGAATTTCAATCCATTTCGTTAACAACATGCCTGGTATACTTGGTATTTTCCATGGAGTGATATTAATAGATGAGCTATATTAGGAGCCATCCCAGTGAAGTTCAGCTCTAATTCAGGAGCAGCTATTTAGGACCATCACTCTGTGCTTGATCCACACAAAAATAGCACACATTGGAAAGATTTCACTGAGTTTTAGGCATATTGAAATAGAAAGCCTAAAATACTGTGCATGCCCAAGAGCTCAATGAATGATACAGAAAAGTTCTTTTCTACAGAGTTCTGAGGACTGTTAAGGAACACACTGGACTTTCCAGAGGTGGGGCTGCTGTGGACAGAACTGTGTGGTGTTTTATTCTTACTGGTCAAGATTGAGAGACATAGAGCTGGGGTATCTCAGCAAGTGGGTTTGGCCTTAAAAATACTAAATTATTTTGCATGTGTGGTTTTGTTGGTGTTTTTTGGGGGGTTTTTTGCCTTTTCTTTTTTTTTTTTTTCTTTTTTTTGAGGAGTGGTGTTGTTTGTTTGGGTTTAATTTTGTTGTTTTGTTGTTTATTTGTTTTTAATTTATCTTGTTTGCTTTTAATTTTTTTTTTTTTTTTTTGCATTTGTTTTTAATTTATCTTATCTAAACTCTGGGCACCAATTGATAAATTAAATCACAGGCATTTCAAGCTGAGTCTTGATTCCTAACTATCAGTTTTCAGTCTCTCAGCTGTGTATTTGAAACTATGCCATGAAAACAGAGCAGCCACCAATGCTGTGCCAAATAATAGCTGTCATTTTACAGATCAAAATAGTGAAATAGTGACACAGAAATGGCTAAGTTAGTGTTTGCATAATTCATGAGTAATTTAGATGGGAGGGAAACAGAACTCTGCAACTTCCAGGTGATGTGGGATTGCAGGCTGCAGCCTAGACCAGAAGCTGGAAATGGTGGTTGTCCATAAAACCAGGACTTGGAAATAAATGCAGCTTGGATGCTGAGGATGGAAGAGCAGGGTAGGGCTGTGCTGAATCAGTAGGGCTGAGAGGGTGCTGGCATTTTAATTTTTGAAAGATTAAGCATTAAATATGAAGGCTGTACAATTTAAAAAGCCCTATTATAAGAGGTAGGAATAGTTGGATTTCTGACTTCATCTCAGAATTCCCAAATCTGATCACTTCTTGATGGGTTGATCATGCATACACCAAGGGAAAAATACATGCACAAAGTGATGGTATAAACTTCCTATCTCATTAAAGGATGTTATATTTGTACTAAACAACTTTTTGTCCTTGATGTTAAATCTTTACAGGTGACTCAGGCCATAACTCATGTGTGCCTGTCAATGCTGACTCAAATGTTTTGTGTATCTCAGATGCTCAAAACTGACTTTATTTCTGATTTTTAAGAACTTACGACTTTCAAATATGAGTGGGGAAGAGCTGTTCAAATACCTTTTAACCTTCAGGTTCAACTACTTGGCAGGGTTTCTATTGAATTGGTAAGTTTTCAATCACTTACTTGTCTACTTTCAACCTTCTTTTGGATGATTTTTGTGGAACAGACTAAACATGAATGAAACCTGTGATTTTGGGTGTTATGGTTGATCTGTGTGTGTTGAGTTTTATCTTAAAGCTATTTTTTTTTTAAATTGAATGAACTTAAAGGTTATGGTTTGGCAGTCATTTTGTTGCTAGCAACAGATTTGGGGTTTTGCAGCTTTCTGGGATGGTCTATCTGTGCATGTGTACTCAACTTTCTCATTAAACTTTTATCATTAAAAGTCTCGAAGCTGTTAAAGGGCAGAGTTTGGAGAAATAGATATAGAAATATATACTAAGATAGGCTGGATTGAAAGGAGATGGTTCTGCATGGGATTTCTTGCTTTGGATTATTATTAATTAAATATATTTTTCCATCTGAATTTGAAGCTGGGGAAAACTTTCTGGGTGTTGAGAACAGTTATCTTTTGCCTTTTAAGATGGTAAAGGCTAATGCTGCTTTTGTAGTGAAGGGCTAAGGCATTTTTTTTTTTGTACTTTATAGTTACTGTGTGATTATTTAACACAGGTGTTGTCTGGAAAGTTTCTTTAGAAATAAAAGACTACAGTTACTTAAAAAGTGTGCATAGCACATGGAAATAATCTCTGCCTACCAATAAAATAATCCAGAATTTGGAGCCTCATTAGTGAGTGTTTTTACTATTTTCCTTCCTTTTTTGAGAGTTGGCAACAAAGGAAATATACTTTACTGGGTTCAGCCTGTTGGCTTTTCTTGCAATAAATATTTCCTGGAAAAACCCCCATTTTGGACAGAGATTAGCCTTCTTGAAAGCTGGCTGTTAGAGTTGCTGAGTCTTAAAAGTCAGCTATCAGACCTCCAGGTCTTCTTTATTTCTGCAGATGTAGGTCCTTTTACCCAGAATGAACTCTGAGTCATAATGACACTTGCATGACCATAATGTCAGGTAAATTGTATGACATAAATGTAAATAAAATAAATAAATGTAAATAAATGACATGAAACTGGTTCCAGGCAGTTTCATGTCATTTTGTCTAATCTACGCACCGCTAAATGTCAGATAAATGTGAGCACATTTTTTTCTTGTGGGTTTGTAGTGTTTTGACCTCAGCTCATGATAAAAGCTCACCAAGGCTGCTCCATCACTTCCCTCAGCTGGACAGGGGAGAGAAAACACAGCAAAGGGTTCATGAGTTAAGGACCAGGAAAGGTCACGCATCAATCACCATCATGGGCAAAACACTGAGCCTCGGGATATAAATGGAATTTATTACTAATAGAACTAGGGCTGGATAGTGAGAGGCAAAATACATCTTAAAAATACTTTCCTCCACCACTCCTTCTTTCCAAGGCTCTCCCTTCTCCCTCCAGTTGCTCAGGGGAACCGGAATGGGGGTCAGTCTCATCATCACAGGTTGTTTCTTCTGCTTCTCAGAAAGAGGAGTCAAGTCCTTCCCCTGCTCCCTGTGGAGACAGTCTTTCATAAACTTTTATTATTGAGACATGAATTGCAATGCCTTAATTCCTATTTTCTTTCCTTGAATGAAATTTAAGTGTATAGCTCCTTTAAAAACTTCTATTTCCTTTGTTAATATATGAATATTTTGGGGAAAGAGTGATGCAGGAGGGTGGCAGAAGTATCTTAGCCTGGATCTTTGAAAGCATGGGAGGGAGAAATTTTATGCTGAAAAAAAAAATTCTCAACCACCAGGGAAACTCATTATGTGCAATTAGAACCCTAGACCCTCAACCTGATTTTAATGCAATTAACTTGTGAAGTGCCACTCCTCCAGAACCCCAATGGAGTATGTAGGGCCAATTCTGCAGGTCCAGATTGATTTTGTGTTCTATTATACTCAGAAATGAAAGAATATGACTAAACTCATCTTAATTTGGTGCTTAACCCAATGTGTCCAATTTCCCTTTCCCTGGCTATTACCACTGTGCCAAAAACATAGTCAGTATTGACTGTTAATTAAAAGCAATCACCAGTTTAACTCTGTGAAGAATAAAAGGACAGTATGTCTTATGTCTTCAAGGAAACCTTGCACATTTTAGGGAAAAAAAAAAAAAAAAAAAGGCATTTTTTGCATTGTTTGACTGTGTACCTAACGAAGGGCATACAAGGAAGCAACAGCCAGCAAGACAAAATAACTTTATTGATGGTCTTAACATAATTCTGCTGCTCAGGTGGGATTGAGGTTTTACAATCCTGCTCTTCACTGTATGCTGAGGTTTTTCTTAGAGCTGAGTTACCAAACTTGTATTATTGTGATGGTCCTTCAACACTGCAAGGCCAGCCCCCCTGAACCCAGTATATGACAGACTCTGAGAGAGGCAGTTTTAACTTTTTAAGCACATTTTAACTCATGTGTTTCAGCTGTGTCATGACAGAGAAACTAACTCAGCAATGCTGTATAACCTTAAATACGAGTGAAGAAGTGTTTGTATCATAACAGCTTTTTTTCCTGCTCTGAACCTTTCAGATTTACTATTAGAGTGCTTATGTTCTGTAAAGAATACAGATATTTCAAAGAAAAAAAGCTAACCCAAAATAAGCTTTATTGCAATAAATGTGTTGTCTTACTCATAACAGACCTTCAAGAAAAACATTTTTATTCATACAACATTTGATTAAAAATATACAAAGTTTCTTTTTCTTTTCAAAATCCCCAAACTCAACAGAAGAAAAGAAAAATCACTGAGTTTAACTTCATATAATCTTTGGTCAGCACTTACATGAAACTGAAACAATTCTGGAATCAGCATGTGCTTTGGCTATTTTCACATAGGAGATTATGTTACCTGACTTAGTTACAGGTACCAGCTGTCAAAGAGAAAAAAAAAAGCACCACTGAGACCTACACTTAACACATAATGGTACAAAACTTAACACAAAAACAAGAAATTACTACAGTAAACTAAAACTCAGCTCATGGTACAATCATCTTACAAAACAAGCTATGATAAAATGAGGCATACGGTGTATAACTACAGCATTAATGAGATTTCTAACAAATGCACTTCAAAAACACATTTTGGCCTGTGCTGTGTAATTGGTCTGCACACCTGGCAGTCCTGAAACAGCCCTCAGGTTCCAGCACAGGCACTATTATTATTTCCAGCCAGCACCAAAGAAGAGGGAGCACCGTATGCTCCTGTGGGAGAGATGCTCTCCTCAGCTGCCTGCAGAGATGCAGGTTTCCAGAGCACCTTTTCTGGGAGTGAGGTGTGTCTGCATGTGTGGCTCTTTGAGGTCACTGGAGGGAAGTACAGTACAGTTTGGTCCTGCAATTCTAATGGTATTAAAAACAGTCAAGGTATTTTGCTACAGGGGCTGTGCCTCTTCCATTATTTGTTGTGGCTGATGTGAAACGTGATCTCTGCAGGGACTGGTATTGTAAGACTTGTCCTCTATGACTCTTATTTTTCCCTTTTTTTTTTTAATACTCTAAGTTTTGCAAGAGCACTTTAGAATATCCAGAAGATGTACTATAATGATCTTTCAGCTCTGATACATTTTAAAATTACTTATGAATTATTTGAATGACTGGCCCAAAAAGGAAACGTCTTTCAAATGTACTTTTTTTAAGACAGTACCTCTAAAATGTTATAGCTCAAATTTATAAATCTAAAGAAAAATCAAGCAATTTTCCCTTTTTGTTTACATAATTTGTTATTTTTCTCCATATATTACTGCATTAAAAATAAATAAACCTCTATTTTTTTTTAATTAGGAACTATAGCAAAATACCCAAAATGTTATAGACTGCTAACAGGAAAAAAAGAAAAAGCTCACATTTTTGTGCCATTTAGTTGCCATTATGATGACTTCTCCAACTTTAGCTTTTAAATACACTTTAAAATGAGGTTATATAAAATATACAGTAACCATGATTGCCCTTGTAATAGAAGTTTTGGCAGTGGCAGAGCTTGAGTTTCCACCCTGAAAGGGTGGGTTCTGCAGTCTTGGCAGGATGGGAAGAAAGGGCTCTTCTTCCCCCAGAATTCAGTGGCTTTTCCAAACCCTTTGAAGAGCAGATATTCTCAGGTGGGTAGAGGTGAGTGAAGGATGGGGCTCAGCCCTGGAAGGTGGCTAATAGAGGTCTATCCACAGCCTCATCCTCAGCGCTGCCCCAAGCTCCCCCAAGAGGTAGTTGTCCTCATTGCTCTCTGCCAGTTTCTTCAGCTCCTTCTTCTTGTACAGGGGGACGCTACTGATTTCCAGTGTGTGAACTCCAGGCACCGACTTCTTCTTCACTGTGTGCAGGTAGCTGAGCCCATCCCTCTGATGGATCCTGAAGATGCCCTCCTCGTTGCCACGGGAGATGATGTAGCGCACGTGGTGGGTGAGCGGCTCGATGGCTGGCACCAGTTCCAGGATGTGCTCCTTGTGGTCCAGCCTGGACACGTTCACCCTCATTCTCAAAGGACTATCCATGTCCAGGCTTCCCAAGTTAACCTGCCCGACCTGGGGTAAAGGAGGAAAGAATGTTTGGAGCAGGAGGGAAACAGACACTCCCTTGCATTGTGATAATGAACAGTGCATTTGTCAAGATCTGCCCATGAAAGAAGCAGCTGTAAATCCTCTCCATCTGGGAGAACTGCTTCATTCTATGTTACAGGCCATGTAAACCGAAAAAGCAAACCTTAAAGGCTTTCCACACAGGCTTAACAGGATGAACAACAGGAGGCTCTGATTTCAGATTCTTTAGGGAAGTCTGCTTAACTTCATGCCTGCAAAGAGTCCATGCTAAGAAGAGACCATGTTTACTCCTGCAGTAAAGACTGTACACAAGGCACAGCTTCATTTTTATGACCCACTTCACATTACTCAAAAATGTACCATGGAACTAAGGGAATTCCCTGAAACCTTCCCTGAGAATTCCCTGCAACTGTTTTAATGAGTTCTGCCTTCTAAAAACAAGCAGGCTCAGGATTTGGTGATGAGGAGGTCCCTTTTGGGAAGGAAAGTGAAGCTCAGGACTGAACTGCGGCAGTCTCAGCACAGCCTGTCATGCTGTGCAGTTACATCCTATCCGGACCACTGAAGGGACTGAGGGGAAAAGCCAGAGCACTGTTTTTCTGACACACCATTCACAGGTTCCTTTCTAATCTGAGCTCCAGTACAATTATGTTGCAGGTGTGAATGTGCCCAGGGGTGTTAATTGTGAACACAGTGCAGTCTCAGGAAGGCCATCTAACAGGCAACAGATTTTGGAAGTGCTTCTGCAAAAATCACATGTAAGTAAAAATATGGGTACCCATACGTGATGCAATTAAAGACACGTGGTGAAAACAAGGAAAATTTGTGGACAGGAGCAAGCACTGCAGTGCTTTAAATACTGCATCCACAGATGTCAATAGTGGTAGAAGTTTTTCTTTCTTCACATAGTTTTATGGATGTGAAATCTGTCACTTTTACCACCCAAGCACTAGACACTGACAAGGTTAATGCTGTGGAAAGGTCTCGTAACAAGATGCAACAATTATGAACTAGATATGAAATTAACTGTGTAACAGAAAAAATGCTTTTCGAAACATCCATGAATTTAAGTAGGGGGTTGACTACAGAATTCAGACTAGAATTCAGGTTCAGTGGGAGTGGGTGGTAGGGAGGGACAAGGGATGCTTGTAGGAAGTTTGGATGAGTGTAGATTTTAAGTGCCAACACTATATCCTCCAGAGCAGAAATTACAGGACTACTGACTCCTTTTGGAGCTCTGCCAACAGAAGAACTGGCTTTGATGGCATCATGTAAAGTAGTGTGTCCTGAGGCTGGAGGACATGGATTGTTTTATGCCCTTCCCCTTTCAGAAAGTGGATTTGTTTCACCATCCTTTCACACCACACCATTTCAGCTGTGGGTTTGCATTTTGCATGTCTGCACTGTACAGCTCTTTCACTACTGAAGGAAAACCTCTGTGTGTGTCCCTGCCTCCAAACTGAGTTAGTTTCCAATGACTACAGATTTCAAGACCAGACCTACAAGACAAGAGCTATCCCAGAGATAATGCAGGTGACAGATACACTCTTCTAACATGTGAAAAAAAGAATCTAAAATGGGTAAGTAGTAGTTCTGTCCTTTCATGAATATCCCGTAACTTACCTTTAAAAGCCCACAAAATTCAGTAAGAAGAAAACTAAGTCTGAAGTATGATTCTCTAATACCCTCAGCATTTCTGCAAATGTTGGACTTCAGTCTATCAGCCAGGTCATGGACTCTAGTCCCACAGAATTGTGAGCAACCATGAGACAGACACCAAGACTAAAATGATCTGATTGAAGGTCTGTTTAGCTGCTCCACACCACAAATGCTGTCCCATCTTCTCTTGATGGCAGAAGAGGCTGCAGACATAACCAGTTTCCTGGTCATTATATGAAAATTATTTCCCCAAATGTATTCTGAGCAACTAGACCACATCACACTACAAAGGAATCTTTACAAGCTTTAAACACTTCATCCATTCAGATTTTTTGTTGGTGTGTTTCTCATTGTCACATTATTGCTGCCAACAGGGCCCAGGTGAGGCAGGGCTAAAATGATTTTCACCTTTGAATGCAGCCTGTTAAAAAAATCCCTCTTTTACTGACACTGTTGGTTTCACATCCCTGAAAATGAAAGTACATTATAGTGCTTATTCATTCCAGTACGTACAGTGTCATTAGCACTTCTCTTCTTCCTGTTGTCTTTTCTGGAATAGCCATTGATTTTGCACTCATAACATGCTTCAGGGGACAATGCATTCTCTTCATCAGCATCTCCATCCGGCAGAAGATACTGGCCCTTGTTAAATCCCATCCCTGAGACACAGTGTCTGTTGAATAAAAACATCTGTTTTAGTCACTCCTGGCAGTTTTACAAACTGTCCTGTTAAATGGGGATGGAGTGTGTGTAATCTGTACCACAGTATGCGTATTCCCTTCCTCTCCCTTCATTCAGCAGGATGGTTGTGCTTTAATTCCATTCACCCTACCATTGCATTTTGAATGAAATACATTCAAAGCCATGGCTGAAGGCTTGGAGGCTTTTCTAACTTGGATTTACTTGTTCTGTGAAGAAACAGAAAAAAGGCAGCCTGACCTGACCTTGGGAACTACAAAATTTACACAGAATTTTGCCCCAGAAAAACGCTGATTAGTGTTTAATGATCTGGATTGATCAGTGTTACTTAAAACCCTTAATTATCTCTGTAGAGGTGGTACCTATCCTCATGCATATCAGTCCTCACTGAGCTTTGGAAGGAGTTCATGTGCTGATGTTGGGGGAGAAAGCAGAACTCTTTATTAAATGTTCCTTATATACTAGATTTAAAATGAATGTCATGTTGCATCTCTTTTTTTTTCCTCCTCCCAGCTTCTGGATACTGTGTGCAAAACTAGAAAGAATCAGAAAGGACCCAGTAGCTTGTCCTTCCTTTGCTCCTCAGACCATCCCTCCCAAACGTGCCTTTGGCAAATGACTGTGTGAAGATACTCACCCTTGTCCAACTCTGTAATAGCCAGGTGGACAGCCACAAAGATAACCACCTTCAGTGTTGGAACAACCATAGTTGCAGGGGTTCTTGGTGGAAGAACACTCATTCACATCATGGCACGCACTGGAGAACTGGTCATAGGAAAATCCAGATGGGCAGGCACACTTGTAACTTCCAAGTGTGTTGTAGCAAGAAGCAGAGCCACACGTGTTAGGATTGGAGCATTCATTTTCATCTGGTAAGCAAACAAAAATATATTGGTATCTTCTAACCTGACAGACATCAGGCAAGCATGACGTAGCTAAGAAATCAGAGTATCCACAAGTCCAGGGGCCGTGCTACATCCCTGACCTCATCACCCCATGGGGACTTGGTTTTTGAAGAAAAAGTACATTAGCAAATGCACACTGTCCCCAAACTCCTGGAAAGGTATTCATGGCTGGAAAGGTGTTTTAGGATGCAGCTAACCTTATCTTCACTCCATGTTCACCCTCCTTTCAATGCCTGTTTTGCTCAGGGGTCCTGTGTCCCCTGGCAGGGCAGACAGGAGTGTCCCACCTTCCTACACAAGGTCCACAGAGAGGGGACAGGAGCTGGAGCTCCAGCCATGGTGGTTGTTCCTGGGCACCTCCTGATGGGGAGAGGTTTGCGCGTCCTTGCAGTGGAACCTGAAGGTTCTGTGAGGGGAAAGCCACTCGAAGCAACCAAACAAAAGAAAATGAGCATCATCCTCACCTTGTGGGTTTTAAAGATACAGACAAGATGACACCTCCAGTGAGTGCGACTCGATTTGGATTCAGGCAAAAAAGAGCAGAGAGATCATGTGAGGACTGTAATATTCAGCAGCTGTAGCTGGTCTGGGGGTTTGTGAGGGCTGTTTGTTGTGTGTTCTGTCACTCTCACTCCCGTCCTTTGCTTTCTTTGCCATAGAGCAGTAATAAATCAGGAGTAGCAAGGGTGGCTGTGACTCTAGGAAAACTGCCTGGTGTGCTACTGAATGTAAAATGGGTAGAAAGAACTAATTTGTGTGTCTGGGATCAGGGCAGTAATACCATCCTATATGAAATGTATGGCAGTGCTGCTGTCCTCTGATTATAACACCATCGACAGAGAGCCACAAAAGCAAACCTGAAAAGGTAAATAGGCTGTATCTGTCTTTGTGAGCAGAATAGGATGGGGTTGTTTCAGTACATACTGGTTTTTACAGAAAAAAAAATTCCCACATTTTATCTGGTATGGGATTAGCTCAGTTCACGAAACAGAAAATAAATAATATATTGAATGAAATACATCTGCAATAAAAGTCCTGAGAGTCCTAATTTGTCCCTTGTTCTCTGCACAAATAACTAATGTTCATGTATTAATACTGTATTTTGGAAGTAGGTTTTGTTGATACTTTCGCTGATATTTTTGTTGATATTTTCCTCACCAGACGGTGTTCTGTAGTATTCTCAGATTGCTATTAATGGTGATTCTTACTAATAAAAGGTATAGTTTTTAATTTTTTTATTCTCCCAGCAGAGGTATTGACATACACTGCCTTCAGGAATTCAATTAACATCCTCCACCCTTCTCAGATGGAGATTTTTCCAAGAACAGTGATAATTCAGGTCTAACTAGGACAAGACCCTTGCCAAACAGAGTTTCAACAGGACAAGTGTGTTCTGATGTTATCTCCTGTCACTGATTTACGTTGGGAGTAGCAAATGCATGGAAGGAGGGTGAGAGATCAAAAAAAGATCAGTTTGCTTACCCTTTGTTCTGCCCATTCTTTGCCCCTGCCTGGTGCTGTCACTGTAACCACTCCAGAGCCTTTGCTGTGTAAATATATTTTGAGCTGTTTGTTTCCTTACCAACACATTGATTCCACTGGTAATGCTGAATGTATCCTTGTGGGCATCCACATCTGTATCCCCCCAGGATGTTCTGACACCCATGCTGGCACCTGTGGTTTCCATCACATTCATCTACATCTGTGTGGCCAGGGGAGAAGCAGAACATGAAAGAACTCTCAATTACATACACTGCCAAACACATTGCTCACTGGGATCATAATTGCTGAAACATCTGTACTATTTTTTTGCCTCAGCTGATCCATCATATTTGAGAAGCTGTGCCAGTCCACTGAAGCTCCCAACAACTGGATAAAGGGAAAGAAACTCTGTTTTTAAAAGGGGGGGAAAATGAAGACCCTGGGGAACTACAGGCCAGGCAGTCTCACAATCTACACTCAGCAAAATCATGGGGCAGATCCTCTTGAAAACTATGTCAAGGCATATGGAAAATGAGGAGGTGACTGGTGACAGCCAGCATGGTTTCACTATGGGCAAACTGCCTGACATATCTGATAGCTTTCCATGGAGGGGGTACAGAGGGAGTGGATGAGGGAAGAGCAGCTGATGCCATCTGCCTGGGCCTGGGCAGAGCATCTGACACTGTTCCATGTGACATCCTTGTCTCCTCAGAGGTTTGGATTTGACTGATGGACCACTCTGTAGGTAAGGAATTGGCTGGGTGGTCACACTCAAAGAGGGGTGGTCACACTCAAAGAAATGTGGTCAACACCTCTTGACATGGCCAGTGGGACTGAAGACACCACTGGAACTTTGCTGAGAGCTCTTCAGCCTTCACATTACTCAGATTTGGAGAAGAAACACTACTCTGAGTAACCTCACATACTGTTCCTTTGGTGTAATGTTTAGGATTTTATTTTATTTTTTTTAAATTTCAGTTTCAAACCAACTACCTAGGGCCAAGCTTTTGGCTTCCTGGAACATAGTGAAGAGTTGGAGTTTGGATGTCTTTGCAACTGAAAAAAGCCATCTAAAAAGTCTCTGAGGTGTTAATAAAGGAGAAAGTCCCAGTCTCCCCTTTCCCAAAATGTAAAAACACAGACATCTGAAAATGTGCTTGCTATAATAAATTACACAGACTGTAAGCAACCTAATTAAGCAACCTAATTTGTCATGTACAGTATGCAATTCTAGTAGAAAATACAGAAGTCATGCAAGGTATCACAGATTGCAAGTCATGCTCCAGCTGCCCACAGTCTGAAACAAATTTAAATTCTGCACCTCAGAGGCTGAGGTGCAGAAAACCATTGTGCCAGGACCTGTCATTTTTATCAGTAAGGGCATATGCAGCAGTTTTGATGCGCTAGTTGTTTACAGACCTCGTGAATGCTTTGATACACACAATTCTTGTGTTTTACAGGCACACAGAGGTGTACGTGCTTCACGAGAACAAAGTAATCTGACAGGAGATAAATCCTTCTGAAACTTCTAGCTGCACACAATCTGCACTGCTATTCTAGAAACAGGCTCTAAATACCAGTTCCTGATTTAAATGCTGTATATCAGAGACGCTGCTATTTTGAGACGTCATAACTTTGTTAATGTACAGCCCTGCATTTCCAATTCTCAGCAGCCAGATGGCCTAGTACTGACTTTATTTTCTTCTTTGCTCAATACCTGAGGCTTGCTGAGGAATCTGGAGATCTCAGATAGTGACTTCCTAACTGGGGCTCCCTTTTGGGCCAACAGAGGGAGATGAAGCTCATCAACATAATTTGCATTTTAACTGTAATTAATTACTCTTCTGAAAATAGTGAATTAGCTTTTTTGACTGTGCACCTGTGTAGTAGGAGACCTGGAGTACAGAACTTAGAATGTAATCTGAGGTATCTTCAGGTGGACAATTACAATTAACTGAAAAAAAAGATTGTAGAGAGATTCTCTTTAGAAGCATAAAGATGAAAATGAAAAATAAAATTAAACTGTTGGACTTTCAGGTGCATAAACCCCTGTGAAGTTGAAGTGGCAGGCTGAAGAATTTGGCTAAGTCACTTTTTATTCTAATTTGTGTAAAAACTACTCAGGCTGTATGTTCTTACATAGGCTTCTATTATGCTTACAATGACTCAAATGCTTTCCAGTTATTTTTTGATAATTATTGTGACTGTGGCTGGTGCTCTGCCTTTGACATCAAATGATTCACTGAAGTAAGGATGTACACCATAAAAAGTATTTGACCATTGCTAGTTACCTTCACAGTTTAATCCAGTAGAATCCAGAGAAAATCCCCTTTGACACTCACAGGTAAAACTTCCAGGAGTGTTCTGGCAAATTCCTTTGGATCCACAAAGTGATGGACGAGAACCACATTCATTGTTATCTTAAAAACACAGAGGAGAGAGAATGTTGGTTTAACTTGTGGCATGATTTCAGATGTGCTCTTGTAACATGTTCTTAAGAGACTTAAACCCACAGAGGTGCAACATTTAATTTTGCAGCTTTTGATTTTTAAAATGTCAGATGACCTGAAAACTCAGGCAGAGTAATGAGTAATTAATGAACTGGGAGTGCAAGCTGTAATTCAGTCATGATATGAGTGTGAAAGACCAGGCATGTAATTGCTGATGTTGGAAAAATGCTGCACTTCTGTGTTAGCTGAGCAAAAATACTTCCAGTTGGCAAGATTCATACATATGCTTAAGATCTAAAGACATCTGCACCTATTAAAAAAGAAAACACAGTCTGGTTTTGGTTAACTATATCTTAAATGAGATTTTAATAACTGACCCTTTTGTCTCCATGTGCTTATACTTAGAACATAATAACATGTACTAAATACTGTTCATTAACCAAGAAAATACAAACAGTGGACAGACTGGATAGACTGATTTTTTTCTTTAGCTATAATTGTTACTTTTCAAAACCTGTCTTCTGAACTCTGACACTACTGCTCTGTATAAAGAGTGAAACAAATGACCGGGAGTTGAGCATGTGGTTTTCACAGAAAAAACTGAAAGAAAACTAATATTTTCTTACCAATACAAGCTGTGTGATGCTGTGTAAAACCAGGTGGACATTTGCATGTGAAGCCTCCAAGGGTATTGACACAGAGAAACTGACAATTGTGTTGTTTGGTTTGACACTCATCAAGATCTGAAAGTAAGAGATGTTGCTGTCTTAAGAAAAGTCAACAAAAAATGAGGCACATTTGGTCTAATTTGATAAAAACTTCACCCTTCAAAATTATTTCCTTCTAAGTCAAGTTGCAACCAAATTGAAAAGTTGCTGTGCATAATTTCTTTACCTTTACATGTCTTTCCATCTTCTTGAAGGACATAACCCCGAGGACATGAGCACTGGTAGCTCCCTTCTGAGTTCTTGCAGATAAAATTGCATGGTCTAGGAGACTGGGAGCACTCATCAAGGTCTAAAGAGAAAAAATATTAAGCATCTTTTCTACCGATTTCCTCAACAGAAGGATGTTTGCTAACCAGAACTACATTTCAGGGAAAACTGTTCATAGAAAAAGCCCGATTCACATATCTTCAGAGTTTCTATTCCTTTCTCTATGAATATGTTGCTGTGGAGTTTATATGGCCATAAAGAACTGTCTTGAAAGAGTGACAGTGGCATTGGTATTTCCATCTAAGGAACAACTATTTTTTGGCGTACTATGGTATACTAACACGTGTTAACCAACAAAAAAAGGGGGAAAATGTAGGCCAGTCAAAGTGATCATAGAGCTGAAAGAAACTTCAGTGATCACTTTACTGCAGGAAAACTGCCAGCAGAGCTGCCGTCTCAACTTCTCCAAATGAAATACAAAAAATGAAGAACATATTAGGAAAAGAAAGACAGGAATGAGATGAAAGAGATGAAGAGATAAAGGTTGTTTGTTACAAAGGTTTACAGAGGTTTTAACAACCAAAAAAAGTACTGATGATGAAGACACTGAATCTCACCATTACAAGATGTGCCACTGATGTCCGTGGTATAACCAGCTCTGCAGAAGCATCGGAAGGAGCCCATTGTGTTAATGCACTGTCCATTTCTGCACAGGTTTGGCATGACCTTACATTCATCAATATCTGTACAGAAAATATTCAACATGTCATCTCACAGCTTTAAATTTGACATTTTTCTTCTCTTCCATTTTTGCAGAGTTCCTTATCATTGTGATTCTGACAGGAACTTTACCCTTTTGCCCTCTTTAAAAAACTGATCTGAAGCCAAAGTTGAACATCCTTCAATCTTTCATTACTGTTTTGTTGCATCAAAACTCTCCTGCTATTTCATTAGGTATTCAAATGCCAGTTTTGCTAACTCAAAATACAAGACCCATAGAAGTGAATTTTCATGTGACCACTTATGTGTCAAAAAATTCTCACCACAATTGAAAAAAATATACATCACCTTCTGCTTCCTGCAAGGCAATAGTACCCACACTCAGAGTGTTACTAGAACACCAGTTGATGCCTTTGCCATGTATGCACCTTTTCAGCATACAAAAGCTTTGGGATAATTCCCAGCTCTTAGTTACTGGTTGGTACCTCCTGTTTCAGATCCCAACCTTGAATACTCTGCACAGCTGTTCTGGTTGCAGCTACTGCTGAAATGTGTTTTTAATATCTGGTCTCCCAGCAGTATTTGAAATATCAAACTCCATTACCAGGGAATTCTTCAGAGGAGCTTCAAAGAGAGTCCTGCATTTTCTTAAACACATGAGCATATTCTTTCCCCCTTTTCTTTTTTTTTCATCCCTGCAGATACCTCTTCCATCTGTAGTATAGCCTGGCCCGTGAGGACAGAGCTTCTTGTACTGGGTGGTTCCGGGCAGAGGGCAGAGCTTGCACTGGTTACCCCAGCCCCGGCCCCCATCGCAGCAGCACTCAGACCTGGTGACAAGATTCTGGCTGCTGGAAGCCATCTGACACATGGTCTGTAGGACTTCAGCAAAGCAAAACCCTTGGCGATTGTCTGGAAGGGAGGACAGGGATTGAAACAGAGAAGAACAGAAAATTAAGCATCTGGTGCATTATTCTGCCTCTCTGTCAATACATGCAAGCACTGAAAGATCATTAGCTGTCATAAGGTCTAAACTGATTTAGCTTTCAGATTTGTTGTGTGTTCTGACAATATGCTGCCATTCCAGACAGATTCAAGACATTCCTTGAATTCCTTGTGCCCATTCAGTACCTGCATGAGCTGGTTAGGAGTTCTCCTTGTAGGGAAATTGCATCCTTGGGCATATCTGGTGATAGTAAGACTGTCTTGATAATAAAACAGGCTGTGGGTAAACTCAGCTTTCACTGAAGTAGCCTGTGTTATGTTTGCATTTAAGTTATTTACTTGGAGTGGAGTCAGAAGTCTGCTTGGTTTGTTTTGGCCAAAATAACATGTCTGATCATCTCCAATTACCCTGACACAGTTTAAGTAACAAACTTCTCATGACTTAAAAGTGTATATGCAACTCAGTACTTTTTCTCTGGTACTCCCAGTTTTTGTTGGGGGAAAAAATAAAATTTTATGGCCTTACTGTTGATCTGTCCCTGCCTAATACTGTTTTAATATTTAAGCCTTTATATTAATATGTATCAATAATGAAATGGGACCATAGTTTGAAAGTCATGGAGTTCCTTCTTCTTTAAAAATACCTGTATTTTGTCTAGGTTTATGTCCTACAGAATTAAGACACTTCCATGTGAGGTGCCTGATTTCAACACTTCAATGATATTCTCAAGATGCTTCTCATTCCTATTACTATTTTATATCACATCATTGATATTTTTATTACAAATATAATATATTTAATAGTATATTAAGCATTATATTGTATTAAAGTTCATTAAAGTTATCTAATACTTTATTAAATATAAAAATCAGTTATTATATTAAATTTTATTAAATAGAATTTTATTGCAATTATTATAAATATTATACTGGTATATTATATAAACATTATATTTTATTAATAAGTGTAATGATTTTGTTTCTGTAGATATGAGAGCTACTATGTACTATTTCACTCTCTATATTCTTTACACTTTAATACAGGATGAAATGTGTACAAAAGAGATTTTACCAAGACACTCAATGCCTGATGGGCTTGACAG
>VXAU01004282.1:13089-26389 GCA_013399695.1 Formicarius rufipectus | reverse complement strand
ATGGGGGAGGTTGGCAGAGACCCTAGAGGGTCATCTGCTGCAGCAGGACCATCCCAGTGGATAAAGAAATAAGTGATGGGGAAACTTTTGCCCGAAAATTTCTGGGGGGTTTTGTCCTCTGCAAACTCAGAGTGATGGCCATGGGGTTTGCTTGGTCAGAACCACGGGGGACAAGGCTTGGCTTGGGAATGAGGAACTGAGGGATGAGCAGTGGTGACCTTGTCATGGACCCACAGACTCCCAGTCCAGCCCCATGTTCATGTCAGGAAGTGGACAGGGAGGAAAGGAAATCCATCCAAGCAGGAGGCAAACATTAGGAATATCTGTGCTGCTCCACACTTGGAGAGAAGCTGGTGGCTCAGCTGGTGCCACCTCCTGCTGCAGCAGGGCCATCCCAGAGCTCCTGGCACAGGGCTGTGTCCAGAGGGCTCTGCAGTGTCCCCAGGGAGGGGACTCCCCCCTCTCTGCTCTCTGCTCAGGGCTGGGGCACTGCCCAGCCGAGAAGTTCTCCCTCCTGGGCAGGTGGAACTCGCTGGGCATCAGTCCCTGCCCGTCCCTGCCGTGCCAGGGCTGTGCCCCCCGAGCAGAGCCCCCTCCCTGCAGGCTCTGCTGGGCACGGGGAGGTGCCCTCGGGGTGTGCTCTGGAGGCTGAACAGCCCCAGCTCCCTCAGCCTTTGCTGCTCCCAGAGCTGCTCCAGCCCCTTCCCATCTCTGTCACCTCCCTCTGGACCAGCCCCAGGAGCTCCCTGGCCCTGCTGTGCTGAGGAGCCACAGCTGGACCCGGCCCTGCAGATGTGCCACCCAAGGGGCACCATCACCCCTGGGAAATGCAGCACCTTGGATTTGCCTTTTTGTTTGTCTGGTTTGCTCCTCTGGAGCTGGTGTTTCTGGGACAACTGGGCAAGGCAAAGCTGCTTTTCCAGGATTGTGTTTGGGAGAAAACCTGGCAGAGGATTTGCCTCCAGGGCCAGGTCCAAGTTTTATCCTCCTCAGAAATCAAACACCTTCCTCAGCCCAGCTGGCCATGGAGCCATCCTGGAGCACACACAGCACCTCTGCAGGCACCATCTGAAGCAGTTGTGGAAACACGACCAGAAATCCTGGTTTGGGAAAGGCCCAAATCCGCCTTTTGGAGCTTCATTTACAGGTTATGCACAGGAAGATACTGGACACTGGACAAGGACCCTTTGAGTAGCCCCAAGAGCTAAAGGAGAGGAAATACTTTAGGGATGGGGGAGTCAAACTGTACTGAGGGATGGAGGGGCTGCAGAAGCAGCTGAGGAAGCCTGGGAGAAGTTGTCATGATCTACGATGGTTGTGGCATCACAGGGGAGCCAGAGCCAGAGCAGCCCAGAAGGTACCAGGGCAGCAACAAGCCCCCAGTCTCACGCTCCCTGCCTGCTGGAATCCTCAGTTCTTGGGAAGAACAAGAGGAAAGATGAGCAGGAGGCAACCTGGGCCACTCCTGGCACAGAATCACAGCATGACCCTTCCCAGCCTGCCCACAGGGAGATGCCATCCGTGGCTATACGACCTGGCAGAACTTCTGGAGAGCTCAGAGGACGCAGGGGAGGATTTACCATGTGATGTGGAGCTGTTTCTATCAAGGACTTGCTGGTGGCCCTGGGGCAAGATCTCTGCCCTGTGAAGGGGCAGGTCCCTTCACAGGGAAATGGGAGGGAAAAAGTGGGTGAGGCCCACGCAGATGCTGAGAAATAGGGGTTGAGATGGGACAAAGAATGAGGACTGAGATGGGACAAGGAATAAAGCTTGAGATGGGGCAAGAAATAGGGGTTGAGATGGGACAAGGAATAAGGGCTGAGATGGGACAAGGAATAAGGGATGGGAAGGGACAAGGAATAAGGGATGAGATGGGACAAGGAATAAAGGATGGGGAGGGACAAGGAATAAGGGATGGGAAGGGACAAGGAATAAGGGATGAGAAGGGACAAGGAATAAGGGATGAGAAGGGACAAGGAATAAGGGATGGGAAGGGACAAGGAATAAGGGATGAGAAGGGACAAGGAATAAGGGATGGGAAGGGACAGGAATAAGGGCTGAGAAGGGACAAGGAATAAGGGCTGAGGTACTCTCTGATTGCAAAGTGGAGGATCTGCAGCCACTGAAAGTCACTGTGCATAAGGAAAACCAAAGAAACCTACAGAAATAGTTAAATATGTCAAGAAAAAAAAGAGCAGAACTGTCAGAAGAGGGAGACTTATTAACTGTGAGGATTAATCTGTGCTTGGTTTTTTTCCCTGGGAAGCAGCACTTTGTGGGCACCCTCTGCAAACAGGATCTCAGCAAAGGAGCTCTGCTCTGGGCAGCAATCCTCCCTTCCTTCTGCTGACAGGCTGAGGAGCAGCTGCTTCCAACAGCACCTCAGAATGTGCTCCTCAGGAAAAGAACACAAGTTGCTTGAAGAAAAAAAAACCTGAAAATATGATTTGTGGCCCAGTTTTTATTTAGATGCAGATCCAGGATAAGAGATCTCCATATTTGGCTCAAAGTCTTGACATGAGACTCAGAAGAGAAAACAAAAAGAGGGGGCCCCATCAGAACTGAGGAGCTGAGAAAGTTTGGGTTCTCTCTTCACATGAGACCTTCCAAGATAAATTACCAGTGGATGTCGAGCTGGACTTACATTTACAGAGCAAGATGTGAAGGGAGGCTAAAAACACTCCAACAAGCCATGGAACCCACCAAGGGAAACTGGACCTCCCTTTGCAGCAGCTCCAGAGGAAAGGAGGAGCCCCCAAAAGGGTGGGATTCAATTCCTGGGAGCCCTTTAGTCCAGGTGGGCACCAAAGGCAAAAAGCAACTGCAGCTTGGCCTGGGCTGTGTGTTTTGCTCCTGGAAACATTCCTAAATTGGATTTAGGAACCAAGAGGCTAATGCAGAAACCCAGGGACGCCCTGCAGTTAATTGATGGTTGGTAATGAAGTCCAAGTGGCTGCAGGAGGCTTGGTTTGACCCTCGGTCTGGCCGAGGGACAGAAGCACAGCTGGCTGGTGGAAGGTCCTCAGATGCAAAGCTGCTGAAGGGCAGTTTGTGCATCCAAGGGGGGTCTGGGAGATCTTCTTTGAGGTGTGAACAGCCCGAGATTGCTCCTCCTTGAGACCAAGACAACTCTTCTTTGAGCTGAAGAGAGGTGTCCTTTGAGCCCAAGAGAGATGTCCTTTGAGCCCAAGAGATGTCCTTTGAGCCCAAGAGAAGTGTCCTTTGAGCCCAAGAGATGTCCTTTGAGCCCAAGAGAGGTCCTTTGAGCCCAAGAGGTGTCCTTTGAGCCCAAGAGATGTCCTTTGAGCCCAAGAGAGGTGTCCTTTGAGCCAAGAGGGCTGTTCCTCGAGGCCCCGACCTGCATCTTAGACTGAGGGAGGGAAAGGGAGACAAGTCTTCAACTCCCTGGCAAAGTTTTGGGCTGGAAGAGATTTTCATTAATCTGTTACAGAATCATGGAATGGTTTGGGTTGGGAAAGCCCACCCAGTGCCACCCCTGCCATGGGCAGGGACACCTCCCACCAGCCCAGGGGGCTCCAAGCCCCATCCAACCTGGCCTGGGACACTCCCAGGGATCCAGGGGCAGCCACAGCTTCTGTGCCCACCCTGTGCCAGGGCTGCCCCCCCTCCCAGCCAGCAATTCCTCCCCAGTACCCAAACTGCTCCAGTCCCCCCTGGTGTCCCAGTTCCTTGCTCAGGGCTCTGCAGACTCCTTGTCTCAGCCCCTCGTTGCCATCTCAGGGGGTAGGAAGTCCCCTTTGGGTGCTCTGGAGGTGTTGGCAAGCCCTCTGATCCCATCAGCACGGCAGAGTTGCTGCCCCCAAGTTCTCCACAGTCTGCTCAGCTCTGAGTGCCCAGAAACCTCCTCTTGCTTCTCCTCCCCCCGCTCCTGGTTGTCCTGTCACTGGACGGGGTCATTCTGGTCTTTATTGGAACACCCCTAAGGTGGGGCAGCCACAGAGACCCTCTGGCCAGAGACCCCAACCAGGAGCCCGCTGAGATTGATGCTCTTCTTCTCTCTGCCCTGGTGAAATGTCAGGATTTGGGGAGAGAAGCAGTTCCCAGCTGGGCACAGAAGGCTCTGGGTTTGAGTGACCACAATTTCGGAGTTCCAATTTTGTTCTCCTTCTCCTCCTGTCTCTCTTTACCAACAGGCTGCCATCATTTATTTCAAATTCCCCCTATTTTCATTGGAATGCCCTTAATTGCCTTGGAAGGAGGATAATCTCTTGAAGAAAAACACGCCTGCCATGGAAATAGCTCCTTTTCAAAAGTTTGCAGGGAAAAAAATAATAATAAAAAAAGCAGATGATGAACGAGTTCTTAGAATGCTGCACCGTGCCAAGCGCTGGGGGATTGGCTTGGCCTGGGCAAGTCCTTCCTGGCAGCCAGGCAGGACCTTTTCCTGGTTATTTATGTTCTTTATTAACTAATGGGTGGCTGGGCCAGTGTAATTGCAGCTGCTCTGGGTGCAGGAGCTCTTCCAGCAGCAGCACAAACCACACAGCCCTCGGCTGCCCGGGGCGAAGAATTCCTGGGTTTGGTGCAAAACTCCTTGGCCCACAAACCTTCCATCAAATCTGCAGGAATAACTTGGTTGGTTTTGGTTTCCTCCCCCCTCTCCACAACCCCCCCCTTTCTGGGTGGGGGGCTTTCTGATGGAACTTCAGGGCAGCGGTTGGAAATCAGGGATGTGGTGGGTTTCCTTGTTCCTCATGGACCTCCCCCGGTGTCTTGGAGTATGTGTAGGCATAGCAGTGGATCTCAGCTGCTGAATCCTGGGATCTNCAGGAATTCCTCCTGCTGTCCCTCCTGGCCCTGCCCTGTCCCACCTGAGCCCGTTCCCTCTGCTCCTGTCCCTGTTCCTGGAGCTGCAGAGAGAGACTTGTTTTAAAATGTTGCTGCTCTGGGCTGGGGGACAAGGTGGGCATCGGGCACGGGGTGGGTTCCGTGGGCTGAGAGGGTTTTTCCAGCCCCAGAGATCCCGGGATTCTGTGAAATCATGTTTTAACCAGTCCATTGCCCTCCCCCTCCCATCACCCAGACCAACAGTGCGCCTTCAGTGCCCAGTTCAGTGGCTGTTCCTTGACAACTCCCTCTCTTTTCTTTGAACACTTCCCACCCCTTTGGTCCTTCGTGGTTGCTCAGCAGAGGGGAAAGGAGGGAGCAGAGTCACTTTTCAGGTACCTCGTAGGGTTTCACAGGATGGTTTGGGTGGGAAGAGACCCCAAAGACCATCTCATTCCATGGGCAGGGACACCTGCCCCAGGTTGCTCAGGGCTCCATCCAGCCTGGCCCAGCGGAAGGGTTGGATATGGCACAACTGCCCAGACCCTGCTGAGCAGGGCACAGCCTTTGCTGGGACACAGGGATGGGACAACCCCCCAAATTCCTGCTTTCTGGGGAGATATAAGTGACTCCATGACCTCCAGCCAAGGGTTTGGGAGCAGGTGGGCTCAGCCAGGCCCCCCGGTCAGCACCACTTTGCTGGTCACCCCAGAGCT
This sequence comes from Formicarius rufipectus, assembly GCA_013399695.1. Lineage (NCBI taxonomy): Eukaryota > Metazoa > Chordata > Aves > Passeriformes > Formicariidae > Formicarius > Formicarius rufipectus. Next base: position 20,885 of record VXAU01004282.1, on the reverse strand, counting down.
GCATGAGCAGGTCCCTGAGGATGGGCAGGAGGAGCTCAGGGAGAGAGACCCACGAGCAGAACCAGCAGGAGGATTTGGGGCATTGGCCCAGCTTTGATCCCAGAGCAGCTGTGGGCACTGCCAGGGTGAGCTCCAGGTTGATGAACTGGAGCTCAGATTAGAGCTGAGAAGAGCTTTGGGCACTGCCAGCAGTGCCAGGGTGAGCTCCAGGGAGCTGAACTGAAGCTCAGGTTAGATCTGAGAGCAGCTGTGGGCACTGCCAGCAGTGCCAGGGTGAGCTCCAGGTTGCTGACCTGCAGCCCAGCTCATTCACTGGGTCTGTCCCAGGCTGGGCCCGGGATTGTTTCTCTGTGCTGGCTGATCCTTCCAGACCCATCACACCTCGGGGGGTTGGAGCTCCAGACTGACCATGCCCCCCTCCCCTCAAGGCCCAGTGTCTGCTGGAGTCTTCTCCAGTGAAACTCATGTTTGCTTGGTAAGTCACTGGAAGCTGAAAAAACTGGGGAGAAGAGCCCAACAACAGCTTTGGTCTTGAATTTCATTAATTTTGATTTTAATGAACCCCTGAGAAGGTGGACACTGTTCCCTCCATGCAGCCAACAGGACACTGGGAACCTGTGCCCTCTGCCCAGCCCTGGGAGCAGCCCCTGCTTGGCAAGGCTGGTTCTGCCACTCTGGGAGGTTCTGCTGCTGAGAGGAAGGTGGCACAGCAAGGTCTGAGGTGTCCAGGTGAGGAGGGATGGTCAGCTGGGTCCAGCTCCATCCTCGGAAGGCTCTGACGGAGCAGGGTTTGGTTGCCACGGAGCTGGAGTGGGAAGGAACCTCCCCAGCCGTGCTCTCCATGTTCTGGAGCTCTCTGATGGCTCCAGCTGCTCTTGCCTTCCCCTGGGAGTCACCTGGAGAGGGGGGAACGTCACCCCTCGTGGGAAAGGGATGGACTGAAGCAAGTGTGGGAGGAACTGTGGGATTGATCCATGTCCAGAGGGAAGGAAAGCAGGTCAGGGCTGCTCAAATCCCTCCCAGCTGCTGATCCTGGTCATCTTCACAGTCCTCTCTGGTCCTCTTTGAGGCCCTGATTTTTGGGATGGCTTGTTCCTTGTTCATGGAGAGATTCATGGAACGGTTTGGGTTGGAAAAGACCTTCAAAGCCCAGCCAATCCCACCCTTGGACACCTTCCACCAGCCCAGGTTGCTCCAAGCCCTGTGCAACCTGGCCTTGGACACTTCCAGGGATGGGGCAGCCACATGTTCCTGGGGTGATCTGTGCAAGTGTTTCACCATCATGTCCCTTCTAAGTCAATCTCCTTCCAGTTTAAAACCCCTCCCCTTGTCCTGTCCCTCCATCCCTTGGAAATAGTCTCTCTCCATCTTTCTTGGAGCTCCTTCAGGTCCTAGAATGCCCAAATGAGGTCACCTCGGAGCCTTTTCTTCTCCAGGCTGAACAACCCCAACTCTCATGTTCTTCTTAGGAAGCTCCAATTTTGTGGACCACTCCAACAGCTCCGTGTCCTTCCTGTGCTGAGGACCCCAGAGATGGACACAGAACCCCAGGTGGGACCTCACAGAGTGGAGCAGGTGGAAGAAGCACCTCCCTCAACCTGCTCCACACTGGGAGGGGTTTTCCAGAGAAGTTGTGACCTCCCCATCCTGGGAAGTGCTGAGTGCCAGGTTGGACAGGGCTCTTGGAGCAAGGAGTGCCCTGAGGGGCGATGGGAAGGATGTTCCAGCTCCGTGCTCGGTGTGTCCTCCAAAGTCAGCTCTTCACCCCAGTCTGGGCAAGCCTTTCATTGTCTCTCTGGTTTGCAAAGTCCAAACCATCTTGGCTCCCCCCGAAAAATCCTGTCCCCAAGTGATGATTTATGACCCACCAAAGGGCCTTCGGTTCAGCTGCAGGTCCGTGTGGAAGCAGAGGAGGGTCGTAGCAAACCCCAAACATTCTCCTGGAACAATGACCAGGCTCTCGTTGTGGTAATTGCCCCATCATTTGCTCCATCAATCACACATCTCAGAGGTTTTCTTCTTGGTTTTTTTTTCCTAAAACAAAAAAAAGGGGGGGGGGATAAACGGTTCGAAAGCCACACAAACCCCAAACCAACAAAACAAACACACAAAAAAAACCCCTCGTGCATTTTTAGCCAAATGTTTGTCTGTTGTTAATGAGAAGAATCTGGATTCTTTTGGCTGCTTCGTGGCTCTTCCCACAGGGAACAGCAAACCAGATGCCCCTGGAGCAGGAATCTGCCAAAGTCCTGCTCTTCTGCTGCTGGGGGAAGTGGGGGTGCTCAAGGCCCTCACTTTGCAGGTCAGGAGAGAAAAGCACAAAGAAAACGATTCCCCTCCTGGTTTTGTCAGGAATTTTTGCTCCTTTGATGGCCCAGAGGAACAGCCCGACAGTCAAAAATGCCCTTGAAAGGGAGAGGGACCCGCTGAGGGGATCTTGGGTTGGGAAGTTTGCTCATTGGAAACCCTTTAAATCCCAAATGTCTGGGAATTTGGAGACTCTCCTGTTCCTTTCAGTCTCTTCTCCAGCCCCACCTTGATGGAATTCTTGAAAATGCATCGAGTTCCAGCTGTTTGGGCTCCCTAAAAGTGACAACATCAGGGATTTTTGTTGCAGATTTTGTTCCTTCCTGAGTCCAACTGCCCTGACCAAGCCCGCGGGCTGGACTTCTCCTCCACGGCACAGGAGGTGCCCTGTCCCACCACCAGTACTGCTCTGGCCCATTTGTCCAAGGGGCAAATGGCAACATCACTTTAAAATAAAAAATGAATTAAAAAAGGTCTCTGTGAACCTCCTTTGCTAAACCTTCTGGGCAGCAGCAGCAGCAGCAGTAGGTCTTGCCAGGCCAAGGGGACTGTCCTGGGGCTGGGATGGGGGGAAGGGGCTCCTCCCAAAGCTGGGGGGCAGGGTGGGGCATGGTGGTCCTGCTGCTGCTCCAGAAGGTCGTGGTGGTTCTGGTCCTCCAGATGGTCGTGGTGGTTCTGCTTCCCTAGAACATCGTGGTGGTTCTGCTGCTCCAGAAGGGCATGGTGGTTCTGGTCCTCTAGAAGGTCATGGTGGTTCTGCTGCTCCTCCAGAAGGTGGTGGTGGTTCTGCTGCTGCTTCAGAAGGTCATGATGGTTCTGGTCCTCCAGAAGGTCATGATGGTTCTGCTTCCCTAGAAGGTCATGGTGGTTCTTCTCCCCCAGAAGGTCGTGGTGGTTCTGCTGCTGCTCCAGAAGGGCATGGTGGTTCTGGTCCTCTAGAAGGTCATGGTGGTTCTGCTGCTCCCATGTGATTCTCCAGGGATCCTGTGTGATTATCCAGGGATCCATCTCTGTCCCAATCAGGGACCATCATCCCAATACAGGAACACCGACTCTCAAAGCAGTACTGGGAGCTCCAGGTGGCAACTGGTCAAAGGATCTCAAGGTGGTGCTGAGGGAACATTGAAGACTGATGGCCATGGGTCTGGTGGTGGTTCCAGAGCCTCTGCTGTGGTGGTGGTGGTTCCAGAGCCTCTGCTGTGGTGGTGGTGGTTCCAGAGCCCCTGCTGTGGTGGTGGTGGTTGGAGTGCTGCCCTGGTGGGAAGGGGATTTCATTCACTGGAGGAGGCAAACGAGGAGGGAAGAGGATCCAGTGAGTAGGTGAGGTGGGTGGAATCCCGGGGCTGTGAGAAAGGTCGATGTCTCTGGGAGTTCCAGGAGATGCCACTTGTCCTGCTGAAGGGCTCACAGGGCTCCCGTGGCTTCACCTGGAGCCAGGGAGGTGGTTGTGGAGCCCACTGCGCACACTGGGCTGGGTCAGTGCCAAAGCAGAGCTGGGTTGGAGTTCTCCTGCTTCTTGTGGTGACTCTTGCAGAGCAGAGAGAAGATCTCCATGGACCAGAGGTGAAAGGGATGGCCTTGAGGGACGTGCTGGGGTGGGATTGGCTCTGACAGACCCTCTGGGGGACACAGTGTTTGTCCACAGCAGCTGCAGCTTCTCAGCAAGACTTTGACTAGTCCCGAAAAGCCCGGTCTGGTTCCTGTGGAACAATCCCAAACAAACACCAGGAAGAGAAAACCAGGGGTCCTGTGATTTCTGGCTCCTTTCCCTTCCTATTCCTGCCTCTTTTCCCAATTCCCAGATGTGTTTCTGGTCGTGGTCCAGCAATTCATTCCCCACATCTGCTCACGGTTCCTCTGCCTGACGGTTGCCTGTCCTCTCCTCTGTCTCTCGCACTCCTCACTGGGTTTTGCTCCTTCTTCCCCCTCAGTTTCTGACTTTGTTTCATTTTTGTGCCATTTCTGCCTCTCTGTTTATTCCTTTTTTTGTTTCCCTAGGCCCGGTCTCTCCTCATGTGCCAACTGAAGGCAGTTTCAGCTCGTGGAAGGTGCCGTTGAAGTCCTTCCTCTTACAGAATCCTTTGCCTGTTCTTCCCAACAAGTCAGCTTTTTTAATTCCTTGGAAACATCCAGGACTTCTCCTCCAAGGACTTCTCTCCCACTGGGATGTTCAGCCACCTCTCAGGGAGATGTCATTTGCTGAGCTCTCCCCTGTGTCCCAGAGCAGGGAACTCAGCCAGGGGACAGTTGGCCCCCGTTCCCTGTTCCGGGTGGGGTTGGCAGCTGGAACTCTGAGAAATTCAGGACAACATTTTTTTTCGTGCTTTGCAAAGCTCCAGAGCAGTTTCAAGGTGGGGGGAAATGGGTCAGTCCTTCAGGGAGGACTTCTCCTCCCTCTGCACCATCGTGGAAATGCTCCCTGGGCTCCTGATGAGGAGCCCCCTGCCAGAGGTAACTTACCCTTGGCTGTGTCCAGCTGCCTTTTGGGATGATCTCTCTTTCCCTGGGAATTGTCCAGGCCATTTAAGGAACTCGGTCTGTACCACTGAGGGCTTTTCCCCAATTTTTCTCAAGAGCTTCTTCCCCTTCACGCCACCTGAGACAGACCTGTCTGTGCACAGAGTAGTTCCCGTGGCTCCTGGGAACGAGTTGGGCCCGTGGCACCAGTGCTGGGAACAGAGTTCTGACAGGGGGGCAGATTAATAAAAACACAAAGTTGGTCTTGAGGAACAGTTTATTCCAGACCTCAGAGGCAGCTGATCCACAGTCCAGTTGGGGACTAAACAAAATGAGATAAACCCAAACAAACTCTGGCCCAGGATAATTCGGTGTCCTGGTGGCCTTCAGTTTGGCTCCAGCTCTCACAGAGCTTCGCAGCCTCAGGGTCGGACTTTTCAAAAGGCAAAATGAACAAATGAATTGCTGATATCACCTGAATTTTGGGCCCATTGTTCCCCCAGTGTCCCCTTTCCTAAGCCCCTTCCTTAAAGGAATTATTGTGGGGCTGTGAACATGGTGAAGGGTCTGGAGGGGCCTCGTTGGGGTTTGCAGCTTCCTCGGGATGGGGCAGCTCCATCTCTGCTCCCTGGGAGCAGGACCAGCACCCAGGAAGGGCTGGAGCTGTGCCAGGGCAGGCTCAGGGGGCAGCTCAGCACAAGGCTCTGCCCCCAGAGGGTGGTGGGCACTGCCCAGGCTGCCCAGGGCAGTGGGCACGGCCCCGAGGCTGCCACAGCTCCAGGAGCCTTTGGACAGCGGGACAGGGGGAGTGTTGGGGTGTGCTGGGGGTGCCACTGGATGGTCCTGGGGGGGCCCTCCCAGCTCAGGATATTCCAAGAATCCATGATAAGTCCAGGAGAAGTTTTAGAAAGTTTCTGGCCATCAGCGCTGCCCCTTCCTCAGCCCGGGAGCCACGAGGATCGAGGCTCAGCTGCCCTCAAAGCCTCAGCCAGCACTTTGGGTCCTTCCTGTTTGTCCTTCAGACTCATCCCAGACTTTGGGGTGCAATCCCTGCCCTTGGGAGGTGGAGCTGCACCCACCAAAGCTTCCTGCAGGAACAAAAACGCCCTTTATTGAGGAACAGCCAGGTGTGAGTCCGTCCTCAACACAGCTGTCGTGGTGGTGACACATCTGGGGTGTCTTCAGGTGGCCAGTTCCTCCTCTTGTCCCCTCGTCTTTCCCTTCCTGTTCTGTGGGGGTTGATTTTTGTCCCCTCGTCTTTCCCTTCATGTTCTGTGCGGATCAATTTTTGGGATGCCCATTTTTGTCCCATTCCCATCATATATTTATTTAAGTTTTATTTCCCCCCCTGGGTTTTTCATTTCTCCCCAGTTTCATCCAGCAAAGCACAGAGTTAAGAACACCCAAGTCCATCCCTTCATCCCAGGAGGGTGAGGTTATTCAGCCCCCAGGGAAAGGAGGCGCTGGAGGATCCTGTCCAGCCACAAAGTCCTGGGAATAACTGTGCCCTGGAAACTGGGAGATGCTTGAACATATTCCCAAACCTGGGAAATCTGGATTATTTCCTCTTACCTGTCAATCAGGCTTTGAGCCGGACAGTGTGAGGTCCCAAACCTGCCGTTCCAAGCGCTCTTTGCCAACCTCTGGCTCATTCCCAGGCCCTGTTTTCCCTCTGCCGAGCATTCCCACAGCCCTCATGAAGTGTCATGTCAAACACACCCGGTTCCTGCAGCCAAAAACACAAACGAACCCCAAATAGGGGAAAAAAAAAAGAGGGGGAAAAAGGAGTATTTGGACTGTCCCAAAGTGAAACTTTCCCATTTTTGACATTCCCAGCAGCAAACAGCTCCGAGTGTGCCTGAGTTTTATGGCCAGGAAAGGGGACTTGTTTCCCTTCGGATTAAACTGACCGTCTCTCCCGCCCCCCTCCCGATGTTTTCCATCCTCAGTGTTTGGATTTACTGGAAATAAATCGAGGAAAACGTTGCTATTTCAGGTCTATCTGAAGCAACACGAGGATTTAATTACGACCTGCTAATTAACTGAAGCGTCAGGGATACGCTGCCATTCCCGCCTGCTTTCCCAGGGGATGAGGCACCTCCGAGTCCCAACGAGCTGGAAAAATCCCCTTTATTTCTGCCTCACATTCCCAGGCACCCAAAGTTTGTCTGGGATATATTTGATTTTCCCTCTCCGATGTTCCCTTTTCCCCCTTAACCCATCTCGGGAAGTTTGTCTGGGATACATTTGATTTTCCCTCTCCAAAGTTCCCTTTCCCCCTTAACCCATCTCGGGAAGTTTGTCTGGGATACATTTGATTTCCACTCTCCCAGTTTTCCCTTTTCCCCCTTAACCCATCCCAAAGAGTTCTCCTGCCCGAGGCCCCTTCCCAGCAGTGCCACCAATCCCGGGAATTTCCCATCCCAAGGAGGAAGGAATCACTAAGTGCCTGGAGGTTCCCAGGGGGTCACTCGTGCCCCCAGAATTTGGGGGTCGGCGGGCACGGGGAGCGCCCTCCGTTCTCATCCCTTGGCCCCCTCCAGGGGTGTGTCCGTCCTGTCCTGCCGGGAGTCCCGGGATTTGGGGGATTCGGGGAGGATTTTGGGTGGATTTGGGGTGGAATTCGGGTGGATTTGGAGTGTGTTTTGGGGTGGATTTCAGGTGGATTTGGGGTGGATTGCAAGTGGATTTGGGGTGGATTTGGGGTTGATTTGGGGTGGATTTTGGGTGTATTTCAGGTGGATTTGGGATGTATTTGGGGTGGATTTCAGGTGGATTTGGGGTGGATTTTGGGTAGATTTGAGATGAATTTGGGGCAGATTTGGGGAGGATTTGGGGTGTGTTTGGGGTGGATTTGAGATGAATTTGGGGAGGATTTGGGGTGGATTTGAGGTAGATTTGGGGTGGATTTGGGGCAGATATGAGGTGTATGTGGAGCGGATTTGGGGTGGACTTGAGGTGGATTTGGGGTTGATTTGGGGTGCATTTGGGGTAGATTTGGGGTGGATTTGGGATGTATTTGGGGTGGATTT
>VXAU01004280.1:18998-68939 GCA_013399695.1 Formicarius rufipectus | reverse complement strand
GGGTCTTAGTGTGGGCCTTCAGGAAATATATCAATGGAGGAAATACTACACAAACACTCACAAACATTCCCTACAAGAATAAGCAAAACACATAGTATTTTTCTAGTGAAGTTTTGTTAGATTTTGGTAGATTAATGGCAGAGGTATCAAAGAAGATAATGATGTTTTGTTTTATACATCTGGCAGCAATGAGGACCTGTTGTCTCTGCTTTCTTTCTTATATGTAGAACTAACCTGACCAACAGGCAATTCACCCCTAAATGGGATTTTAATTCAGGCTTTTGACAGTGTTTGGATCTTAAGTGACCACGTTGTTCTTCTTACTCTCAGAACCAAAGTCATGCCAAGAAATACAAATTTTGATTCTTTTAGATCTTTCATACATGGCTTAAGGAATCTACTTTTCTTACCTTACACTCTTCTGTTAACAAGTATCAACGATGAATTCAACCTCATTAAAAAATACACTGTAAAAGCTCCTGGATATATTTTCAGCCTTTGGTTTTCTTTGCTCAAAATTGACAGGTAGAAGTGTCTTTTCAACATACCCCCTAGACTGTACTTAGTAGTCCCGCAACTTCAGAGTTAATCAATTATTTTAGTATTTTTTAAGAAAATAAAAACTACTTTGGAGCAGAACTCTTTTCATCAGTGGAAAATGCACAGTTATGGTCAACTTTCATATAAACCCACTTTGCACTAGCATAACAATACTATTGATAGATCTTTTTCTTTCTTCTTTTTTTTTTTTTTCTCCTGACAAATTTATAGCAAAAAATTCACAAATATTACAAATATACTGTACTCCTAAAAAGAAGTATCTGGTTCATCTCTAAGTACAACTGAACTTTATGATCATTTGAAGCCTCTGAATTCTTGACACTGGTAATCATCATCTCATAAGTAATCCAGACATTGGAAAGAATGGACTTTTAACTGCCTGACAGATCTCTTTTCTTACTATATTATCATTGAGTATTCACCAAAAAAGTTGATGGAAAAAACCTTCCAACAACACAATTTACATATTTGGAGGCAAGAAATACTTTTGCTTTGTTCTGAAAAATATCAGAAGTTAAGATTGTATAACTGGAAAAGAGACCCTTCTATGGTGTCTCGTGGGAATGGATTCAGAATGTAACTGATAATGCCATGAACTGATGCTTTATTGTTGTTTAAAATGTATGTTTACCCTTCTCCATGTGTTTCCTCCCCTCCGGAGGCCATGTCTTCCCCTTCTCAGAATCCATGTGTACCCCTTCCCAGAATCCCCTATGTCCTTCCCAGAAATCCTATGTGTCTTCCCAAGACCCCCACTCTGGGAGCAGAGGGGCAGGGTCCACCTTGCTACCTGAAACCCTTCCCTGCCTCTATGTTAATTCCCTCATTCCTATTGGTCCAAAGCCGCAACAATCCTCTTTCCCCCCATTGGAGGATTTGAAGTCCTTCCAAGGGCTATAAAAACCCCTGTTTTGTCAATAAAGCTCTCTCTGCTGCACCCTCTCCAAGCGGTGTGGCCTCTGTGTCCTCTGCCCAGGGCTCAGGGTCCACGTGGCTGGGGTGGGAACCGGGAGAGCCACCTTTCTCCTAGGCTCATGGACTGAAAACCTAACCTAGGAAACTAAACCATACTGCTGCGACCTCATCACCGCCAACAAAACATCCAACGAGGCCCAATGAGGAGGTTTCTCTGGGAACAGATAAGCCATTTTTTCAGTGAAGAAAAAAGATTGTCACGAGCTTTATAATAAGATAAAAGAATTTTGCCATTCATCTTTTATGATCTTACAGCAGGAAGGCAATGTCACCAAAATGTATGAAATCAAGTGAGTTATCAGCACAAACTCACCTACAGATTTATTTAAAACCTTTATTTTAAAACCCTTTAGCTGAAGTTTTGAGAATTAGTTGAAGAAAAATGTGTCATGTAGACAATGTTGATTTAGGGTACTCTGCTGAAGAAAATCACCTGATTGACAAGTGCACCAGAGCAGCTACAAGTCTAGCTGTGGGGAAGGGTGGGAAGCCTGTGGTGGTGCTCCATATGACTAAATTCTGCCTGTTTAACTGTAGGGGCTACACCTGTAATGTGGGTCCAGGAGGTGTCCAACTCCTCTGTCTGAATACTTGTCCCATCTATGTGTTCAAACATTTATACAGCCATGCAGTGTGGCCAGGTGAGTCAGGAAGAAGCCATGGAAAAATCCCAGAGATATTCTTAACAGGACCACTGGAGACCCGGGCACAGTTGAACTACTGGCAGCAGCAAGCACAATCCCTTCAGCACAGAGGAACTGATGTGTCTTGTCATTTGAGCACCAAGAGAGCTGAATTGTGCTGTTCCAGATTGTTGCGTCATAATATATGTAGTTGTTTTACATGAAATAAAGTTGTTTAAAAGTCTAGTTTGATACCTAAAGTAGAGAGGCACCTCTGGATTAATACAGGGTTAATGGTCTATGAGTACAGGAGAAGTTGTTCCAAAATCCTGTCAAGATAAGGAATACAAGTTTGGGGCATAGCCTGGCTAGCAAGCAAGCATTAAGGGAAAAAAACAAACAAACAAACAAAAGACAAGAATTTAGATACAATGTAGTCATGAAGTGTCTGTAAACTAATCAGCAATACTCACCAACTTAGATAAAGGACTGGTTATATTTGCAGTTTTCAAGAAAGTACAAAAAAAGTAAGAAAATTGGTTCTAAATAGTTTCTAGAGTTTCCCATCACAGTCAACACTGGTTTGATTCACATGTATGCATAATCATATGCCTTTACAAGCAATTTTGACATCCATTTTCTAGTTATTTTGACATAGACCTTGCCTAGCTTCTGATCCTTAACCAAGTCAAGTGTAGATTTGACAAATGTGCTAAAAAAGTCAAATTACTTCTAAGAGGGAAACAAGTATCCTTTAAAGGAATTTGAAATGTTAAAATTCTTATGCTGATGCCCAAATCCCTGCTGAGAATACACAGATCTTTTGAGGTGGAGTGCAGTAATTAAAGCTCATAAACTCATGGAAGTTCATTAATGATTTATAAAGATCAATTTTGCATTACACAGGCAAAATCATCAGGTTCTCACAGAAAGAACAACAACAAAAACATTAATGAGGGGTAGCAAATCAAAATGTTTGCTAGCTAATGCAAAATGAGTTCACTTAGCTGTTGTACTGCTGATTTTGAAACTCAGGCAGCATCATTTAATTCTTATTGTCAAGTTTCTGGCACATGCCAAATCAAAACTATAGCAACCACAACTACTGGTAGAGGTCCTTTCTTTTTTACTTTTCTGATTTTGATTGACTTCCAGAAACTAGAAAAGGATAAAACAGAATACATACAAAACTGCAATGAAGCAACACTGAACATGGTGTGGAGGAGATGCAGGAATAAATACTGCTGGCAACTGCACAATTTTGGGATCTTCATTCCATTATTTAATCCACTTTGGTAAGCTAATGGAATAAAAGCGTGAGCACATAGAAACCAAACTAATTATGGCTGGTACGCATTGCCATATCAAGCCCAAGTTTTTGACTACCAATGCCCACAAGTTCTTCCCTGAAGGGCTGCTCACAATCCATTCATCCCCCAGCCTGTACTGGTGCAGGTAGAGGTCCTGACTTGGATGCAGCACTTTGCACTTGGACTTACTGAACTCCGTGATGTTCATCATGACCACCTTTCTGCTCTGAGCAACCAGAATAAATGGTATTTGTTAGGATTATAGCACCATTTATCCTGCATTAGAGACACATACATTGAATTTTTGTCATGCTCAGTGGGAAAACCATGTTGTATTCTGGGCTCCCAAAGGTCAGTTGTCTTGTGAGACACCTGCAGGTTGTAAATTATTATTGTGCTGTAGATACTACAAAAGCAGCATCTCATATCTTAGCACAGTCTACTCACATTAGACTGAAATGACTTCAGAAGACAGCATAACAAACACCAATTTCTTGAATACTCATCTTCTTCACAACTGTCTCAGTTATTTGTCAAATGTTTGCACCATGTGGAAAGCCCTCAGCTGAAATAAAATTGGAGACATTCTTTGCAAAGTTTGTATCACTTATTTTTGCAAGTGGCAGTTAAGTGTGTCATCAGCCTGTTAGGCAATACTTTAATTTACAGACTATGGTGAAAAAATATAATGTCCTTAATAGCAAAAAAAGTATCTCCAGTTACATTGTACAATATTTTCATATTTAATAGTTAATGTTTAATATTGCAGAACTAGAAGAGAATAACATGTCATAACAGATTTATGGTGCAGATGTCATACACATTACCTATGGAAAATGTGTTTGTCTATTTATTTATTTATTTTTTAAGTTAAAAAGATTTAATATTATACAATAAGAATCTTAACTGAAAAAACCACAGACCTTAAGGCCACTCTTCACAAGCAGTTTAGGGCAGCACAGCACAGGCTGGGATCGTTCAGGTCAGCTGAGGATGGATCACTAACTCCTTGAAGTCTTCCTGTCAGGATCACTTCAGCAAAATAGAACTGTCTGATTGTTCTCTGATCTATAAAAATCACCAACTTCTCACCCTTATTTTTAGCTATTATTCAGCTGAATATCACAATTGCTAAATTATAAACAGTACTGGTGACAATTTTTCTTGGCACAAAGGAGGAACACTTGTAGCATTGTCAAGACCACCACAAAGCACACACAAAATTTTAAAATATTCCATTGCCATTAATGCCAGTCTGAAGATTAGGGAATTAGACCTTGTGGAACATCAACAGTTTTTACAGAGGCAAACAACTGAGTTACAAATAATATTCATTGTTGAAAGGGAAGGGGTACTGAAAATAAAAAAAAGTGGAGCAAATGGTGAATATGAGCGCTCTTTAGCTTGTGTTAAAAGATCTCTTTGACTGGCTCTGCATTCTTGATAGATTGCATCTTTTGATTGTTTCTCATTTTGAGAACTAGTGTGCACTTCTAATTGTAGATATGTTCTGTAGTTTAGAAAAGATGACATGAGCCAGCCTAACTCCAAGCGCAGGGGGAATACACTTGGCATGCTCATTCAATAATGATTCAACTACACTAAGAAACTTTTGTTTCATTTCACCTAAGTTTTAAAACGAGGATCTCCTTCCAAACTGATGCACCCCAAACTAAACTGAAGACAGGGAAATTCAAGCTATTGTGATGGCTGTTTCCAAGGAAACCATTTGCCTTGTGACACCAAGTTCAAAGTCACACTCCTTGTTTATACTTGTCTCTAACTACAGTGGGGAATGTCACAGCATTTTTAGGGAATGCAAAGGAGGAGAAACACACAAGTAAGATGAAAAACCTATCTGTCAGCATTCTGCAGAATTACTAGATATTAAATTTCCTGTCTCTTTTGCATTCTGATCCTATTTTCTTTTTAGAGGAGATACAAAATTATTTAAAAAAAATCTTTCTTCCTTTTCATGTATTAACTGAAATAACTTCACAGCAATTGTAATTTAATTTGATTTTCTTCATTGCATTTTCTCAGAGACAAAAATGGTAAAGCCCAAACATTTACTTGGAGTGTTCTCCCACCCATGCATTCAGAAAATGCTAGTAATTGCTGTTTAAACTAATGGCATCATTGATACTTGTGGATTATCTTTTTCTTTTTTTTTTTTTCTTCCCCCCCCCCATTCTTTGGATTCTTTCTGCTTGTCTATTTAAATGTCTACAGTAAATGGATCACAGGGCTGGTTGTTGTTGGCTGGACTTCGCAAATGAAGATCTTGGGATAAGCCTGCGCAATGGATTTTTTAGGCGAGGCACAGTGTGCGCGGAACTGGCCCCGCCCCCTTTACTCCTGAGGTTCATCTTGCCACGGCCGAGCAGCTCGGATGGTGACAGCGAGTTCCTCCAGGATTCGAACCGGCGTCCTCAGAGGAGGAGCCGGCTCCACAGGCGGGGGCCTACGCCACTTGGCCAACGCCCGCCGCCTCTCAAGTGTAACATACAAACAGAAAAGCAATAATGTCAGGGTGTTGAGAAATCCTGGGAGCCCACGTGGGTCAGAGCACCAGGGGAAGACCTCGCCTTTTCCCCTCTGTCACCAAATGACACAAATGTGGCACTGCAGCCACACCTGCAACACAAGCTGGGCAGACACAGGCAGACACAGGAACCTGAAGAGGTTCCTAGTCCAAGTGCACCAGTCTCAAGATGATGAATTACAATTTAACCAACAGACATATGCCTAGACTATTCTTGAAAGTCTCTAGCAATAGCAATTCCTTAGCATCCCTTAAATAACTCTACCATCCCTTTCAGTGCTTAATTAGACTTTCATTTGAAATTTTACTTCTAATATCGAGGGTAAATTTATGCTGTATCCCTTATTTTGGATAAGGGATTCACTAAGTAGTCAATGATGATTTTAATTCCAGGAAAAACCTTATGCAATACGTAACTGCTTTGTGCCTCCTTTGTGTACTGCTAGAAAAAAAAGTGAAGGCTAAGTGGAAAAGAGAAGACTTAGGATCGCATAATGAGATCATGAAGGTTGTACTTCCTCATTACAACCATACTGTTCATACCTGCAGGTTCTTGCTGACTTTTTCCTTGTAGAAGCTTTTTGTTCTTCTAAATGTTATCAAAACTTTTTTTTTCAGATGTCTGTTGACCTGCCAATCCAAGTCCAAAATTATGAAACAGATGGGAAAAGCATATTGGCATTAAGCCATATGGCACAAGTAGATAATTTCTCAAAATTACTGGTCCTGAATATGAAAATGATTGAAACTGCATGCAGGATGTGGTACTGTAGGATTCACTGCACTTGAGTTTTGAATCCTGTAACTTACCAAGGCTTTTACTTCTTTCAGCTCTTGATCTTTTCACTATGATACACCTCTGTTATTATGGTACCTTTTACTGAGCCTGTGCAAGCAGTGCACCATGAACTTTACCTTTTGAAATTTAGATTGGAAGTCAAAGACAGATGCCTCTAGAACACCAAATCACTCCAAAAATGGGGGAAATGCAATTTAAAAATTGCATGAACTGGTCCAAGCACCTTAATTCTGTCTAAGTAACACTACGGCAATCCACTTTGACCTTAACTGAATATCACAGAGTCTGGGAAGAAACAAAAATGAGAATCTGAGTGGGCATAACATTTCATTTGTTGAAAGGTCCACAAGGTATTTTCCTAAATGTCCTTTATTAGATCCATAGAGTTAGAAAAGAATATATAATAAGCATGTTTCTGTTTGTTTTGGTTGGATTTTTTTTTTTTTTTCATATGTTCCTTAAGTATTTGTTTGATTTTGAACAAAAAGACTTCTGAAGCATAGCACATTTCTTCAGAACTGATCAATTCTGTCCATTGAAGCTGATCAAATTCTTTCTTAATTTTGAATGTCAGTACCACATTTATACTTATGTTGATGGGAAGCCATTCATAATAATGGAATAAGGAAGAAGACAGTTTACTCCTCTTGATTATATTTCATTAGATATATCACTAATTATAATTATATATAATATATATTATATATAATATTATAATATTATTGATACTTAACATGTTTAACAACTCTACTATAATTTCCACATTTTAGCACTTCTGAATGTAAATTTACATTTGTTGATGTATTTTAGTGAGTAGATTAAGCACAAGAAATTCTACGGTAATTGATCTTCTTGAGAAGCTATACACATGTTCACTTCTGCTACCACCTTGTATTAAGCTTTTCACTTTGCTTAGCTTTAGAGAGCTTTGCTGTAGCTGATCAGTGTTACAGAATCTCAGTTTCAACAAAACTTGATAGTCAGTTGCAACTAAGTTGTGCAAAAATATCTTAAAACTAATAAAAATAGAAAGTTATTGTAGAAAATTTATCAAGTCCAAGACTCTGCCCAGGCCTTACTGCTTGCTATCATCAACTGTTTTTCTGTCCTTTGCTGCAGTTACTCAATATTTCCAGGAAACACGAAACCTTTCAGCAGTAATAGAAAAAAAACAAGCCTCATAGTATTCCTACCTACCCTCCACCACTGCTGATTTCATCTTCAGATGTCTTGTTGGAGTTTCATGTGTGTTTGGATTTCTGTGGTGAGCTGAGGCAGGTCACTGAGAAGCGAGACAAAAAGTTACCCTTAACAACCAAACAGCTGAAGGCTGCAGCCAAGCAAAGCCACTCATGACTGTTTACATTAGGATCTAGTGGCCAACATAAAGGCTTGACAGTGATCAATGACTTCAGCAAACCTTCTCCCATAAACCTCCAATTCAATGATTCAGGCTAAAGAAGAAAAGGGAAGCACACCGATACATACCAATATATATCAAGACGTTCCAAGAACACCTGAAACACAGCTTGAGATGCTGGGTGGTATTAAGCAATGTTTGAAAACCACAGTCAGAAGTTGTCACAAAATAATATTAAAGGCTCATGTCTGAGAGGAACTCAAAGGACTTTTCTAGTTAAAGTAATATAACAAAGGCTTATGACAGCAGTTCAAGTGCCTATATGAGAAAATACATAAACAGTGACAAGTCTCTGTTTGCCCATCTCAAATAATCATCAATATTTCCACCAGTAGTCTTTGAAATATTGTTTGTAGAAATAGAGTTAATTAACTGAACATGAAAAGTTGCAGAAGAAAGTAATTAATTGTTCTTCTTTCATGGAATGACAACAAAGAGATGGAAAACAACCACAATAGTAAAACTATTGAATGATTGAAGCTAAGCATTCTGTCACTCTTTCCTTTGGTTAATAAATAGATTAAGAACATAATTATAAGAATCACAGCCTTTCGTATGACAGTGTCAGCTTGTTAGCTTGATGAATTAGCCTTATCATGAGATTCAGCAGTTCTGGACAAACACTTCACCTCTCTATTATGTTTTTCTCCAGTTTTGTTTGCAATGAACATTCACTTCCAGTCTCTCATTCAAGAATTATAACTTTTTTTTTGTGTGTATGATCCAAACATTAAGTCCACTTCCGATTGTCTTCCAAAATGAATGATTTTGTTGCTGTTCATCCTAAAAGCAATCATTGCTGGCACTATTCAAATCAGCTGGTACATCTTTACGTTTTCTTACTTAATCCACTTTTTGATCACAAAGTCCCAGTAGGTAATTGGTTTTGCATGGCTGGGTATACAAAGAAAAAGGCAATTGTAACAGTTTGTGAGTCACTGATAAATTCAGCTGTGTTTTTGTGAAAGCATTCTGTTATGATGCTTATAAACATTTCTGTTATGTGGGCTTGTCCTGTATGATCTGCTTTTACATCTGAGTCTGGTTAAGCTTCAAAATATCATGCAACTTAGTCATAACTTTTCACCTATTTTCTGAGAATTTGCCTGTGCCATATTCACAATTACACAATCACAAAATCACAGAACTGTCCAGGGTCAGAAGGGACCTCTGGAGAACATGCAGTTTAATGTCCCTGCCCAGTCAGGGCCTCCTGGAGCAGGTGACACAGAACCATGTCCAGGTGGATTTGGAATGTCTCTAGAGAGTGAGACTCCACTCCCTTCCCAGGCAGCTGTTCCAGTGCTTCACCAGCCTTNTAGAAAAGAATATATAATAAGCATGTTTCTGTTTGTTTTGGTTGGATTTTTTTTTTTTTTTCATATGTTCCTTAAGTATTTGTTTGATTTTGAACAAAAAGACTTCTGAAGCATAGCACATTTCTTCAGAACTGATCAATTCTGTCCATTGAAGCTGATCAAATTCTTTCTTAATTTTGAATGTCAGTACCACATTTATACTTATGTTGATGGGAAGCCATTCATAATAATGGAATAAGGAAGAAGACAGTTTACTCCTCTTGATTATATTTCATTAGATATATCACTAATTATAATTATATATAATATATATTATATATAATATTATAATATTATTGATACTTAACATGTTTAACAACTCTACTATAATTTCCACATTTTAGCACTTCTGAATGTAAATTTACATTTGTTGATGTATTTTAGTGAGTAGATTAAGCACAAGAAATTCTACGGTAATTGATCTTCTTGAGAAGCTATACACATGTTCACTTCTGCTACCACCTTGTATTAAGCTTTTCACTTTGCTTAGCTTTAGAGAGCTTTGCTGTAGCTGATCAGTGTTACAGAATCTCAGTTTCAACAAAACTTGATAGTCAGTTGCAACTAAGTTGTGCAAAAATATCTTAAAACTAATAAAAATAGAAAGTTATTGTAGAAAATTTATCAAGTCCAAGACTCTGCCCAGGCCTTACTGCTTGCTATCATCAACTGTTTTTCTGTCCTTTGCTGCAGTTACTCAATATTTCCAGGAAACACGAAACCTTTCAGCAGTAATAGAAAAAAAACAAGCCTCATAGTATTCCTACCTACCCTCCACCACTGCTGATTTCATCTTCAGATGTCTTGTTGGAGTTTCATGTGTGTTTGGATTTCTGTGGTGAGCTGAGGCAGGTCACTGAGAAGCGAGACAAAAAGTTACCCTTAACAACCAAACAGCTGAAGGCTGCAGCCAAGCAAAGCCACTCATGACTGTTTACATTAGGATCTAGTGGCCAACATAAAGGCTTGACAGTGATCAATGACTTCAGCAAACCTTCTCCCATAAACCTCCAATTCAATGATTCAGGCTAAAGAAGAAAAGGGAAGCACACCGATACATACCAATATATATCAAGACGTTCCAAGAACACCTGAAACACAGCTTGAGATGCTGGGTGGTATTAAGCAATGTTTGAAAACCACAGTCAGAAGTTGTCACAAAATAATATTAAAGGCTCATGTCTGAGAGGAACTCAAAGGACTTTTCTAGTTAAAGTAATATAACAAAGGCTTATGACAGCAGTTCAAGTGCCTATATGAGAAAATACATAAACAGTGACAAGTCTCTGTTTGCCCATCTCAAATAATCATCAATATTTCCACCAGTAGTCTTTGAAATATTGTTTGTAGAAATAGAGTTAATTAACTGAACATGAAAAGTTGCAGAAGAAAGTAATTAATTGTTCTTCTTTCATGGAATGACAACAAAGAGATGGAAAACAACCACAATAGTAAAACTATTGAATGATTGAAGCTAAGCATTCTGTCACTCTTTCCTTTGGTTAATAAATAGATTAAGAACATAATTATAAGAATCACAGCCTTTCGTATGACAGTGTCAGCTTGTTAGCTTGATGAATTAGCCTTATCATGAGATTCAGCAGTTCTGGACAAACACTTCACCTCTCTATTATGTTTTTCTCCAGTTTTGTTTGCAATGAACATTCACTTCCAGTCTCTCATTCAAGAATTATAACTTTTTTTTTGTGTGTATGATCCAAACATTAAGTCCACTTCCGATTGTCTTCCAAAATGAATGATTTTGTTGCTGTTCATCCTAAAAGCAATCATTGCTGGCACTATTCAAATCAGCTGGTACATCTTTACGTTTTCTTACTTAATCCACTTTTTGATCACAAAGTCCCAGTAGGTAATTGGTTTTGCATGGCTGGGTATACAAAGAAAAAGGCAATTGTAACAGTTTGTGAGTCACTGATAAATTCAGCTGTGTTTTTGTGAAAGCATTCTGTTATGATGCTTATAAACATTTCTGTTATGTGGGCTTGTCCTGTATGATCTGCTTTTACATCTGAGTCTGGTTAAGCTTCAAAATATCATGCAACTTAGTCATAACTTTTCACCTATTTTCTGAGAATTTGCCTGTGCCATATTCACAATTACACAATCACAAAATCACAGAACTGTCCAGGGTCAGAAGGGACCTCTGGAGAACATGCAGTTTAATGTCCCTGCCCAGTCAGGGCCTCCTGGAGCAGGTGACACAGAACCATGTCCAGGTGGATTTGGAATGTCTCTAGAGAGTGAGACTCCACTCCCTTCCCAGGCAGCTGTTCCAGTGCTTCACCAGCCTTGATGGAAAGAAGTTCTTCCTCATGCTGAGTGGAACTTCTTGTGTTTTAGTTTATGGCCATGAATGCAGAATTTGAAGTGAGATCTCTAAACAGTGAATTATTGTCAGTTGTATGTCTGTATTGCTCTGTGAGGACACATCCACTCGGAACTAAATTAATACTAGAATCTTATTTTCTGCATGGGTCACTATGTACAGAAGTCCTTTACTCCGCCTAAACTTGTGCTACATTCAGACCAGTAATTTGGAAGTAAAAGCCTGTGTCCTATCATTTATTCCCAAAGCTGTGTAATTACTTGGAGCTAGGGTGCACTAGGGTAAATAAAAGTCCCTCACAAATTATGGTCTCGAGTGTCTCTGTGCTGTAAGCCAAACTTGTTGTCAATTTCCCATTTTAATCATATCACAACACAGTAAAAATCGATCAAGTGTTTTAATTATTGTAGAAATGGGGAAAATTCTGTCATCACTCAGACAAGCTGCAACAAATACTAAAGTATTCAAATGTGCTGTTTCATTTACATTTGTGGACGTACTTGCCCCGTTTCCTTGTCAGTTCTGTTTGCCTGCCTTTGAATGGTATGGGATTTCTGCATGTTAATGCTGTGCACATAGCTGAACAGGTGACATGAGTTGCCTAATTGCTGAAAAATACACATGTGAGAGAAAGAAGAAAGGGAGTAACAGCATGGGAGCCCAAATGAGATATAAAACAACCAGTTTGAAGTAGGCTTGTCATTGGAAAAGCTCTTAAGACTGTGTTGCTCATTTTTGTTCTGCCAATTTTGCTGCAATCTGAATGATCTAAAAGAATAATAATCTGGAGAAGCATATTCAGAGGCCACAGGGTAAGAAAGAACATAAAAAAAGTTATGCAATTTCTATGTTAAAGGGTCAATTTTCTTACACTTCAAAAGAATGTAAAATAAAGCAATTATTGCTTCATTATTTCTTCAAGAGTATGTCATTACTTCTGCTTTATATATTGTTCAAAGGGAGCTTTGAATGTAGAGGGAATGCAGGAGTTCATATTAAAACTAAGCACCTACAGGTATCTGCACAGATTTAAACTTACAGATTTATTCATAAGTAATTTAGTATGGTTTTCCCTTATAAAGTTTTTAAAATAATATTCCCTAGTCCTGTAATTGACTTGGTATAATACAATGTTCTAGTCATATTACATAGTCCACGATTACTATAAAAAGAAAAAAAAAAACCCTCAAATTTTGATTTGCTCTGTAAATTTAACCCTTTTGCATCCTCTGCCAGATTGGAAATATAAAGGACCAGAATTGGAGCTGATGCACTATCTAGTTGGATATTCACTTTTCCAAAACATGGAGCACTTAGATCTGGAGCTTTCAGGCTATATCCTGTTTTCCAGGCAATTTGGTGCTATGGAGTCTTCCCCAGAAAATGACTGTGTGTTGACTTATAAACTCAGACTGCACCATACTTAACCCTCAGCCACTTTAGAAAGTGTGTTACAGATTTCACACTTTTGTTTGTGGGGTCTTCTTGTTGTAAAATGAAAGGTCTCTAAAGAGGAAGTAGGTAGGAAAAGAAGGAAAACAACACACACTCAAGAACCTCAGCCACACAAACAGACCAGCACCCTGTAAAAAGAAACATTTCAGAGCTATTTCTTCCTACAGAGTTGCTAATGCTGAGCAGAAAGAGGCTACAGGGGTTCTCGAGCACTAGAGAACAGCAAGGCTGTAGGCCGGTCAGGAGCAGACAGGAAGGTCCTTGAAGGGCATCAGAGTCTGTTCAGAGGTTGTACACTGTGGTAATCAAAGCTGGGGAAAGGGAATACAGATGGTAGCGAGAAAAAGCCTACCTCTCTTCTAGCCACAAGCAAGGGTAAACTAAGTTATGAAGGGTCTTGAAAAGGCAATTTTTGACAAAGCAAAGTTTCAGGAGAAATAAAGATGTAATCACATGGGTAGTTTCTTTTCACCTTGGGTTGGTGTGTTTTGCAACTTAACAATTGTATACCAAGCATCTTGAAGTTTCTCATGGCCAGATTTATCACCCTACTTTCTGTCAGTAGGTTTCACTACTCCTGTTTGAACTAACAAATTTGGTCCAAGGAGATTCTCAGCAAGTAGGACTAACCTAACTTAACGCTATTGTGGGGGGCTATTGGTGAGAACTCAGCACCAACCCCCCAGATAAAGATCTGGCTAGTGACTGGATTGAAAAACTACACAAAAGGTCTGACAACAGAAAATCTGACTATGAATCAACCACTTCACACTAAAAATATTTGCAGCCATCAGGGTCTGTTGAGCTATCCCTCCATGGCATCAGTCTGTGCCATGGTACAGTACCTCCTCTTCTGTAGGGACAGCTCTCAAGGCTAACCATGGAGGCCGAGTCGTCTCTTGCCTGACATCAGACATTGATGGGTTGGTAAGGGACATTTTTTGCAGACATGTAATATTTAAGATATGTTTAGCTAAGCTTCCTCAATAAACTTTTTATCCCAGCCTAGCTATAAGTGCAGGAAGTAGCATTGACTGCTGTTCATCCGTACTTATTGAATATCTTACATACCTAAATTTACTAAGTAGAACTCAATAAATCAACTAGTAGAGCACATCTTTCTGAGTGACATCAGGCTCTTCTCTTGCAGCAATCCTATAAAATCACCACTTAAGTATGAGCCTGAAATAGGTGGACATATTAGAGAAACCTTCAAAGTATTACGTAGAGACCATATGAAAATGTAAATGTAATAAAACACAAATAAAACTGCATGTGCACTTTGCACAATTTTCAGAGAGAAAATATATCCCCTTGTAAACATATCAAGGGGTTAGGAAACTGCTTCCTGTTTTCATAGCTCTGTTCAATCTACAAGAAAATTGCTGCTCTTTCTGGCAATATTTTCACTAACAGCAATATATTTTTATTTCAATTTAAGTCAAGTCTTGTCTAATTTTTTGTCCAGGTCTTTCAAGAACTCTTAATTCTTAAAAGGCTGGTGTTCCATAACTAGTAAGAAAAACAATAGGTTATTATAGGAGTATAAAAATATTAATTTCTAGCTAAAATTATCTAATAAAACAATGATTATAATTGCCAGTTGTCTCATCCCTTCCTATGTTCACTTATTTACTGCCACCTGGAGAACACAAACATACATAATTATCACTCCCTTAAGAGGAGAAGCCTTCTTTAAACACAAAACTTCCTTGGAAACCTTCCTGACTGGACTCACCAGTACAATATGGTCTGTCCTCCGTTACAGTTAAAAGTCTTATCAGACTTTTTTGGCTGGACCTTGCAGAGAACAATATTCACAAAAGAGTTAGAATGAATATACAATGATGTCAGAGGGATCAAAGGGGTCTGAATTTCTTTATAGAGGCTCATGTAAGGATATAAACTGAAGAATAAGTATGAAATCTTCTTGGTTTTATATAATTTGGATTTATTTTTAACATATGCTACTTCAGGCATTGTAAAACCTACAGAACAAAAAACAGTGCATTTTGTCTGCTTTCAGACAAGGAAGCTAAAATGGTACTTGAGAAATGTTTGACTCAAACCTAAGTACAGCAATGGCATTAGGCTTATATATCTAGCTACTATTCCCAGCAGTTTTCATTATTTTTGTGGGTTACCACTAAAAAGCAGATGAACTCTCACCCAGCTCCTCACTTACCCTGGAGGGACAGGTGGAGAAAATAGCAAAGAACAGTAGAAATCAATCTCATGGGTTGGATATAAAGACAGGAAGATTGTTTGCCTGTTAGCATCATACACAAAACACACCTTACTTGGGGAAATTAACATTATTTTTTGTCAATTAAAATAGATTCCAGTACTGAGAAGGAAAAATAAAACATTAAAATGCCTGTCTTTTCTCAAGTGTATCCACACTCTTCTACACTCCAAGGTGGTGGTAGAGGCTGTGATCATGAAGCAGTAATTTCTCTCTGCTGCTGCTTCCTTCTGTCTTCCTCTGCTCCAGTGTCAGCTCTCCAGGAGCTGCAGGTCCCTCGGGAGTACCTCTGCTGTGGCAGAGGCTCCCGCATTGCCTGCAGTGTGGACATCTGCTCCACCACTGCTCCTTCTCTCAGCAACCAGCTGTCTGTCAGGATGCAGCCCTGGCCTCTCCTCGGAGTCCCCTCTCCTCTTCCCCCACAGCCAGCCCCAAGGCACCTGCACCTGCACAAAGCACAGATGCCTTGGAAGTAAGATCAGGGATTTTCCTATAAAATGTTTAAGCACCCTGGAGTGACCTTAATTTATGACTTACCTGCAAATAACCAAGAATGAAAGCATGCTGCTGTATAGATTAGCTACTGAAATGTTGTGCAGATCAACAAAAAAACAGTCATGGGGCTCTGGTTTGAATCCACCATGTAGGGGTTTGGCTGCATTGTAAGGAGGCAAATAAACCTAAAAATTGATGGCATTTTGAAGTTATAAGTTCTTTCCAGCAGGAAAGAAGCAGAGGTCTTCATCACCTCTATCTTGGAATGCTGACACAGTGCTTAAAGAGCCTGCCCAGTCTGCCCCACCTTTAAACTTTTTGGCCTTTATTGATCCAAAACCCTCAACAAGGAAAAAGTTTTTGTTTGTTCTTAGCCTCCTCAAGGACAACTGAATACTTACAGGCATAAATTATATATCTAATTGTCCCTTAACATAGCAAAAATACTGTATATACCAGCAGCATCTTGATTACTCTATTTTTCCAGGAGGAAAAAAAAAAAAAAAGCATACATCTGCTCTCCCTTTCCCCCATGTCAGCTTGAATGACCATATCAATCACAGTTAAGCATACTCAGAAGAGATCCAAAGTATCCCAAGGAGAGAGGCAGTCATGTTCTCTTGAGAAGCTATCTATAATACTTGAAACATTTTAAAAGAGTAAAGCATCTGAAATGTCTTGTTTATTGGCTTAGGGAACAATGTGTGCTGTGAGGGATCTCTGGCATTAGCAGCCATCAGAACCCCTGTTACATGCACCGTGTCAAAACTTGTTCTCTAGGGCAGTCTTCAAGCAGTACTTGTTCTTGTAACCCTTGCCTTTTCTTCAGCTGTGTTATTCACTGAACAGCACTGACAGAAATCCCAGAGGGGATGACTATTCTGTTTCTGCTGGCTGGTGAAGTTGCTTTTCGTTTATTTGCAGCTACTGGGTGTTGGAGAACAAGGGTAAACACTGATGCAAAACAACTACAGAAATATACACTGCAAGGCACCACTAAATTACCAGTTGGAAAGCAAGTTTAAAAGTATATGCATGTTACAAATGTGAATCAAATATAATTATATATAATAAAATATTATTATAGAATTCCAACCAGTTGACTCATGAACCTTTATTTATGCATGCAACTATGAATATGTCACGTCAGATGTGACTGGTCCAACACTCACAGTGATCTCCTTCCAGGAGTGGAGCTAATCAATACAAGAGAAAATCCCACATAAGAGAGTCTGGAGTGACTCATGCATCCCTGGTGAGAATCTGGTCTGTCTATGCAGAGACTCTTGCAGAGAAGTTTATTTTGGGTAGATAGGTAGTTTCTTTTTGTCCCTTTCTTATGTGCAAGTAGGAAGATCAGTTTGTTATCACTGTGTCTTTTTTTGCACCCATCAAGATTTCTTTGTCCTACCTGGAAGTCCTTCTGAAAGCAGTTACTTCTGAATTTATCAGGGATATCTCACGATTCCTGCTAGGGAGATACTCTTCCTTATCAGTATGTTTACCAGGTTCCCTTCATGTTTGTTCCATCAAATTCACAGATGATAGAATTTTAAAGGTAGGTAAAGGAACCCGAATATCCCTCCTCATTTGCTCAAAAATAATTCCGTGTTAAACAACCCTTTCCTTCACCAAAAGTACCAGAAGATTCAAAAAAAGTACCACAGAGAATAAATAGAACTCTTCACCATTCAGTAAATTAATTGATCAACCATTTCAATCATGCAAATGATCAGGTGGGTATTAGCAGGCCAAAAAAAAAAAAAAAAAAAAAAAAAAGGTGTTATATTCCCTAATCGTAATGTGTAATGTGTATGTGTGTGGGGGGACACCTGTAGAGAAAGCACCTGTCAGGGACTGCCGATCCAGGACATCAGGAGAAGATGATTTTTACCAATGGATGAAACTGTCTGCTACTAAATAGAGACTGCTACAACCACCAGTTACCCATTGCTATGGTGCTGTTGGTTTTTAAAGTTTTTATACTGTTCAGGTGTTATAGTTAGGATAAAAGATGAATTAGAAAGGTAATTATTACCATTCTATTACTTCTGTGTGTTCAATTGTTCTGATTGGTTTTGGGGACCTCTGTTACAGCCCTCTGATTGGTTCTTGTACCCCTAAGACCCCATAGGCTGGGGGGTGGGGCAATGCAGCACCACCATACAAGGCTAGCCACCCCCAATTTTCCCTTATAAGTTATAAACCCTCCTTCCCTTTTCCTTTTGTGTCGTGATCCGCCCCTAACTCCACCCAAGTTCTAGAGCCCTCCGACCGAACCGTATAAGAGTCCCATGCGCCCCTAATAAATTGTTCACACTTGTGTACACCTGTTCCTACCCCATGCTGTGTGGATCATTCCTTCTTCCCTTAACAGACCGTGACATGTGTGTATTCTGGTGTGTAGGACATGAAGCCTGGAAATTGTTACAAGAAACAGGGTAAGGCCATCTTGTAAGACACTGAGTGTCATTGTCTGAAGATACACAATAGCAGATAATTCAGCATAAACCTACTAAATCACCTAACAAAGTGATCTTGTAAAACCATGGTCCTGACAGTCAACTATTTTTACATTCAATGACTAATTCTAAGTGCATTTACCCTCCTCCAAGTCTTAGGTTTAGATATTAGAATACAGCATAAGTTGGAATGCACCTATCACTAGACATAAATGCATCTGGTGGATTAAAGTGGTCTTACTTTTCTGTATCTTGTGTGTTTCTGCACTGTACAAATCATGTGTACCTCTGCACTTGTGATTGCCCCGGAGCTGTGCCTCTCCTTCTGGTTATCCAGGCTGTGTCTCTTACCACACCCTTACAGAGTGTGTGACATAGGACCTGCAGATTTCACCTGGCTCATCCCTCCTGCTCGAACAAGATCACCTACAGCCACTGGTCCAGGATCATATCCAGATGAGTTTGAATATCCCCATGGATAGAAACTACACATCTAGGCAAACTGTGCCTGGTCACTCTTGCCTCATGTTCAGCTGTAATCTTCTACATGTCAGCTTATGTCTGTTGCCTTTTGTTCTGCCACTGGACACCACTTGAAAGAGCTTGGCTGCCATTTCTTTCCAACCTCCCACAAGGTGTTTGGACATGTTAATGAATTTGATACCTCCCTGAGCCTCTATGCTGAACAGTCCCTCTCCTTATGTGAGAGGTGCTCCAATCCCTTAAACATCTTATTGGCACTTTGTGACATCTCTACTAGCTTTAAACCTGCATTGTACTGGGGAGGCCACAACTGGACAGTACTGCAGATGAACAGAACATCATCTCCCTTGACCTGCTGGCAACAGTCCTCCTAAAGCATCCCAGGATACCACTGGCTGTTTTTCTTTAATTTTTTTTTTTGTCGCTATGACACATCTTTGGCTTGTGTTCAACTTGGTAAGCTCCAGGATTCCCTGGCCCTTTTCTCTCAAGCTGATTTCCAGTTGGTCAACACAAGGATCTAACTGATTCCAGAGGCTTTTCCTCCCCAGGTGCAGGACAAGACTTTTCCCTTTGTTGAATTGTATGAGGCTCTTGTCAGACCTTTTATGTCTCCAGCTTGTGGAGGCCCCTCTGGATGCCAAATGGATGCATCATCTTGACATGTGTAATCAACACATTGTCAGATACCAGCTGTATCAGTGGTCCCAGGTTTGTGTCATCAACAGACTTGATAAAGGTTATGCTCTGGCTGTTCAGAGAATGTCCAGTCCACTTTAGTCTTTGCTTCTTTGTCAGGCTCTTATGGGGTACAATGTTGAAAGCCTTGCTGAAGTAAATAAACAACATCCAGTGTTCTCTGTCTACAAAATCAGTCATTTATTAATAGAATAATCAGTTTGGTCAAGGGTGACTTCCCTATTGTGTGCCTAGATCTTGCTTGATGAAGGTGTGACAAGTGGAGAAGAACCTAGCCATGAGAGTATCACTTTCGATTTTACATTTCTGGTGAAAATATGGGCCAAAATATAGCTATTTGATACTATAAAAAATTAATTAATCAATCAATCAATCAATCAATCAATCAATTAATTATGGCATATTCTTTATTTTCAATTCAGTTCCTTAATTTCTGTTCTTCAGGATGATCTGCATCTGATAAATGCACTGGCAAGGTTATATCTCCAGAGAGAATTTCACAGTTGTATTGGAATTAAAATAATCCACCTCGACCCATATAAACAGTTTTAAATCTAGTTTAATCCCTTTGTTAAGAATATTCTTGTCATTGATCTCTTGATATATTTTGTAATTATAACAGTTTTAAAAATACTGTCCCTAAACTATAACTTTTTCTCTCATTTTCTCATCTCATTGTCATAAACTGCCTTGCTTTTGTCATCTTCACTTCTTACTTCATTATTCTAATTGTATTATTTCATCATTGTCACGAAGCAGGTTTACCTTACTTATCAACTTCTTTTTTCTCATCTCAGCTCAAAAGGTTTATGCATTACAAAATTCAAGGCCTGGTATAAATGTCTTACTATACCTGTAGAGTTCTGCAGGAATAACTGGCATCACAGAAGTGACAGTATTTGTGAAGGACAGAGAGAATTTGTAGAATTTGAGTCAGTCAAAATATATTAATTATTTCTTAGAAGAAAGGTTCAATTTATAGGAAAAGTCTCCTAGCAAGCACTATGTGTGGAGAAGTCTGTTAATCCCAACTCACATGGAAATCCTACCAAACCCAAAGTAAATTGGATACTACATTACTTTGTTAAACAATCAGACTTTATACCATTCCTCACCATTTTAGACAAAGCCCTACCAGTAATTTATTAATTTATTTCAGTTATATACACGGCTGGTCCATGCCATCAATATTATAAAACATTAATCACAAACCCATTTGTTATGGAATTGTCAGATGGTGCATTCTTTGTAGTTCATTTCTCCTGTTGATTCATTCCATTAATCATAGATTATTTGATTTGAATGTCAAGATCTAGCAAGACTGTTCTTTTGTCAAGTTGAAACAGTGTTGCAAAGATTGATATGGATTATAATTGGGCTGGGAGTCAAGGTTCACCTGTGATTCCTAGCCGGAATAAGACTTGCTGTGTTTCCTTGGTAAACAGAAAGATTTTCAGTTTAGAAAGTGATTGCCAGCATTTACCAGAGATTCAAAATAAATGTCACTTGGAAAACACTCATGAATGCAATTCCAAGAATAACTTTAAGGGAGAAGGATCAAAATACATAATCAGGTAAATTTATAGATCAGGACCTCCAAGAAAAAAGCTATGATGGGAAGATCTCTCTTAGTTCTTCAGCTGCAACAAAGACTACAGTTGGGTGTGTTAACTTTACAATACACTTCTGTTTCATTACTTCCTATTAGTGACAATCCCAGCATACACATGCATTAGTTGTGTATTAGCTGGATTAGGTTAGGAAAGGGGGAAATCTTGCAGTCAGGGACAAAGCTGCTGCAGCTCCATGCACTCAAGTCCCAGAGGAAGGGAAGTTAAGCTTGCATCCCCAAATAAGCACATGCACACATACACGTGCACACAGGCACACACTCCATGCTACCTGTGTTGGGTTGGCCTTGGCTGATTACCAGACCTCACTGCAGCTGCTATCTCACTCCTCAAGAGGACAAGGGGAGAAAATAAGACGGGAAAACGTCATGAGTTGAGATAAGCAAAGGGAGAGCTCTGACCAATTACAGTAAAGGGCAAAAGAGATTCAACCTGGGGAAAATTTATTTAGTTTATTTTCAGTCAAAAGTAGAGTAGGATGGTGAGAAACAAAAAACCAGAAATCACCTCTCTGCTTTTCTTTTTAGGCTCAGCTTCATTCCTTACTCTTCTGTCTCCTCCCCTGTTCAGCACAGGGAGATGAAGAATGGGGACTGCATTCAGTCCATAACACTGTCTCTGCTGCTTCTCACAGTTCTTCTCTGCTTCAGCAAGGGGCCCCTCCTGTAGGATAAAGTCCTTCACCAGCTGCTCCAGTGTGAGCCATTCTCACAGTTTGCTGTACTTCAAGATCTGCTTCTCACCATGGCGTAGAGTCCATAGGGAACATCATGCTCCAACATGGGCCCTAGGTTTTGCCAGAAAATCTGGTCCAGCATGGACTCCTCTGGTCTACAACCCTTGCCAGGAGCCTCCTCCACCATGACCTCTCCATGGGCTGGCAGCTTCGTTCATGGCAAGTCCACTTGCTGTGGCACAGTGTCCTCCGCAGGCTGCAGCGTGCATAGGTGCTCATGTGTCACCCTCCACGGGCTGCAGAGGTCTTCTGCCCTGGTCTTCTCCATGGGCTGTGGAGGAATGTCTGTTCCAGCACTAGGAGCACCTCCTCCCTCTCCTCCTCCTATCACCTGGAAGCTCACAGGCCTTTTTTTTGCATGTGTTTTTCACTTTCTCATAGTCTAATGCACAGAGTTTCTTACCCTTTCTTAAACAAATATCCTCAGAGACACTTTTAGGGCAAAGAATGACCTTTGGAGCAACCTTGAGATATAATGACTTTATAAACATTATTCTCTTTTGTGGTCATCTTGTTTTCCCATTTTAGCAGAACATGCAGCTGGAGCCTTCTGGTATCCCAGTGGGCAGTTGCACTGCTCAATAACCTTGCCTCCAGCCTAAAAAACACTGGTGTGCAAAGAAACAGTCAAAACACAGCTCACCCTGCTCCCAGTGTCAATAAACCCTGAAGGTTAGAAAACTGAGTATCTTTAGAAGTGTTTTTTGACTGTGCCCTCACACAGACTCTGTATGAGGAAAAGCTTTACTTTATACTTAATGGGAACCTGAATCATCACCCTGAGTTCCCTGTCCGCAAGAGCATCTACCGTTTCTACCGTGTCTGCTTTGGGGACATAGTTTGTTACAGTGTCCCTTTGCAGAGTGCCGTGGAAACCAGCCACACAAATGTCAGTAGCTTTGGGATGTGGTACTGAGAAGATCGGTGTGCACAAAGAATGTGCATGACACCCAAATGAGCAGTATCAGTTCCCAGGGTGTGTCCTTGACAATGTCTAAGTAGTCTGGTTACTCTTAGTTCAGAGGGTTTGTCTTCAGTGTGCGTGTGAACAAACTGGGGGTGAGCATGGCTGTGCTCACAATGCTTTGTTTTGTGGCATTCTCTTATTCTATGTGTGATATCTGTGATTCCATGCTCCTCTGCAATATAATTTATGTAACCTTGTCTGCATGTGAAATGTATTTTTCTCTAAGGGACATCTAGACAAATTTGTTCTCAAATTTATTTGCTTTTCTTCATCAGTTTGGCAGCCTCATTGGTTTGATATATGGAACACTTTTGAGGGCTTTTATTTTGACTGAAATC
This sequence comes from Formicarius rufipectus, assembly GCA_013399695.1. Taxonomy (NCBI): domain Eukaryota; kingdom Metazoa; phylum Chordata; class Aves; order Passeriformes; family Formicariidae; genus Formicarius; species Formicarius rufipectus. Next base: position 45,490 of record VXAU01004280.1, on the reverse strand, counting down.
CTTCCCCACAGGAGTCTTCCATAGAGACCATGCTGATGGTTACCTAGTTTCCTTACATGTCCACCCTTAGAGACCATGTACAGTTTTACAACCAAGAGAATCCACACAGAGACATTTTTTCATGCCTTGGTTCTATGTTTTCTGCTTCGTGCAGGTGAAGAGTGTGTGAGCCAGGGGAGTACCCTGTACAGGTAGCTCTCCTCTCCGAGGGGATGGCTACTGAGAAGAGAAGAAATGGTCTTCTAGAAGAACCTCTCTGTGTCTGGGTTTCATGAAACTGCCATGAAGCTTCTTCCCTCAGGCTTCCTATTTGATCAGACTGCAGTTACTGAAAATCTCATTGTTTCTCACCAATAGAATTTCCAGAGCTTGCTTTCTACACTGAAATGAAATAATTTCCACTGTTTTTATTTCCAGCATTCATCCTGATTTGATGAACAGCAGCCAATTTTACTCTGCTTTATATTCTGGTCTCTGATTCTGCTGTTTACCTGCTCACACACAATTTTTATAATTTTAAGTAGCTGAATCAGTTCCTTGTTTTCAATTTTGATTTTGTCAGTCAAAAATTCTTTTACCTACAAGTAGTTTTTCCATTACAATTTATTCATGAACTGTAATACTAGCATTTCTGTTTGCATATCTACTTTTTCATCCAGAACATATATAGAATTTATCCACCAACATTATGAGTATTTCAAGTATGCTGACTCAAATTTAATCCCACACTTCATGAGTAACATTATTCAGCTAAAGGTAAAAATAAATTTTTACAGATGTTAATTTCATCTCATGATGGAGCCTAAAACACATCCCAGAATCTTGAGTATTGTTTTATTCCTACTAAATAGTCTGGAAAATATCAAGTCATATGATTGTTCTCAGAATAACTTAATCACTTTTTTATTTCTTTTTAAAATTTTGTATATGGATGAATTTGAAGTTTTGCTTCCCAGAGAAGCTGATAGAAAGCATACAGCAACATACATTTTTTATGTTCTCTTGTTTTGAATTTTCAGACTTTGTGTGACTTTTAAATGACTTTATGTGACTTTGTCATATATTAAGCTATGTTTTAGGGTGGAAAACATGGTATGAACACTAATTTATGTTTCTTTATTTCCAGGCCTCTCTGGGAATGTGCAATTGCTGCATTACTAAATTTGATTGTCTGAGTAGCTAAATAGATGCTCTGCAGGAGGACTGTTATGAACAGGTATAGTACTTTAGTAAACTTCTTACCTGATGTGAAGATCATGCTACCACAAGCAGCTTATATGACATTCTGAAGGAACAGAATATTAAACTTGGTGAACACAAAAATGATTTAATGTCTACTTATCTTTACATATGCATTTTGAATAACTTGAATTACTTTTATTTCAGAGATTAGGGCAGTTAAGGCTCTCAAGGGACTTTTGAACATCATCTCCTTCAACTCCCTTGCTCACGCATTGTCAGCTATAGCAGGTTGTCTCAGACCATGTCTGGTTGTGTTTTAAATATATCTAACTCTGGAAACTTGACAATACCTCACATAGTCTCTTTCTGTCTTCCACCACTTTCCAGTAATAAAATGTCCTGCTCAGGTTACATTTTCTGTATTTCAGTTTGTTTGCCTTTCTTTGTCTTGCTGAGTTAATTTGCTTCATATAACTTCTACAGTTAAGTGCATAACTGAACAGAAACTATCTGTTAGTACCTGTGTAGAAAAAAATTGGACTAAATTCTTATAAAGTCTTTCTTCTGTTTTGGATGGAGAATCAAATCACTTTTAACCAATTGGGAATTAATACATACAAGCCTGTAAAAGAATCATAAATAAAATGCAACAGATATTTTGGTTTTACTCTTTGCATTTTTCCAAAGCTGTCCTGTAGTCAGCTTTATGATACTGATCTGAAATCCCCAGCTTTGGTGTTCCACCCTCCCCCCCTTCTCTTCTTTTTAATTAACATTAATTAGAATCATGCTGTGACTTGAATTTAAGAGTTAGGTATTTTTTAGAGAATGCTGATTGGTGTGTGTGGTAGTGTTGCAATTATCCTACTGTGAGCATTGGAATTGCTGTTATCCAACTCCAACTATGGTAAAACTCCATATGCGCAGGAGTCCTGTGTGTTGTAGTACAGTTGTTTACTTGTGGTTTGGTATCTAAGTATTAGAGGAGACACAAAGATATGAAGAACATAATAGAATATGATTTGTGATAAGGGGCTGGTTCTGTTTAACATCTTTATTAATTCTGTGAATGAGGGTATTAAGAGCACCCTCAGTCTATTTGAAGACAACACTAAGTTGGGTGGGAATGTTGACCTGCTGGAGGGCAGGGATGAAGGTTCTGCAGTTGGATCTGGACAGGCTTGATTGAGAGAAAGAGACCAACAGGATGAGGTTCAACAAAGCCAAAGTTGGCTCCTGTCCTGGGATCAAAACAACTCCAGGCAATGCTGCAGGCTGGGGACAGAGTGGTTGGAAAGCTGCCTGTCTGAAAAGACCTCGGCTGGCAGTTGAACATGAACCAGTCATGTGTCCAGGTGGCCAAGACGGGCAGTGGCACCCTGGCTCCGATTAGCAATAGTGTGGCCAGCAGGATCAGGGAAGTGACCATCCCTTTATGCTGGGCGCTGGTGACGTCACAGCTCGCGTGCTGTGTTCAGTTCTGGACCTTTCATGATCAGAAAGATATTGAGGAGCTGGAGTGAATCCAATAGCTGGTGAGGGGACTGGAGCACAAGTCTGATGAGGAATGGCTGAGGCAGCTGGGGTGTTTAGCCTGGAGACAAGGAGGCTCAGGAGGGACCTTATCACTCTCTACAACTGCCTGGAAGGAGGCTGTTCCCAGATGGGGATCTGTCTCTTCTCCCAGATAACAAGCAATAGGACCAGAGGAAACTGACTCGTGTTGAACCAGGGGAGGATTAAATTCAAGATAGAGTCATAGAGTGCGACAGACTGAAAACACAGGCTCAGACTCTGTCAGGCAAAAACCAAAAGGCCAAAGCTAATGGCAAAATGCCCTTTATTAACTACAAGCTTATCTTTTATACTATTTTACTACTGTTCATGCATACCTGTGCTACATCTCATTGGCTAGGTGTTCTTGTTCATCAGTCTTAGTCCATCTTCTGATAGGTAGTCAGCATCTCTCCTCATGCTGGTAAATTCCAAAACACACTCCTGCTATTCTTGGTTGTTTTCTCTCTTTCTTCTGCTTTCTCAGGCCTGGCCCAAGGACACAGGTGGTGTTTTCTGCTGTTCTCCCTGGCCTACAGCAGCATCCTCTCAAGGCCAAAGCTGTCCATAGTCCAGTATTCCTCCATATCAGAGTACCCTGAGTAGGAAGGAACCAACGAGGATCATCAAGTCCAACTCTTAAGTGATTTGCGTCTACAGGGAACAAACCCATGATCTTGGCATTATTAGCACCATGTTCTAATCATCTGACCTAATCTCAGTTTTTGGATATTAGGAAAAATTTCTTCACTGAAAGGGTCATTAAGCATTGGAGCAGCCTGCTCAGAAAAGGGATTTAGTCACCATCCCTGGAGATATTTAAAAGCATGTAGATTTGGCTCTCAGGGACACGACTTAGTGTGGAGTTGGCAGTGCTGAGTTAACAGTTGGACTCCATGATATTAGGAGTCTTTTCCCTCCTAAAAGGTTCTATGATTCTATAACAGCAGTGCCTCACTCATTTTTTTTTTAAATGTCTTTGAAATCTTCAGAGTGAATGAGAACTCTCAGGATTAAAAAACTGATCTTGCATATAGTTACGAGGAACTCTCTTAAGGATATAGGACAGCTTAGAAGAAACTTATGCTAATATAATTCTGAAGAAAGAGTGATGTAAAGTAAAACGCTGCACAGAGAATCATATCTGTGGATCTATTCAAGGTTTGAACATAATGAATTTATGAGATTTCAATATAAATTGAGCATAAAAACTTAGGAAATTATTTTAAGTTCCCTAATCTATGAAGTGCTTTTATTGGAGAGCAGCTTATGCACTGATTAAGCTGAATAGATGTCACTTGAAATTATCCAAACCCTTGACACTGCATTTTTTTGCAGAATGAGATATGCCAGGGACTTGAAATTTGTATGACAGAATTGAAAATTATATGTTGGAACTACTCCAGGGCTCACCAAATTTGCAAGGACTTAATCCTTTGATTGAATAAATTATTTTACCAAGGGTTACCCAGAGAAGAATGTGTTGGGAATTCTGGCCTATAATTTACTGTGCAATGCAGTGTAGTTGTAAGTCAAAATATTCACAAAAGGGACATGTGAAAAAATTACGAAAAAGTATTCACATTAAATGTACCTTAAATCAGAGTGCTGTCTGTACTGAATAAGAAACCATTGCTTACATTAGCTAGCAAGTGTTAGTCACAGACTCCTCCTGTAAGTAAAAAAAAAAATTCTCAACTCTCATAAAAGCTCCTGTTTTCTAAAATGGTTTTGTTGTACTGTCTAGTTTTAACTTCTAAAACAATCTTGAGAATAAGTGGGCAAAATCATAATCTCACTGAAGTTTATGGGCAAAATTCCTACAGTAAAAGAAGAATTAAGATTTTCTGAAACCATTTATGATTAAGATTTTACCTTTTCAAATTTCATCACTTGATTATGAATGCATAACTTAGTATAAATAATAAATGTAAAATCAGAAATTTTGATTTAAATTGTCCTGTTAGAAAATGGCAGCTTACCTTCTCCAAAAATTTCTATTCAAATGAAAAAAAAAATTGATTCCACACTATGACATAGTTTGTTCTTCACTCCCAAACTATCATAAATAGGGCCCTATCTTCCAGCAATGTAGCCATCCCTTGGAAAGCCAGAAGCAAGAGAAAACAAAACATCTACACACTAGCTATGTGATTCAGAACACAGACTTTTGTATGACCATCCTAACCCAACCAAAAGCTGGGCTTTTATTCCTTTTGGTTTCTACCGAGACTGTTCAGCTCTGTGGAATATCAGATGTTTCAGGACTGACAGAGGCAGTATCACGGTTTTATAAAGTTGCAGAGTTTTCATGAGGTGAGATCTAAACTGAAGTCCTGATCTTAAGTTGGTTCAGGAAGTTGTGGATACCAGTTTTCTAATCTCCACTGAATATTGACTGAATGTGCTAGTTGGACCTAAGAGCTGTTGTGAAAGAACAGACAGGTTGTTCTCAGAAAAGTTTCATAAGTCTCACATGTCAGAACTCAAATCCATCCATACACAGATCAGATATTTTTGGAAATCAGGAAGATTCACACAAGACTGGGAAAATGTTTTTACCCAATTTAAAATTCAAGATTCAATTTTGCAGGAAACAATAGGAATGTTGCAGCTCTGTGCAACTGAGCTGAAAACCCTGCTCTTTACATTGCAGTAAAAAAATGGGGTATTGGCTGCACAAATTCAGTGTAATTGTAAGATTAGAGAGACATTAATCTAATTAGACTAATTAGAGAGGCTGCACTGTGTTGTGCAGTGGACTCGACTGTCAGGCCTACAATTTTCACAGAATTAATATGATTTGGAGACTACCATTACTTCAAATTGTCAGGTAAGTTTTGTTTTTTATTATTCAAATTATAGGTAATGCCCTTAAAATCATTATCTGGAACTTACTGATCTATTTTCTTGGACAGGAATAATAATGATGATGAACATTTTCTATGGTATAAAAGCTCAGCAAAAAGGGAAGAATAAATAAGAAAAAAATCCCCAGATTTGTTATCACATTTTGACATTGATATACAGGTTTGTCAGAACCAGATTCCTATATGTACATACAAAGACTGATGTTCAAATGAAAAATATTTCATTAGGTGTCTATTCTTTCAACTTCTCAATGCTTGTCTGATGTCAGGATGATATAGACTCAACAGGTTATTTACACTGCAAATATAAAATACTAAAATGCTAACTCTTCTATCCTCACAAGATTAGATTGAAAAACAAATTGGTTCATAAAAATTTGGAAAATATTTTAATGATGTAATTTTGATAATAGTTCACAAATTGTTTGCCACCAATATTCCTTTGCATGTATCTGTCAACTGATATTCACTGTTTGAGCTGTGCTCTCGTTTATCTAGTTCCTATAAGGTTGGTTCACTTTATTTTCACCTTAGTTCATTTTTGAATTCTTTAGGAACTGGTCTGTGCACATGTGCATGTGATAACAAGCTCCACTTACTTGCCTCAGGTATAAACTAGGGACGAAACTTCACAGGAAGTGAAATTGTAATTAAATTTATATTAATAACAGAAATATAATTTACTATGTGCATATACATCTATTTTTATTGCATTCTGAATTCTTCCATCCTGCAATCAAAGTTAGTTGCAGTCTAACATGAGTGCTGTGAAATGCTTGGCTGAGCATCTCTGTCTTGTGAAACCTGAACATGTTCTGTGCCTGTTGAATATAACATAGTGTGTAAGGAGATAAAAAGCCTTCTTCCCATATTTCCTCCCTTGCAAATCCATTACAAATATATAGTTTTAGGAGTATGTCACTAGCACTAGTTATTACATTTGGGAACTTTCCACATGGAACATTGGAAAGGAGTCTTGTGCTCGGTCATGTTAAAACTCTAGAAGTTCTTTTATTCTTCCTCCACAATTCAGAAGGCCTCAACCTGACAGAAGAAGAGTGAAAAACTGGGATAAACAAAATTTGAGTATACAAAAATATTGTCTCTTGTTTGCGGAAAGACCTCCAGAGAAAAGTTTGTATAGTCTGTGGCAATGAGGTGAAGACATAATGATCCTTGAAGACATAAAAACCGATTTCTGGCAGTACTGCTAGGAGTTTGTTTCATGTTGCTAGTATAAATTTACTTCATGATTTCCGGCTACTACATCCACCTGCTGCCCACCATCCTCTTTAATGAGTCTTGTAAAATGGGAAAAATAACTGTACTTTGTTCAATTTTACATGAATCAAATGGTGTGCTAAGGAAGCTTCTAATGAATTGGGACTTCCCATAAACTAACTGAAATTGATATTTACTTTTTCAATAAACCAGATGGTGCCAGATAGTGTTATGTGGTATTAACTGCAATATGAATGTAGTGTGTAATATGATCAAATTGCCTTTTGTTACTGAGATTCCTTGAAGTAAGAATTTTATATCATATTGAAATATCTTATGATTTCATTCATCATTTCTGCATGCAGCTGACTATTACCACTATATAAAGATTAGCTGTGTGCAGAGGAACAGAGAAAATTAAGCATTCCACAGATCATCTCTGTGCGAATTTAAGCTTTTCAAAGAATCTGATCGTGGTAGTTTCTAGCACAAATTAAATGCACAGTTTAATAACTCATCTTTTCACTGTTCATGAAAGATCAGATCCAGCAGTCAGTTCTTCATCATTGAAAGGTATCTGCCAGGAGTGAAAGATAGGGTTCCTTGCTGTGCTGGTTTTGTCTGGGATAGAGTTTTATTCGGAGTGGACAATATGGGGACTTGTTATAAGTTTGTGCTGCAAACAGGGATGTTTTTGTTATTACAGAGCAGGGCTTACACAGCCAAGGCCCTCTCTGCACCTCACCCAGTCCACCAGTGAGCAGTCTTGGGGGGAACCAGGGAGCTGGGGACAGACTCAGCTGGGACAGCTGACCCCACCTGACCACAAGAATATTTCAGACCATGTTTGGAGTGATAGCATTTGTCTTCCTTAATAAACTTTATGTGTAATTAAGCCCTGGTTCCTGGAAACTACCTGCCTGCCAATTGAAAGTAGTGAATTAATTCCTTATTTTGCTTTGGTTTATGCCTGTGGATTTTGGTTTCTCTATTAAATGGTCTTTATCTCAATCCATGCATTTTCTCACTTTTACTCTTCTCTGACTAGAAGGAGGGAGTGAGTATGTTGTTCTTAGACACCCACCTGAGCCAAAGCACAGCACGTGCTTATGAACTGACTAAACAGTTTCTACTCTCTTGAAAATGGAACTCAGATGCTAAAATATGGGATAAATTACAATGCTCCTATAAAACAATCCTATTCCAGAATACTTATGGGAAAAAGTCACCTACATTTCTCATCCCAGACTCTAAGAAATCTACTACTATTTGATCAAAATATAAATCTCCTCTCATTAATCGAATGCTTTACTTTATTTGTAAGAAGTCTACAATTGGGAACAAAATGTTCAGAACACAACTGTCTTCAGATATGTCTTCCTGTCACTTTGAAGAATGTTTCAATTTTGCTTTGCTGCTGACAATATCAATATACCAGTTCATTGTCATTCTCTCAGTGCAATCAGAGTATGATAAATAGATGTGCTTCATTTAGGTCTGATAAGATTTGATTTGCTCTAAGAAAAGAGATAAAAAATGTATTCTCTCCCATCTCAAAGTGACTAACAGCAATTGTGCAGGATTATTGTGGCAGGAAAGATTCCAAGTAAAGATTTTTTCAATGCCATATTAAAAAGAAGTGTGTTTTAATTGTCAGCATTGTATGCCATGTGGGAACGGAGACTTTATTTTGTGCAGGAAGATGGAAATATTTACTCTTGTCAGGAAATTGGCTAGGAATTCCAGGAGTGACCTTTGATTTCTCCTTGCATTGTGTTGAATGGAATTACTAGAACTAGGTGGATATGACTGAACATGAAGTGAATTTAAGCCTGATTGTTTTGTAAAATCTTATGAAGATTCGTATAGAAGGCAATACAGCTTTGAAGACTTTTTTCCTGTGTATTGAAATATTCTGTGAACTCAAAAGGGGCACATTTATAGTCAATAGTAAATAACCTGGTTATTAATTCCATGCATGATATCTGTTCCTTTTTTTAGTTCTATAAATGGCAAAAATGGGGAATAAATATGGCTCAAATACGCAGTTTCCTTATAAAATACATTATAGTCTTAGCCTGTTCTGCAAACCAAGTTTTGCAGAAAAGTGTCTGGATGGAACTTATAACTTGCTTTTCACAACAAACTTTGAACTCCAATTAAGCAGGAGTAAAAGCTATAATCCAAACATTGGACTTGGATATTTTATTACACTGAGGTAATACAAGTTTACCTTGTTGTTTTTAATTTTCAATAACCTTTCTACCTTTGCTGTCCTAGGTCTTTCTCCTACTTGTACTCTTGCTTCAGGCTTTGAATTTACCTAATGAAAGACTATCTAAAGTCTTATTTTTAAGGGTACTACTTTTAATTGTAGAACCATAGAACTCTTTGGATTGGAAGAAACCTCAAAGACCATCTAGATCCACCCTCTCTGCCATGGACACTAGACCAGGTTGTTGAGAGCCCCATCCAGCCTGGCCTTGGACACTTCCAGGGATGGGGCAGCCACAGTTTCTCTGGGCAATCTGTGCCAAGGCCTACCCACCATCACAGGGAAGGATTTTTTTATATACCTAATCTAAGAAAGAGTGGAGTACAGGTTATCTAATAGATACCATATAGATGGAAAAAAAGAGAAATACAGCAAGTAAATGAACATTGATTGTTGCTCCAGATTTTTAAAAGTTAATTACATAAACTAACAATGTTTTTATGTTTTTAGACACTTCACTATATACACAAATTGGTTTAAGACTTCCGAAGTTAGTTTCACTCTTAAAACCAACACAGAATTCTCATCATCTGATGTAATAAATGATTGGAAATAAGAAACCCAAAGAATTAATTCCAAAACAATTCAAGAGACTGTATTTAAAAACATGCTGTTGTATTTTTCAGAAATAATCCACTGAATACATTATGGAACAGTAATAGACTTCATCATATGGTTAAGTCTAATGAAGTGCTCTCTTCTGTCAAGAAAAACTTAGGTGACTGTTTTGCCAGCTGAGTTGTAAGAATGAATAGGCATTCCATTGTATGGTTTCTTTTGAATGTAGTGTCTTACACCACTGCAAGTTCACTGCTGAAAAATATATGGAATTTTAAAATTTTTTTTAATTACTAAAGAAGATGCTTCACTGCATTAACTTCTTTGGAAAAAACAACAAAAAGTCAGTTTCTTCCCATTGTCCTTGCTTCTTTCTCCTCTTTGCAGTAGGTACCAAAGGACAGATAGGAGTTAGTCAGTGAAGGCCTGAGTGGAATAGAGAGGGTAAATTGGAAACAGTAGCTCAAGTCCTCCTATAAAGTAATAAGTAGAGACATTATTAGTAGGCAATAAACTGGGACAAAAAGAAAGAAACTGTTGCTCATGCAATGTGGAGTTCAGTTGGAATTTTTAATTTTTTATTTTTTTTTTTTTAATATAAGTTGTTGTTTGAAGTTATATGGATTCAGAAATAATCTTGATAAATTAATTTGGAAAAATCTGGACTTAAAACTATTGCTTACCAAGATATTATCTTCTGGCTCATGAATTCCCTGAATAGCAGACTGATGGATGCTGGGAAACTTTATGGATTATTTACTGTATGCTCACTCTATTCCTGTGCCATCCTGGGCACTACTAGAGTGATAATCCAGGACTATGTAGACCATTTGTCTGGGTCTGTTCTTGTGCATGGGACTGTTATGCCTCCTGTTTTTCTTATCAATATTGTTGTCTCAGTCACTCCCAATAACTTTAGAAAGCAGTGATAAGTCCTGTTCCTTGTCTCTGAAATGATATCAACATTCTCTATTGCACAAAAAGCTGGTTACCTAGCAAAAAACAAAATTGCAGGCAGCGTTCTGAGTTTAATGAGAACTTCACATATTCACAGACCGTGTATTTAAAACTCAACAATATTGATTTCTATAGTTTGAACACAGAGGCTGTGATTTTTAAGAGTTCCATGAAGAATAAAGGGCAGTAGAAATAACAACTATCACTCCTGTATTTTCAGAAAGAAATCACTGTTTATCTCCTTATTTCATGCTGTGACAGGCAAGTGTGAATATTTCTTTTACACTGTTTCTTTATGATAACAAGTATCTGTCTAGACACACCATTGCAGTTTTGAAAAAAGTAATTCGGGAAAATAAGGGAGAATCTTTAATGAAATAATTTCAGTTGTGTTGACCATTTTTTGTTTTATTTCATTGTTTATTAGGTCATGAAACTGCCAAGCAAATAAGCATTAATTGCGATGTATGACTAATATAAACAATTATGTGACACGAAGTTTGTGTGATAGAACAAAAAAGTATTCTGTATGAATCTGAATCTCTGTGACAGCAATCCTGTTAGAGGTCTTTATTTGTTTCTCAGCCTGCCTCCCTTAACCATACAGATTTCATTTAGAAATAGTAGCACACTTTGACATCTGCTGAGCTTCAGAAGGCCATTTCCAACTAGTCATAATGCCAAGAACCTGTATAAGCTTCTGTGCCCCACCAGACAGCTGTGCTGAAATTGTTCTTTTTGGATAAGGAAATATTTGGGTTCTACCAAAGATTTAATTTTTCAGGAAAGGTAGTTTCTCCTAATTTAAATTTTAGCAATAAAAATGTAATAACAACCCCCATTGAAACAAAGACTTGTTGGTTGTGCTGTGTCCTAACAATTGAAATACTTTAATTTTAATTTTCTTTGTCTCAATTTCATTAAAAAAAAACCCCAAAAACAAGAAGAAAAGCCAAACAAACTGTAAACCCATAGTTTTCTGCTCAGACCTGTTTTGATCAATACATATTTCACTAAAAAATAATTAAGTTGTGAATCAGAAAGTTATGCCAACTTATTCATGATCAAAAGCAGAGAATGGAACTTGGTGGAAGGTTTACAGTTAGTGATGACTTTAGGTTTGAAAGGCTAACCCTGGAAAAGATCTGTAATTATGCAATGCACAAAGAAACAGATTGCTTAATAAAAAGCATAAAATAAATTTGTTCTCAAAAACCCTTCTAAGAATATGCTATTTATTCTTAAGAATTGTTTACTGGTGGATTATTTTTGCATTGGTAAAGATATAGATTTAACATCATTTTACCATAGATGGATTTCCCATTTGAATTATTCTTTTAGGTGAGAGTGATGTTTGCATGGAGGAAATTTCACAAGAAAACAAAACTTTCGGCCTTTAAAATCTTTCACAACCTCCTAATCCATCCCTAGATGCACTTCTCATCTCAGAAGTTACCAATAGAAATAATCTAAAATCTAATCAACTCCGAGAACATTTCTGTCTTCAACAATTAGTTATTATTGTTAATCTCCAATTAGGTGATAAAAAACCTCCTCAGTTTTGAGAAAGAATCGCAGGTTTTTGGTGAGCAAACGTAACTACTCAATGCTCAATCTGATACAAGCACGAGCAGATCCAATCCTGTCCTGCCATCAGAAAATAGAAAACCTGAAAAAAAAAAGGTAATTTAATGACTTGTCCTCCAACAGAAAATGTGCTGAATGCCCATGATCAATGACTTCTTTTGTTTGAGTTTTGGTGTTGTCTTTTTCCCTCTAACTAGCTTTATTCAACAAAGACCTTGGAAACTCTTTTTTTGCCCCCCTCTAATTCTCACAACTGTTTGTACAAAATTTTCAAAATAATATGAAAATATTATCTTTGATTGAAAGGTAATGCAACTTTAGGGAAATGCCAGTAATTCCACCATATCTGTCAAGATGACATACTCAGTGTGCTTGATTTAACTTGATTATTTCTACTGTCACTCCAATTTTGTGGAGTGCGTTATCAACACATTGCTTTTTATTACACAAAATCAGCAGCACATTCACTGAAAGGTAAGAAAAGAAAAAAATTAGATTTTCAATATTTGAATTGAAGTTTGTGAATTCAGTTGAAATTCTGATTTCTATGAATAGTTTCACTGTCTTTACATTATATTTAAAAACATTATTTTACTTAGTGAAAAAATATTGATTACAAGTGCTAAACTTTTTGTTTGTTTGTTGTTGATGTCAACTGATTTTGAAATGAAGCAATATTAACATTTAGTAGTCTATCTGAAGTGATTTAATGCACAAGACTGATCTCTAGAGTGAATGTGGAATTGGACTGCCAAGTATTAGTGCAACAGTAAAGTTGCTGTAGCTCCCAGGACATTGCCTTTGTGACAATAAAGGCCTGGCTCAAAAATGCTGCTCTTGTAGGATCTTGTAGAGTAGGAATGTATATGATGATCTCTTGTATTCCCAGCAGCTGAACACCCTTGAAGTGCAATTCACCTTCGTGCAACAAAGCAGGAAACCCTGTTTTCGATGTGATGAGCCACATAATAAGCAGCATGTTCAGGTCACAAACTCTTTTTTGTCACCCCACTCTAGAGAATTGGTTTGATTCAGCGGGGAGAGTCTGCCACAAGTACACCAGGAGAGAGGCCCAAGTGGGACCTGTCTTCAGATGCAGAATAGCAGTGCTGATAACTCCTGGTTTGGGTTCTTTTCCATCTGCTCTCTCCTTAAATACTTTATGTATTTTACTGGGGCAAAAATCATTGCAGAACTGATTGCCACACATAATACTTTCAAAGATTATCTTTTCAGAAAAAAACCTGGTGCTGCCCACCTCTCTAAAAGAGCTGTCATGTGAAAGAACTTTTCAAATTGTACACTGTTTCAAGGAGAGAGTCAAACCTGTGCTTTCCACTTCCCCAGAGAAGCCACAAAACTTCATGCCCCTGTGGAGAAGCAAAGAGCTTTTACATTCATCTATGCTGCTACTTCTTGCAAAGGCTGTGTTATTCATAGTGTCAGAAGGGAGGCAAAGAGATTCTAACTTGGAAAACTAGTAATAAGAGCATGTGTCTGGGGTAAGACAGATGAACTAGGTCTGTTTCTCTTTGACAATTTCAGAAAAAAAACAGAGAAAGTGAGTATTGGACTCTTGGTCAGCTGAGTAGATTGCCCTGGTAACAGATTCAAGGTTGAGATTCTGCTTCTACATTACATGGAAGATTTATAGATCACACCATTTTAAAGGGAAAGCATTGTTTCTGTTCTGTTCTTTGTAGCTGAAGCACTGGCACTTACACTCAGATTGGTCTGAGGATGCTGAATCTACAGACAACTTCTGTACACGGTGTGGACAAAGCTTAGACTCACTCCCTTGACCCTTTAAAGCAAATTGATCAGGGAAGCCAAAAAGATTGTCCTAGACACTTACACTCCATGTTAGGGTCTTATGTGCAGTAGCACCCCTGCACATGAATGCCTGTTGTGCTCGTTCCAATGAGTAGGGAGTGGCTGCTGCTCGTGGCAGGCGTCCTCTAGAGGTTACACCTGCCAAAAATTGCCCTGTTCAAGCATTTTATTGGACCTAGCTGCAAACACCTACAAGCAATTCTCTTCCTTGTGCAACAAGTTGAAACCTGAAATTAAAAAAGGAACTATCTCCTCTCTTTTATACTTCCCAGTAATTTCCACAGTGGCAGGACTAAGACCCTCCTCAAGAGGAAGATGAACTGTTGTCTGATTCTTTGGAGGAGAATAATTACTGTTGATCTAACTACCCCTTTTCAGTTAAATTGAATTCACGACAAGAAAAAGGTAATGAAAAAAGCAAATTGTAGGATTGTGGCAGGTGATAACCAATAATAACTAAAAGGAAAAAAGTGTTTTACACTGTATTTTGTGACCAATTAAATTTATTTAAATTATTTAACGAATAAAAATGAAATTATAATAAAATATTGTTGAAAGTTTTTGATGCTTTAAATCTTTCCAGAATTTGGAATTTTTGGTGCGTGCGTAAACTTAATCCATTCCTGTTAGAATGTTGGATTTGCAATCTTGCCAACCTGCTTAAACAATAAATGGGCTGGAGGCACAGAAATGGAAATGTTCTATTAACTAAATAAGTGTTCTCTAAACCAGCTACATTAGTCAAAACATTATTATCACTGCCTGCTTGAAGAAAAAGAGACCAATGTTTACATGTTCACTGTTGTAATCTAACATCTATTCTATTCTATTCTATTCTATTCTATTCTATTCTATTCTATTCTATTCTATTCTATTCTAATATTTTAATTATCTTTTTCATTTTTATTTTGTATGAAAAATCTGATAATATAAGAGCAGCTAATGACTGTCTATTAGTCACCAGCACGTGACAAGTAATAGCTAAACTACCTTTTTGGGGCAATGAAATCATAAGGAATCTAAGACTTTTTAGTTTGTGGTAACGCTCAAAAAGCATTAATTCCTCTAATGCTGCCACTGAAGCGATGTTTTCTCCTAAGATATAAATGCAAGGAATGTCGGAAAACTAAGATGCAGATTTACATAGGTTTTGTATTGCAGCAAAATGACTCCTTCCATCTTAGGTCTTGATTATATTTCTTGACGATACCCAAATCCTATTGTAATTTTCTTGGCTGCTCGGTGTGTCAATTAATGACTTCAATGAAACCTCAGTTAAGATCCCAAAGTCCTTTCTGGGATGTGACTGTCCATTGCAAATTCCATACCATATAAATGTGTTTTTTGCCTTAGTAGAACTGCCAGTTCTGTAGTTCATCAAACCCTCACTCAGTTTTGTGACTGAGAGTTTAACTTATGAAAACTGTAGAATTTTTGGGTAGCACTAACTATCCAAAAAAGCTACAGCTGCAAACTTGCAAATTTCGATGTTAACTTTCTTTGTATCACCAGTGCAGACATCACCAAAGTTAGTCTTAACAACGATCCACTGAGTGTTTTGGAGTATTGCTAAGCTTTCTTCATCCTGAAAACATGCCAAGTCCTGCTGTTTGCTTCCTTAATTTTGAAGATCTTTTAGTTCATTAAATGACATTTCCTCTAATCTTATCTCTGGTTTCTTTCCTTTTAGTTTGAAACGCTTTTGAAAATCTTAGTGCAGTATTTTGTTCACTGAACTGCTTTTGCCCATATTGTTCCTGACTCCATTGTAAAACTTCTGAGGCAAGGTTTTCTGATACAGAAATCACACTGGCTTTTTTTCCAAGTTCTTGTCTACGTTCAGTGACATAATTTTCTATTGTAGGTACACACATCTTACAAGGGATGGGAGGTAGACTTGCTGGTTTGAAACTCCTATAATCCCTTTTAAAATCATGTTTGTGATGGGGAGTTTTCTGTTATGTATTTTAAGATGTTTTTAAAATCTATTTCTGATACCTTTAAATTTATCTAAAATATTTCATGAAGGTTTGATATGGTGGGATCCATAGCTCCAACATTATTATGCAGTAATATATATTCCCTGATTGAAACAAAGGGAAAAGAAAAACAATTAAAATGAACATTCATATTTCAGTGTGAAATCTTGTCATGGTACTGTAGATGATGACATTTTATAGACTACAGATTATCTGCGAGTTGAAAACTAGTGTTAGAAAACACTGGACAATTTCAGTAGTTTTTTAAGAATATCTCATAAACTTGTGCTTTTTCCATGTAAAAAGCAGCTGCAGACATAACAGTCTCTGAGACACATTTAAACTCAATTGCCTTCTAATGTATTCTACAGTCTTTAAAACTTTTACATTTCTACAGCAATACATTACCTTAACAATTATCAAGTGATTTTGATTGTTTATATAATATAAAAAGAAGGAAATGATTTACACATAAACTCAAAAAAATGATTGTTTTAAATGAGAGAGACGTTAATTTAACATATATTTTGATATAATTGCTTGAGGAAAATGAATTCTCGCCTAATACCACAACAGCAGTTAGGAGGGAAAGTATTAAGTGAAATTATAAATGATGTCTCAGTGGGGTGAAACAGCAGACAGTGCATAAAATGAGTAACTTAAAGGAGCCTGACATTATAAGCTTCCCTTAGACACAGGAAACCAGAATTCAGACTGCTGAAAATATTTTATGCTGAAGTCAACAGGACCAGACTTCACATTTAAGCTGAAAGCTGGACTGTGTTTTTGTCTGTTTGATGTTATCAATCTTGGATTGAAAAAAAAGTTAGTAGTCCATGTCACAAAGAGCACATCTTGAACTTCCAAGGGTTGGACATTACAATGCATTCTGATTTCGAATGTAGGAAACTAATCAATTTATGTCACCACAGGAATGGTTCTTTATTTGCAAGACTTTAGGGATTTGCACTTTTCAACATGCTCTGTTGCTTTTAAATCTTCTGAAATCATTATTCTCATTGAGAATCCTGGGACTTCATGGGAGACAGAGTTCAGACTTATGTACTGAGGACTGCCTGACACTACTGTTGTGATTGGTACATCTTAAATCTCCATTTGGGAATCACCGAGGAAAACTATGTGTCCAAAGTAACTTGGGAAATTTGCGTGGCTTTTAATTTCCCTTTGGCCAATGTTAGAAATCTGACCACATTTCAGTGAGGAACCTATAGATCCCCAAGTAAATTTCTGCAGTTTACATGTCCACATGTCTGAGCTGATAATTCAGATGCAGTGAAAGCTGCATCTTTAGATAGTGCAAATGGTTTATTCAGATTTATTTGAGATAGCAACAGAAAACTACTGTATCACATACTGTTGATCATCAGCTTTTTGCAAATCTTGGACTGCTTTTGTGTCCTGGCATCTGCCACTAAAGTCAGAGAAAGACCAAGTATTTATTTGGGAGGGTATGATGTTATCATTATTAGCTGAGAATATTTCCTATTCCATCTAAGATTGGTGGCATCTAAAAATTGAGAAAACCAAAATAAACCTGAAGCAAGCACTGTCTGCACACTGAAATCTTGTAGTTTTATCAGACAACTCTGATGAGATTTAATAGAATGAAGACAATTAATAAAATTTTGAATGTATGACAGTAGGAAGAGCTGTTGAACCTATATATTATTTATTTCTGTGGGTTTTTCTTGTGCTTTTTCAATATGCCACCCTTTTCAAGTCTACATGAGTTAACAGAGTAAAAATATACCTGGCATCATTATTCAACCTCTTGACCGTGATACGCAAGACACATTAAACATGAAATGGATAGTAAACTACAGTTTTAAATACTTGGAAAAACAAATTGTGATGAAACTGCTTTTGAACTCTCACTGAGTTCAGTCTGTTGCTGTTACTCTGTCACAAGTCAGTCTGCAGGCAGTGGTATGATAAAGTTGAGGCCAGTAGGGCATAGATAACTATGAAGTCTCAGGTTCACCAGAATTACCTATTTACCTCCTACCACCCTCTGTCTGAAAACCATTGCATCAAATCCATTTTTCCAGCTGTGCTACTCATAAATGCACGGTGGTGGTGCACTGCTATGGTGGACCTCCAACTTCCAAACCTGTTGGAGCAAGAGTTTCCCCTTTACCTGGTAGCAGACTTTACAGCAATAAGGATTTAGCCGCCTGCCATGAATACCAGCTGGGACCAGCCCCAGGTCAAATAAGTTTTGTCTTGCATGTTTTGGAAATATATATTCTTTCCTATTCCTCTTTTCCTACTTCTATGCTCCTTTTATTTGTATCTCAGTGATTTGTGTTCAGAAAGAGGCTCCACTGACTACCTATCCAGGCAGTTTTTGCTTTGAGCCCATCAGTACAGTGGATGTTCAGGAGAGTAATGAAAGCCCAGCAGAAGAGCACTTAGGGGTCACTCTAGCTGTCCTAAACACACTGTTTATACATGAAAAATGGCAGAAGAGAGGTGTATTTGCCATTGACCATGTTCTCTTTACAGTTACATCACTTCTTCAAGGTGTCAATCTGTTTGCTGTGGTACTCTGTGGTATGTGTTATCACATCCGTAACTGTGATTTTATATTTCAAGTGGACTAGGATGAAAACACTCAAAGACTTAGGGATTTGATATTAAGTGGAAGAGATGGAATAGATTTTAATTACTGATGTCTCTAGTCTTTGAAGACATTAACAGTGATTTATACTGGTGTTCAAAGATTCAAGAGTAAGGATATCATTACTCTGTCTGGATGAGTACTGAAATCACGTTTAAGAAAATTCATGTTTCCTCAAGAGTCATTGGTGGTCTTTGGTTGTAGATTCATTAAGTAGCTGAGAACTTGTATTTGGTACTAAAATTAGATTTCCACTAGTGAAAAGACAACTGGGTGACAAGGCAGTGAGCACCTCATTCCTGGGCCTCTCACTTCTGTGGTTTCCTAAGGTGAGAGCCTGCAAGGTGGTATGAGACGTAAATGTAATCTGAGTTGGATAAATCTGGTCAAATTACTATGTTGTTCCAATTTAAGCAGATGAAGAAAATTTTCACTCTTTTGACTTTGCTTTGAAAGACTCTTGCCCACACATAAGGCATTAATGTTGAAAGTGTGGAACTTCAGGGTGGATGAGTGAGAGCTCCGACAAAAGGAAGATGAAATTCAATAGGTTTGTCAAGAACAAAATCAACAAAGGAGGAGGCAGACTGTCTTTGTAATGCTACCAAGACTTTGCCTAGGAAAGCTGAAGTTCTCAGGTCTTTCAGAGACTCTGCAGCTGGAGACACTTCCTTTAACTCTGCCACATCTACAATATGAATTAATGCTACTCTTACCACTAAATAATACAACAGCTTTAGCAAAAACACACAATCAAGTGTGACTGGTGAACTCTTCCTCAACTATTAGGAGAGATGCTACTGCATGTTCACAATTTTGAGTTGAAACTTCAGCTAAACAAGCCTCTGATAACTTAATATATAACCATCTCTGCTATATTTTGAGAAATATATTTGATATTAATTTTTGAGAAATATTTCACACAACTGATTGCAATGAACAACCTTTTTCAAAATGTTGAACATGCTTGCAGAATTCGGAGGGTCTACATGTTTATTAAAAAAAAAAGAAAAAAAAAAAAAAGCTTGGTATGTTTTATAAGAAAGTGCATTCCAAAAATTTTGAATTTTATGGGCTTTCAGCAAACATTTTCCCTGGCACCGTTACTGACCTGAGATAACCTGTAAACAAACTGAGAGGTTAACTGTGAGCACTACAAAACTGAATGCAGTCTTTCCCTGAGCTAACTAGAAAGGCCTGGTTCTGGTGTGGTTTCATTTATTGCTACAGAGAGGCAGTGATGCATGATTTGACTGGGAAAATACTGAGATAATAGATCTGCCTATAAAAGTCTTCCTAATGCAGAAAATCCCAAACCTTTGTAATTTTCTCAGTCCATGATATAAGCAGCTCAAAGTGCTTATATATTGCTTGTTTGTTGTATAACATATACTAACTGGCAATCATTTGGGAACTTTCATAACTGGTAGAATATTCTCAACATTTTAGAGAGATATTACTGCCTTCTGTCATGTCTTATAGTGACTGTGGAAATATATGAAAACCATGACAGGACTTCAGTTTCAAAAATTTGGAAAAGTTGGATTGATTGTTTAATATTTCTGCTTGCTCTATTCATATTGCATTTTGTCATTCTGTAGGACAAAAATCAGCTACCAAAGACAAAGCTTTCATGCAGTTCTATAAACACTGTTTCTATATCATTTTTATTGTGAATATTGTCAGTCTGAAGGTTTATCATGGAATATTGTGTTCTGTATTCTTGTGGTTATAAAATATTTCAGTAGCACATAAAGAGCCAGTGATATCCAGCACATAGTCTTAGGCAGCATGCTAATCATCTGTCAAAACTATATGACTTGAAAGGAATGTACACCTCTTTGAGGCTGCCAATAAAAAGATAACCAAAAAGATACAGATCTTAACATAAGGTGAGTTAGAGTCCCCTCATCACCTGCAGTTGATATTCTTTAGCTGGCATCAATCTTTGATAAAGCAAGTACAAAGGAGACTCATCACAGAAAATTCAGGGAGAAATACTTCAGGCAGAGATTTAACATGTCGGTTCTTTATTTCTGTGAAACTGAGAAATTTTCTCCATCAAAAGGCAAAGATTAATGCAGTACTGCAGAGAAGCTTCAGACCAAATTACAAACCCGGATTGATCTCTGTCCAGATTGTTCAGTGCCTGGCACTCAAGTTCCAGGGCCTTACACCCATTGTGTAAGGACTTGTTTCCATTGCCTCCCATCTCTTAGGTCTCCTTCTGTCTGGTGGTGAGGCAGTAGGAAATATAGGATGATAGAAGAGATGGTTTAGCAATCCTGTTATTATTGCTGAAGTTCATGTTCAACATGCAAACATATTAAAGACATATCAAGGCTACTAAATGACTGATGTCAAGCCATGATAGCTACCAAAGACAAGTGGAAATTTGTGTAAGTTTAGAGGAAATTAAGAAAGTTGTTGGACTAGAAACCAAAGGAGACAGACCTCCTTTGGACTCAGCCCAAAATTTAATTAAGGTATGATAGTAGCAAAGATAACAGTTCTTAACCACAATATGTACATATATATATATATATATCCAAGAGAAAACAAAGCAACCAGAACTAAACAACCAATTTGGGGGACAATTCCCCTTTGAAACTCCTCCACCCCACCCTCCCCACACCTCCGTAGTCTCTGCTCCTGGTGACGATGTTCCTCGGCCGGTGCGGAGCTGACTCAGGGTGGGGGTGGAAAAGGTTTTGGCGTGTCCCTCTGAGATGGTCGCTGTAGAGTCAGTGCAAAGGCGCCGTGCAGAAAAGGAGAAAAAGAGCTGGGATCCTCTTTCTGTGGGCAAAACTCTCTCTCTCTCCTAGTCCGTGGCTGGAGAAAGGATATCACTCTGCGCTGGAGCCACCACCAACACCGTGAGGCTCCTCATGCCCAGGCTGGCAGCCGCTCTGTTCCTCACTCTCCCAAGCACTGAGAAACTCTGAAAAATCCAGGGATTGGAAACGGGAGAAAAAGGAAAGAGGAGACCGAACTTGCAGAGGTTACTCCGAGAGCCATCTCTCTCCCCTTCTCCCTGCAGTCTCCCTCCTCCTCCCCCAAAACTGAAAACCAAAAGTGCCCCCTTCCCTCAGCACACCCCACTGAGTTACCATTGCTAAGTAACCCTCTTTCAGTCATGATCTACCCTTTGATATCTGCAGTGGAGGAAGATCAGGGCTGTTAGCTCCTCGTTTGTGGGTAGGGGAAAGGAAAATTCCCCCCACTCCTAAAAAACTATAACAATGTTTTTGCTGTACTTGAATGAATGTATGTTCTGTTTAACACGTGAAATCCTAGTTTGTTGTTTGCATTTATTCATATAAAAAGATGATGTAGAAAAAAAACCAGCCTGATTTGGACTGCTGCAGCTAGCATTTTATTATCAGTTACAGAGGAGACATGAATGAAAAAGTCAAAAAGTTTTAGAAGAAAAATTTTTTTACTTAGAAATATTGAGAAGAGCAAGAATAGCTTTCCATACTCCTGATGCAGGTTTATACTTGGCATTTTTTTCAATCCGTGCTGACAGAAATTACGACATTGAATCTTTAACAAATACATATTTTCCCCGAATTGTTTGGTTATATGTGTGTTAACACTAACAATATTAGCAGCCACCATTTGCTTCAGCTTTTTCCTCCTAGATATTTGAACTGTTATATCCATGCCAGTTCTCCATTTTTCCACAGACGTTACAACACAAAATTGAGGTAAACCTATGCTAGTTGCTTTCCCCTATACTTTAATAAAGGAAGGTATAAATCTGTTTTTAATAATATGGTCATCTTAAAACAGTTTTTGGCTCACTGGAAGATCTTAGCTAATACTCATTTAGTTTTTATAAATTTAGCTCTTGCTACTTTTAACTATAGAGGTGGTGTATAATTGCTGTTGTGCTCACAACAAAATGCTTCTCTACATTTGTACACAATCTATTCCTTGCCAAAAATTCAGGAGTTTGTACAGATCTTTTAAAAATAATTTTAAAAATCAGGAATGTTATCTTCACTCATTAAAGTATTTAAATATTATTCAGGCATGACAAGGCAGAGAGGTAAGATCCCTGTTCTCTGAAGATATAAATAAGTCAGTTCCTTCAATTCTGCAAGACAATCTGAGTAAATGGACTACAAGGTCATTAGCAAAGTTCCCAGTCTGCAGTTTTTATTTTTACTTTAATATCCATTGAAGTCTTCTTGATTTCAATTTTCTTGAAATTCAGTGTCGTCTATTAACACTTTAAACAGTTATAAATCACTACTATCTTCATGGCAGGCTGAAATTTTTTGTGGACCTCTAAGCCATGGTTTGACCTTTGGCTCACAGCACCAGAAAGAACAGTGCTAAAAGGAAAGATTAAAAAATATATGATGAAAATTTATCACCAGTAGGAGATGAGTCAGTTACAGCATTTAACGTAAACTCTGGAGTATCTGGTTTACCTGCTCATCATCTCTCATATTTTCACATAATGTTGGTAGAGTTAGAGTTCTGTTCTCTTCGCCTGTACTTTACTATTCTGATTGTTCCCTCAGTGCTCTTTTGGGAATTTTTCCAAACTTCCAATAACTGTGCTTTTCTGCATGTTGTGAGGAAAAGGGGATTTCCTCTAATAGAACAACAGTGAATAGTCCAAGAGAAATTTATATCCTGACAAGTTTCTATCAGCTCAATTTGCCTTGCTTGTTAGAATTGTGATTAAGAGAGGAAGCCTGACTCACTAAAAAATTGCAGTCACTTAAACTCACAAAATCCATCAACAGAGTTCCCTCAGCCATGTAGTAACTCTGAGTATTGGTACCAGCCACGAATGCACAATGACCTTGACATTCTCAAGCAACTGAATAACTGGAGGAAATGTTTCTTAATCTCTGCTCAGTATTAGCCACTGAACGAACTGAAGGTTAGGACAAAGTTTGTTAGACAAAAGCCTCACACTGAGTCATGAGGTGCAGAAAGGTCCCCATTGCTTTCTAAACTTCTCAGGGAGTACCTAAGGTGCAGATGGATCCAGTCTCAATCCCAGAATTAGTCAATAATTTATGTTGAAAAAATTATAGAGGTGTAATCAAGTCTTTATATGACTTTGTCCTGCAGGATTAAGGATGGAAAACCAAATATATTTATAGGGAAAAAGTAAATTACATATTTAGTTTGATTGTGATAATGATCAGACTACAAACTTTAATCAGAATCATTTACTATGAAGTATAGTTTTTACTACTAGTGTGGTGTACTGTTTATTAAATTAATAATTTAAAATCTAGAAAAATAATTAGCGCTTTATGCGATTCACCCGTCCCAGTGATCATGGGCAAATATCTTTCACTCAGCCTCAAGGAGTAACCTCGAGGGGCATCCCCATTCCATTGAGATGTCTGTGCATACACACTCCCAGAAGGAGTGTATCAGAAGACCCATTTGTTAAAAAGCAGGGCTGGGACTTCATTTATTTATTCTTTTTGCATTATGCTCCCACTGATAAGGCAAGAACTTAGAGATTCATTCTTTATGTACGAAGAGCAGAGGGATCAGTGTTTTATTTGGGTAACAATTTCAATGGACAATGTCTTATATAAACACTGAGCTCCTTGCTGGTGCTGAAAACATAGGATAAGAGTTGTGACTTCATTTCTTGGTACAGAATGACTTTATTTTTTTTTGAAAATTTACATTAAATTGTTGTTAACATTGAAGGGAAGTCACTGATTCTGTAATGACCTATTTGGCTGTGGCCAGTTTTTCTGCAAACACTACAGTGATTACTGACTTCATTCAGCCTACCTTGTTTTCCCTTTTTATTCTTATAATTATATATAAAAAATATAATAAATATGAATGTAGTTGATATCACTGATATAGTAATAAATAATAATATAGTAAAACAAACAATATAATTACATTATATACATATTTATATGCAGTAAGAACATATAATTATAGATAATATATAATCATATAGTGATAATTATTATTATTATGGATTTGGTCTCCTAGTATTTCTAAAAGATTCTGGGCTTCTCCTTGCACTAGCACATAGTTAATCATCAGTAGATAGTAAAAACCCCTAATTGTTCATGACTGACAGCCTAAGTATTACAGCAAACCCATTTATCCTTCACAGGGAAAATGAAGAAATAGAAAGAAGTGCTTCTGGATTATCTTTAGGATCTATAGAGTAGAATATCCAGTCAGATAAGGAATTGACTGGAAGTGACTAATATAAGAAAACACTAGAATTAAGCCACAGAATCATAATACATATTCTCTCCATGCACACTACCTGCGGTGAAGTACATCTACTTGTTAGGGCAGATGAACTAAACAGTTAGTTGTTCACTACTGGCACATGTTTCATACCAATGAAGTAGAATATTTTCCAAAATCTCATCGAATTTATGCAGAGCTAAAATGCAGACACCAATCAATGACAGACTTGATATTTCAATACTATGCAGTGATAAGACATTCAGGACAACATTGCACACCTCAAACGTGCCCCAGCTCGTGTTGCAGGTGTGGCTGCAGTGCCACGTTTGTGTCATTCGGTGGCAGAGAGGAAAAGGCGAGGTCTTCCCCTGGTGCTCTGACCCACGTGGGCTCCCAGGATTGCTCAACAACCTGACATAATTGCTTTTCTGTTTGTATGTTACACTTGAGAGGGGGTGGACATTGGCCAAGTGGTGTAGGCCCCCGCCTGTGGAGCCGGCTCCTCTGAGGACGCTGGTTCGAATCCCGATGGAACTCGCTGTCGCCGTCCGAGCTGCTCGGCCATGGCAAGATGAGCCTCAGGAGTAAAGGGGGTGAGGCCAGTTCCGCGCACACTGTGCCTCACCTAAAAAATCCATTGCGCAGGCTTATCCCAAAATCTTTGTTTGCGAAGTCCAGCCAACAACAACAGCACACCTCAAAATAGTCTATGCCTTTTAAAAATAGGATCATTTTATATAGATATATTGACAGTTATATTGCAGTCTTGTCATTGGGTTTTAAAAATGAAAAATAGTTCTTAATCAGGATATTTATATATGGAATTTATTAATCCTTTATTGTGTATTCTTTCATGGAGAAATACCTTTTGTGGAAGTGAACTGTGTGAACAGTCATATTGTCCTGGGAAGTAAAAAGACATGGACCAAAGCTGAAGACCTGATTTTCTGATTGATTAGGTGAAGCAAGCTAAGAAACTAAGGGACATGGAGGCCTTTAAGAGGTTAGGTTGAAATGTAAGTTTAATGTATGTTTTCTTTTATTTGTGCACTTGTTTCTCTTATAAATGGCTGTATTTGTTTGGAGCACTTTTTCAATACTGGGAAAATCTTTATAACCTAGAACACAGAGATAATCCTGTTTGATTTTCCGGTTGTAAAATCTATTGATGAATGACACACCTCTCCTGTTTTGAGTAAAGGAAAAGTGAACGATATACGCACAATATTTCTATACATAGGGTCATCCGCTGCTAACAGCCAAGCCTCTCCTTTCTGTCCCCCATCTCAGCAAGATGATGAGAGAGAACAGAAGGAACAGGAGCCAGAAAGCTCATGGGTTGAGATAGAGATGGGGAGATCACTTGCAAATAACCACCATTACCCACCAACTGGGCAATTTGGGGGAACTTAATTTATCACTTATTTATATATCTACAGAGCTATAAAGTTATAGAAATAATTGCTGGGTCAGATATGTAGAAGCAGAAAGATAAACCTTAAAACACACAAGCAAACCCCTTTTCCTCTCCCTTTTCTCAGACTCACCTTTACTCCTCTCCAGACCGTCTTTCTTTCTTTCTTTCTTTCTTTCTTTCTTTCTTTCTTTCTTTCTTTCTTTCTTTC